>JANJGN010000003.1:3001156-3579464 GCA_026770705.1 Isurus oxyrinchus | reverse complement strand
TGTGGGGGGTGGGTGTGTGTGGGGGGTGGGTGTGTGGGGGGTGGGTGTGTGGGAGGTGGGTGTGTGAGGGGGGTGGGTGTGTGGGGGGTGGGTGTGTGGGAGGTGGGTGTGTGGTGGGGGGGTGGGTGTGTGGGGGATGGGTGTGTGTGGGGGGTTGCTGTTTGGGGGGTGGGTGTGTGGGGAGAGGTGTGTGTGGGGGGTGGGTGTGTGTGGGGGGTGGGTGTGTGGGGGTGGGTGTGTGTTGGGGGTGGGTGTGTGTGGGGGGGTGGGTGTGTGGGGGGGTTTTTGTGTGTGGGGGGTGGGTGTGTGGGAGGTGGGTGTGAGTGGGGGGTGGGTGTGTGGGGGGTGGGTGTGTGTTGGGGGTGGGTGTGTGTGGGGGGTTGCTTTTTGGGGGGTGGGTGTGTGGGGGGGTTGTGTGTGGGGGGTGGGTGTGTGTGGGGGGTGGGTGTGTGGGGGGGGTGCGGGTGTGTGGGGGGTGGGTGTGTGTTGGGGGTGGGTGTGTGTTGGGGGTGGGGTGTGTGTGTGGGAGGTGGGTGTGTGTGGGGGGCGGGTGTGTGGGGGGTGGGTGTGTGTGGGGGGTGGGTGTGTGGGAGGTGGGTGTGTGTGGGGGGTGTGGGTGTGAGGGGGGGTGGGTGTGTGTTGGGGGTGGGTGTGTGGGGGGGTGTGTGTGTGGGAGGTGGGTGTGTGTGGGGGGGTGGGTGTGTGTGGGGGGGTGGGTGTGTGTGGGAGGTGGGTGTGTGTGGGAGGTGGGTGTGTGTGGAGGGTGGGTGTGTGTGGGGGGGTGGGTGTGTGGGAGGGTGGGTGTGTGGGGGGGTGGGTGTGTGGGGGGTGGGTGTGTGGGGGGGGCGGGTGTGTGGGGGGGCGGGCGTGTGGGGGGGGTTGGTGTGTGGGGGGGTGGGTGTGTGGGGGGTGGGTGTCGTGTGTGGGGGGTGGGTGTGTGTGGGGGGTGGGTGTGTGTGGGGGGTGGGTGTGTGGGAGGTGGGTGTGTGTGGGGGGTGGGTGTGAGGGGTGTGGGTGTGTGTGTGGGGGGTGGGGTGTGTGGGAGGTGGGGTGTGTGGGGTTGGGTGTGTGTGTGGGGTTGGGTGTGTGTGTGGGAGGTGGGTGTGTGGGGTTGGGTGTGTGGGAGGTGGGTGTGTAGGTGTGTGGGTGTGTGGGGGGTGGGTGTGTGTGGGGGGCTGGTGTGTGGGGGGTGGGTGTGTGTTGGGGGTGGGTGTGTGTGGGGGGCTGGTGTGTGGGGGGTGGGTGTGTGAAGGGGGTGGGTGTGAGGGGGGTGGGTGTGTGTGGGGCGTTGGTGTGAGGGGTGTGTGTGTGGGGGGTTGGTGTGTGGGGGGTGGGTGTGTGTGGGGGGTGGGTGTGTGTGGGAGGTGGGTGTGTGGGGGGTGGGTGTGTGTGGGGGGTGGATGTGTGTGGGGGCTGGGTGTGTGGGAGGTGGGTGTGTGGGGGGTGGGTGTGGGGGGTTGTGTGGGAGGTGGGTGTGTGAGGGGGGTGGGGGTGTGTGAGGGGGGTGGGTGTGTGAGGGGGTTGGTGTGTGGGGGGTTGGTGTGTGTGGGGTGGGTGTGTGTGAGGGGTAGGTGTGTGTGGGGGGTGGATGTGTGGGGGGTGGATGTGTGAGGGGGGTGGGTGTGTGGGGGGTGGGTGTGTGAGGGGTGTGGGTGTGTGGGAGGTGGGTGTGTGGGGGGTGGGGTGTGTGAGGGGTGTGGGTGTGTGGGAGGTGGGTGTGTGGGGGGGGTGGGTGTGTGGGGTTGGGTGTGTGTGTGGGAGGTGGATGTGTGGGAGGTGGGTGGGTGGGGGGTGGGGGTGTGGGGGGTGGGGGTGTGTGTGGGGTTGGGTGTGTGGGGGGTGGGTGTGTGTGGGGGGTGTGTGTGTGTGGCGTTGGGTGTGTGGGGGGTTGGGGTGTGTGGGGGGTGGGTGTGTGTGGGTGGGTGTGTGTGTGGGGGGTGGCTGTGAGGGGGGTGGGTGTGTGTGGGGGGTTGGTGTGTGTGGGAGGTGGGTGTGTGTGGGGGGTGGGTGTGTGTGCGGGTGGGTGTATGTGAGGGGTGTGTGTGTGGGTTGGGGGTGGGGGGGTGGGTGTGTGGATGGGGTGGGTGTGTGGGGGGTGGGTATGTGTGGGGGATGGGTCTGTGGGGGGAGTGGGTGTGTGTGGGGTGGATGTGTGAGGGGGGTGGTTGTGTGGGGGGTGGGTGTGTTTGGGGGGGCGGGTGTGTGTGGGGGGTGGGTGTGTGGGGGGGGGCGGGTGTGTGGGGGGTGGGTGTGTGTTGGGGGTGGGTGTGTGTTGGGGGTGGGTGTGTGGGGGGGGGTGTGTGTGTGTTGGGGATGGGTGTGTGGGGGGGGGTGTGTGTGTGGGGGGTGGGTGTGTGTTGGGGGTGGGTGTGTGTGGGGGGTGTGTGTGTGGGAGGTGGGTGTGTGTGGGGGGTGGGTGTGTGGGGGGGTGGGTGTGTGGGGGTGGGTGTGTGTGTGGGAGGTGGATGTGTGGGAGGTGGGTGTGTGTGGGGGGTGGGTGTGTGGGGTGTGGGTGTGGGGGGTGGGGGTGTGTGGGGGGTGGGGGTGTGGGGGGTGGGTTTGTGGGGGGTGGGTGTGTGTGGGGGGTGGGTGTGTGTGGGAGGTGGGTGTGTGGGGGGTGGGTGTGTGTGGTGGGTGGGTGTGTGTGGGGTTGGGTGTGAGGGGTGTGCGTGTGTGTGGGGTTGGGTGTGTGGGGGTTGGGTGTGTGGGGGGTGGGTGTGTGTGGGTGGGTGTGTGTGTGGGGGGTGGCTGTGAGGGGGGTGGGTGTGTGGGAGGTGGGTGTGTGTGGGGGGTGGGTGTGTGTGGGGGTGGGTGTATGTGAGGGGTGTGTGTGTGGGTTGGGTATGTGGGAGATGGGTGTGTGGGGGGTTGGTGTGTGGGGGGTTGGTGTGTGGGGGGTTGGTGTGTGTGGGGGTGGGTGTGTGGATGGGGTGGGTGTGTGTGGGGGGTGGGAGTGTGGGGGGTGGGTGTGTGGGGGGTGGGTATGTGTGGGGGATGGGTCTGTGGGGGGGGCGGGTATGTGGGGGGAGTGGGTGTGTGTGGGGTGGATGTGTGAGGGGGGTGGTTGTGTGGGGGGGTGGGTGTGTTTGGGGGGGCGGGTGTGTGTGGGGAGTGGGTGTGTGTGGGGTGGGTGTGTGGGAGAAGGGTGCATGGGGGGGTGGGTGCATGGGGGGGGTGGGTGTGTGGGAGGTGGGTGTGTGAGGGGGGTAGGTGTGTGGGGGGTGGGTGTGTGGGAGAAGGGTGCATGGGGCGGTGGGTGCGTAGTGGGTGGGTGTGTGGGTGAGGGTTTGTGTGGGGGGTGGGTATGGGGGGGGTGGGTGTGTGTGCATGTGGGTGTGTGTGTGTGTGTGTGGGTGTGTGGGTGAGTGTGTGTGTGGGTGTGTGGGTTTGTGTGTGTACAGGGGATGGGTGTGTTTGGGGTGTGTGTGGGGGTGTGGTGTGTGTGGGGGGTGGGTGTGTGTGGGTGTGGGTGTGTGTGTGGGTGTGTGTGTGTGTGTGTGTGTGGGTGTGTGTGTGTGTGGGTGTGTGGGTGCTTGTGTGTGTGTGGGTGTGTGTGTGTGTATGGGTGTGTGTGTGTGTGTGTATGGGTGTGTGTGTGTGTGTGGGTGTGTGTGTGTGTGTGTGTGTGTGTGTGTGTGTACAGGGGATGGGTGTGTGGGGGTGTGGGTGTGTGTGTGGGTGTTTGTGTGTACAGGGGATGGGTGTGTGGGGGGGATGTGTGTGTGTGTGTGGGTGTGTGTGTGTACAGGGGATGGATGTGTGGGGGGTGTGTGTGGGGGTGTGGGTGTGTGTGTGGGTGTGTGTGTGTACAGGGGATGGGTGTGTGGGGGGGATGTGTGTGTGTGTGTGTGTGTGGTAGGGGGGAGTGGGGGTGTGGCTGTGGGTGTGTACAGGGGATGGGTCTGTGGGGTGGATGTGTGTGTGTGTGTGTGTGGGTGTGTGTGTGTGTGTGGGTGTGTGTGTGTGGGTGTGTGTGTGGGTGTGTGTGTGTGTGTGGGTGTGTGTGTGGGTGTGTGTGTGGCAGTGTTCAATAATGTTAAGGATTGTCTACAAGCCTGCCCCCCACTCACTCTGCTCTGTCTCACTCCCCGCTGTGCAGCACCTGTCCTATACTCACCATGACAGTCAGCACAGCCCGAGCCACCCGCCAGGGCATTCGGGAGAGCTATGTGGATAGATGTGGGCCGCTTGGTGTCCAGCTCTGCATCAAATACAGGTAATAAAGAGGGAGAGACTTGTTTCTGTCTGTATGTGTTGGTGCTCCCACAAACAGTTCATATTCTTAACTCGAATCAGCCCAAACCACAGCATGTACACTCAGAGTAAAGCTCCCTCTACACTGACCCCATCAAACACTCGCAGGACAGGTACAGCACGGGGTTAGATACAGAGTAAAGCTCCCTCTACACTGTCCCCATCAAACACTCCCAGGACAGGTACAGCACGGGGTTATATACAGAGTAAATCTCCCTCTACACTGTCCGCATCAAACACTCCCAGGACAGGTACAGCACGGGGTTAGATACAGAGTAAAGCTCCCTCTACACTGTCCCCATCAAATACTCCCAGGAGAGGTACAGCACGGGGTTAGATACAGAGTAAAGCTCCCTCTACACTGTCCCCATCAAACACTCCCAGGACAGGTACAGCACGGGGTTAGATACAGAGTAAAGCTCCCTCTACACCGTCCCCATCAAACACTCCCAGGACAGGTACAGCACGGGGTTAGATACAGAGTAAAGCTCCCTCTACACTGTCCCCATCAAACACTCCCAGGACAGATACAGCACGGGGTTAGATACAGAGTAAAGCTCCCTCTACACTGTCCCCATCAAACACTCCCAGGACAGGTACAGCACGGGGTTAGATACAGAGTGAAGCTCCCTCTACACTGTTCCAGTAAAACACTCCCAGGACAGGTACAGCACGGGGTGGATACAGAGTAAATCTCCCCCTACACTGTCCTCATCAAACACTCCCAGGACAGGTACAGCACAGGGTTAGATACAGAGTAAAACTCCCTCTACACTGTCCCCATCAAACACTCCCAAGACAGGTACAGCACGGGGTTAGATACAGAGTAAAGCTCCCTCTACACTGTCCCCATCAAACACTCCCAGGACAGGTACAGCACGGGGTTATATACAGAGTAAATCTCCCTCTACACTGTCCGCATCAAACACTCCCAGGACAGGTACAGCACGGGGTTAGATACAGAGTAAAGCTCCCTCTACACTGTCCCCATCAAATACTCCCAGGAGAGGTACAGCACGGGGTTAGATACAGAGTAAAGCTCCCTCTACACTGTCCCCATCAAACACTCCCAGGACAGGTACAGCACGGGGTTAGATACAGAGTAAAGCTCCCTCTACACCGTCCCCATCAAACACTCCCAGGACAGGTACAGCACGGGGTTAGATACAGAGTAAAGCTCCCTCTACACTGTCCCCATCAAACACTCCCAGGACAGATACAGCACGGGGTTAGATACAGAGTAAAGCTCCCTCTACACTGTCCCCATCAAACACTCCCAGGACAGGTACAGCACGGGGTTAGATACAGAGTGAAGCTCCCTCTACACTGTTCCAGTAAAACACTCCCAGGACAGGTACAGCACGGGGTGGATACAGAGTAAATCTCCCCCTACACTGTCCTCATCAAACACTCCCAGGACAGGTACAGCACAGGGTTAGATACAGAGTAAAACTCCCTCTACACTGTCCCCATCAAACACTCCCAAGACAGGTACAGCACGGGGTTAGATACAGAGTAAAGCTCCCTCTACACTGTCCCCATCAAACACTCCCAGGACAGGTACAGCACGGGGTTAGATACAGAGTAAAGCTCCCCCTACACTGTCCCCATCAAACACTCCCAGGACAGGTACAGCAAAGGGTTAGATACAGAGTAAAGCTCCCGCTACACTGTCCCCATCAAACACTCCCAGGACAGGTACAGCACGGGGTTAGATACAGAGTAAAGCTCCCCCTACACTGTCCCCATCAAACACTCCCAGGACAGGTACAGCACGGGGTTAGATACAGAGTAAAACTCCCTCTACACTGTCCCCATCAAACACTCCCAGGACAGGTACAGCATGGGGTTAGATACAGAGTAAAGCTCCCTCTACACTGTCCCCATCAAACACTCCCAGGCCATGTACAGCACGGGCTTAGATACAGAGTAAAGCTCCCCCTACACTGTCCCCATCAAACACTCCCAGGACAGGTACAGCACGGGGTTAGATACAGAGTAAAACTCCCTCTACACTGTCCCCATCAAACACTCCCAGGACAGGTACAGCATGGGGTTAGATACAGAGTAAAGCTCCCTCTACACTGTCCCCATCAAACACTCCCAGGCCATGTACAGCACGGGCTTAGATACAGAGTAAAGCTCCCTCTTCACTGTCCCCATCAAACACTCCCAGGACAGGTACAGCAAGGGGTTAGATACAGAGTAAAGCTCCCGCTACACTGTCCCCATCAAACACTCCCAGGACAGGTACAGCATGGGGTTAGATACAGAGTAAAGCTCCCGCTACACTGTCCCCATCAAACACTCCCAGGACAGCTACAGCACGGGGTTAGATACAGAGTAAAGCTCCCCCTACACTGTCCCCATCAAACACTCCCAGGACAGGTACAGCACGGGGTTAGATACAGAGTAAAGCTCCCTCTACACTGTCCCCATCAAACACTCCCAGGACAGGTACAGCAAGGGGTTAGATACAGAGTAAAGCTCCCGCTACACTGTCCTGGGAGATATATAGCATGTACCCCTGTGCCCACACGTTCACAGTAAGTATCCCTTCTGTGTCCTTACACTGTACAATAGGAATGAAACAGACTACAATGATCTCCCCTCGCTATTCAATGCCATTGCCTATGCTGAATCCCCCACTATCAACATCCTGGGGGTTACCATTGACCAGAAACTGAACTGGACTAGCCATATAAATACTGTGGCTACAAGAACAGGTCAGAGGCTGGGAATCCTGCAATGTGTAACTCACCTCCTGACTCCCCAAAGCCTGTCCACCATCTACAAGGCACAAGTCAGGAATGTGATGGAATACTCCCCACTTGTCTGGATGAGAGCAGCTCCCACAACACTCAAGAAGCTCAACACCATCCAGGACAAAGCAGCCCCGCTTGATTGGCACCACATCCACCACCTTCAACATTCACTCCCTCTACTACCTGACATCGATAGGGTAGACAGGAAGGAACTTTTCCCCTTAGTGGAGGGATCAATAACCAGGGGGCATAGATTTAAGGTAAGGGGCAGGAGGTTTAGAGGGGATGTGAGGAAGAATTTATTCACCCAGAGGGTGGTGGGAATCTGGAACTCACTGCCTGAAAGGGTGGGAGAGGCAGAAACACTGATAACATTTAAGAAGTATTTGGATGTGCACTTGCGATGCCATGGCAGACAAAGCTATGGGCCTAGTGCTGGAAAATGGGATTAGAATAGTTAGGTACTTGTGTGACCGGTGCAGACTCAATGGGCCAAAGGGCCTTTTTCTGTGCTGTAGACCTGTATGACTATGACATCGATGCACCTAGCAGTGTGTACCATCTACAAGATGTACTGCATAAACTCACCAAGGCTCCTTCAACAGCATCTTCCAAACCTACGACCGCTACCATCTAGAAGGACAAGGGCAGCAGATAGATGGGAACACCACCACCTGGAAGTTCCCCTCCAAGCCACTCACCATCCTGACTTGGAAATATATCACCGTTCCTTCACTGTCGCTGGATCAAAATCCTGGAACTCCCTCCCTAACAGCACTGTGGGTGTACCTACACCACATGGACTGCAGCGGCTCAAGAAGGCAGCTCACCACCACCTTCTCAAGGGCAACTGGGGATGGGCAATAAATGCTGGGCCCAGCCAGTGAATCCCACATCCATGAATGAATAAAAAAAAGCAGGTTGTTTAAATATGGATATCAAGAATGTCACCTGGTCCCATTATGCTAATTTATTAGGAGGCCAGTCAGGCTTGGCCAAGAGGCTGCACCAGGCAGACTAGGCCGCTGGTGGTGAGGTCAGAAAATGCTTGTTCCTCTGAAGCCCCAAGTGAAACCTTGGACATACCATTGCCCCAGTAACCTTCACTCCTTTCGACTTTATCCCCTATTAGGGGCTGGTCCTGTGGGTCTCAGGCTGGGGGCTGCAGATGTTTCCTCCTCCTGAACGGAGCCATTAGGGATGGACAGCATATGCTGACCTTGCCACTGACACCCCCCATCCCATGAAAGAGTCTAAGTAAAGACCCGTGTGCAGTATTCTGCCCAACTCAGGTTTTACATAACCCCAGCACAACCTCACTGCTCTTTCATTCTGGGCCTCGTCCAGTTAAGGAAAGTACCCCAAATGCCTCCCTAAACTCTCCTGGCTAAGGTAGACAAATCTGTTCCCATTCGCTGATTGGACAAGGAGTAGGGGGACACAGAGTTAAGGTTTTGGGCAAGAGATTCAGGGGGGGATGTGTAGAGGGACATTTTACACAGCGAGTGGTTACGAGCTGGAACTCGCTGCCCATGAGGGCTGTGGAAGTGGAGATGATCGGTGATTTCAAAAGGAAATTGGTTGGGTGTTTGAAGGGAATGCCGGGCTACAGGAATCGACTCGGGGACTGACTGGATTGCTCTCCAGAGAGCTGGCATGGACTCAGTAGGCTGAATGGCCTCTTTCTGTGCCACGAATAACTCGATGACCTTATCTACCTCTCCATCTGCCTTCAGCGACCTGCGGACACACGCTCTAAGGTCCCTCTGTCCCTCGACACTGCTCACCATCCTCCCACGTATTTTGTATTCCTTTGCCTTGTTTGTCCTCCCCAAATGCATCACCTCACAATTCTCGGGTTTGAATTCCATTTGCCATTTTCCTGCCCACCTGACCAGACCGTTGACACCTTCCATTTCAGCCCTGGAACGCCAGATTTCGCTCGGTTTTTTTTATCCAATGTAACTAATGGAATGACACTCTCAGCCTGATCAATGTAGATATTCTAACTGCTCTGTAGAAGTAATTGTCCTTATTCTGTCCCCTCTGTAGGATCAATCAGCTCCGTGTCTATGTGCAAGCGTATATGGTGGCCTACAAGATACAATGCCCAGCACAGGGGAGCGGCAAGTAACCGCAGTATTGCTTCGAATGTTGGCCCGGGGTAGAGTGACTCGGAGTAATATCGCCATGGATTTGTAGTTAGTTACACACAGATTCCACACCCTTCACCCTGATGAAGGGTTGTCCCATCTAGCTCAGTTAGCCAGAGCGAAAAGCCCAGGCCAATTTAACCTCTCGGGGGTTGCTGATGTATTGCAGCCCTCTAATAGTGAAATATAGGAAAACAACCAGCATTCACCGCGTTATACACACACTGTTAGTTAAATCACTCGCTGCTTTAACAGACCAGCTGTTATTTAGCGGTAACTTGTATTTATAGAGCACCCTTAAAATGGTATCAAACAAAAATTGACACATGAAGGGATACTAGGTCAGATAACCAGAAGTTTTTTCAAGGAGATATGTTTTAAGCAGCATCTGAAACAAGAAAAGCAAGAGAGAGAGGCGGAGATGTTTAGTGAGAAAATTCCAGAGCTTAGGGCCCAGGCAGCTGGAGACAGGACCTCCCATGGTGGGGTGAGGGGGGAATGCACTGCCACCAGTTGTATCAGGAAGAGTTTTTCATATCCTCACACCTTTCAACCCTAAACCTGAACCTCCTCCATCCCTTGAACTCTCTGCTGCTCTGACTGTGGCCCTTCTGAGTTACTTCCTCCCTTCCCTCCACTTTTGGCAGCTCTCTCTTCAGCCATCCAGGCCCAACACTTTGTAATTCACTCCCTAAAGCCCCCTGTCTCCGCCCCACCTAGCCCCCACCCTCGCTTTACTCTCCGACTGAGGTTTTGGTTCGGGGGCTGATTCGCAGGCCCCTGCGTTGGGAAGGTTTTGAACCTTACTTTCAATCGTGTCCTCTGTCCCTGTACCAGCTGCCGACCTCTAACCTGGCCGGAAAACCATGCTCAGTTAAAGTAGGTCCTTCAGTCATTGTAAGGGGCCCCGACATTCACCTGGAGCTGAAACTGGGAGTTGGCACATCCAAATCCCCCTTTCTTGTTACAGCCTAATTTCTCCAGTTGGATGGTCTTTAAAATCATTGCTTCTCCTCCCTCTCCTGATTGTACAGCGTGAAAGGGTCGGAAATTAACCAGAATGAACCACTGTGAATGTGAAATGTGAGGGACAGTTTGTGGGGGGGAGGTTGCGCCTGGGGATTAGTTTTGTATTTCTGAGTTGGTGCCAGTCAGACACCTGTTATCCAGTAAAATAGGTCATATTGACTCTCTGCTGTTTGACTTCTAATAAACTGGATTTGTAGTTTACAGCGAGTCACTTGGTGTAATCTCGTTTATTTTCTCTCTATCGATAGACTAGGAGATCAGAGAGAGTTTGTGTTAATTCTGTAAGCTGAGTGCAGGAAGGAGAGTAGCTTATTCTGCAGCGATCTGAGTGAAGAATCATCATGTCCGGCACAGGGAAAGGAGGGAAAGGACTGGGTAAAGGTGGAGCAAAGCGGCACCACAAAGTGCTTCACGATAACGCCCAGGGTATCGCCAAACCAGCCATCCCACAGCCTGACTCGCCGTGGCGGGGTCAAGCGGATCTCGGGTTTGATCGAGGAGGAGACTCGCGGGGTGCTGAAGATTTTCCCGGAGAATGTGATTGGGGATGCAGTCACCTCCACTGAACACGCCAAGCGCAAGGCGGTCACTGCCATGGGTGTGGTGTACGCTCTGAAACACCAGGGCCACACTCTCTGTGGATTCGCCATCTGAACAAATCAAGCCTTTCAACCAAATCAAAAGGCGTTCGACACAGTGCCACACAACAGACTTGTGAGGAAAGCTATAACTCATGGAATAAAAGGGACAGTAGCAACATGGATACAAAATTGGCTGAGGAATAGGAAACAGAGGGTAATGGTTAATGGGTACTTTTTGGGCTGGAGGAAGGTTTGTAGCTGAGTTCCCCAGGGTTCGGTATTGGGACCCTTGCCCTTCCTGATATATATTAATGACCTAGATCTTGGTGTGCAGGGGACAATTTCAAAGTTTGCAGATGATACAAAACTTGGGAGAATTGTAAAGTTTATTTCCCTTTGTTCAAAATCCTTGGAATCTTGTGCCTTTATTCACTGAGCAACTGTCTTGAATCTCAAACTTTGTCCACTTCAAACTGTTGTGACCCCAGGCTGTACCATTAATGTAGATGTTTAATTTTCTCAACGAAATGGCCGATTGTTTACCGAGACTTTTAGTAAACAGAGAAACATAGTAAATAGGAGCAGGAGTAGGCCATTCAGCCCTTCGAGCCTGTTCCACCATTCAGTATGAACATGGCTGATCCTCGATCTCAACACCATATTCCCGCTCTCTCCCCATACCCAGAAGAAAAGAGACTCTGACCAGGATTTATTTATTATAAAACAAAACTTTTAAACAAGTTTCAAGAACTGATTAACATGCAGTTGTAATCAGGAAGTATAAGTGTCTATCTCTTCCTAAAGAATTCGCCTAGCACACACACCCATAAACAAAGGACAAACAGATAGAGTCTCTCTGCAGGGATGGGCTTTGGAGGATGTGCGTTATAAAATAAAGGATAAAGTCCGCAAGGTCTCGACGCTGTTGACCTGGAGTTCCCTCGTATGAAGGTCCTGCTGGATGTCTGGAAGCTCTCGCCACTGGTCTCAGCTTTGCCGGTCCAAATGCAGACTGGTTACTCACGAGGGTTCTCTGGCCGCAGCTTGATAGCCACACACAGTTTGAGACAAGGTAGAGAGAGGGACCCAGCCAGGGTGGCCTTCCTTTCTCACTTGTTCTCCAACAAGACTGCTTCAAAACCAGCAGGTCCACAACCTCCGTCTTTTTCCTCTCTCCATGTGATTTCCAGCGAGTTACCAGCCTTCCTTTTCAGTTTTATTTTTCTCTGTTCATTAAAGTGATTGCAGATGGAAACAAACAACCAGACCTTCAAGGACCATAAAAGTCAGGTGTTTGCTTGGAAGAGGCCTGTTCATAACAGTTCCAAGTTGAGCTTTAAAAAAAAATCCTAGGTTAACATCCAGATGTCTGGATCATGCCAAATCCTCCCATTTAGCAAAGGAAAAGTTCAATCTTCAGAGATATGATACTAACAAAACTAACACAAACGGTTCCTAACCAAATCTTACCAAAAACTAGGGGTTTGTTCAAGGATCATAACCGGGGTTGTATGTAGACCAGACCAGGTAAGGATGGCAGATTTTCTTCCCTGAAGAGCATTAGTGAACCAGCTGGACTTTGGTGGCGACAATCCAGGAGTAATCATGATCATTATTAATGACATTTTATTTCAGATTTATTAATTGATTGAGTTTCAGTTCTCCCAGCCGCTGAGGTGGGGTTTTAACTCCTACATCTGGATCTTTTGCCTGAGCATCTGGATTTCTAGCCCAGTGACATTGCCACCGTGCAGCAGGAGAGAGGGTCAGTCAGGAGCCTTCATTATGGCTACAGTGGGCACAGAGATACCATGACCAATTTTCCATGATCCTTGGAGATGGGTATGGAAGTGGGGAGCGTCGGGCTGTTTGCCGATGAGTGCCTGCGTCGGGCCTCTTTTCCCAGGAGCCAGGGATGGATCCAATCCCAGCAACCCGCACGGCGGCAGCAGAAGGTCAACTCATTATTGGAACCTTTCACACCGTGCCATCAGTTTGCTGGTGTCGCCTGGGCCCTCCTGCTCTGTCCACACACTCCCAACTCGGAGGAGACAACTTCACAAAGGCTGGAAGGTCACTGTCTAATGGGATGGTGAATACAAACCGCCCCTTGTAAAATTAAGCCAGCGCGGGCCCTTTGCAGAAGTGAGTGAGGTCAGCACCCCAGAAGGGACTTCACCTCCTCAATATTTTCAACGGTGGAAGAATTCAGGCCCAGGACACGAGAGGGAGCCAGAAGACAATGAAGTTGAGACTGGTAGTGTCTGGAAGGCTCTCCTGAACCTGTCCTCTGAGCGGCAGCACTGTCTTGCTTGAGTAGCAGGCCTGGGCCTACCTAAGGGTGAAGGTTTCCCGTTCTCACTGAATGAATGTAAACCAGAGCCTCGGGGGCTCCTGCTGTGCTAGGGGACATGGTGGCATAGTGATGGTATTACTGCTCTGGTAATCTAGACACCCAGGGTAACGCTCTGGGGACCTGTGTTTGATCCCAACATGGCTGATGGTGGAATTTGAATTCAATAAAAACCTGGAAGTCTAATGTCAATTGTCGTAAAAACCTGTCTGGTTACGTATGGCTGTGGCTGACTCTTAAACACAAGCAACTCAAAATGAATAAAAAGGAATGGAAACAGACAGACCACCCGCCACGGACAATGGCAAAGCCAGTCCCGTCAGCCCTGCAAAGGGCTTCTTACTGACGGCTGGGGACTTGTGCAAATGAGATCGACAGCCTGACATAGTCACACTCACAGATCACATCCCATCCCAGACAGCACCATGACCATCCTGGTGAGACAGGACAGACCCAGCAGAGGTGGGGGCACAGTGGTGTACAGGGGGGAGGGAGCTCCCTTGGGAGTTCTCAACATTGACTCTGGGCCCCATGAAGTCTCACGGCATCATATCAAACAGGAGCAAGGAAACCTCCTGCTGATTACCACATACCAACCCCCCTCAGAATCAGTGCTCCACTATGTTGAACACCACTAGAGGGTGGCAAGGGTGCAGAATGTACTCTGGGTGGGGGACTTCAATGCCCATCGACAACAGAGGCTCAGTAGCACCACTACTGACCGAGCTGGCTGAATCCTAAAGGACATAGCTGCTAGACTGGGTCTGCAACAGATGCTGAGGGAAATATCACACTTGACCTCATCCTCACCAACCTGCCTTCCGCAGGTACATCTGTCCATCACAGTATCAGTAGGAGTGACCACTACACAGCCATTGTGGAGACAAAATCCCACCTTCATATTGAGGATACCCTCCATCGTGTTGTGTGGAACTACCACTGTGCTAAATGGGATAGATTTGGAACAGTTCTAGCAACTCAAGACTGGGCATCCATGAGGTGCTGTGGGCCATCAGCAGCAGCAGAATTGTACTCGAACACAATCTGTAACCTCATGGCCCGACATATCCCCCACTCTACCATTACCATCAAGCCTGGGGTTCAACCCTGGTTCAATGAAGAGAGCAGGAGGGCATGCCAGGAGCAGCACCAGGCATACCTAAAAATACAGGACAACTTGCATGTCAAACAGCATAAGCAGCAAGTGGTAGACAGTGCTAAGCGATCCCACAACCAACAGATCAGATCTAAGCTCTGTAGTCCTGCTGCATCCAGTCGTGAATGGTGGTGGACAATTAAACAATTCACTGGAGGAGGAGGCTCCACAAATATCCCCATCCTCAATGATGGAGGAGCCCAGCACATCAGTGCAAAAGATAAGGCTGAAGCATTTGCTACAATCTTCAGCCTGAAGTGCTGAGTGAATGATCCATCTCAGCCTCCTCTGGAGGTCCCCAGCATCACAGATGCCAGTCTTCAGCCAATTCAATTCACTCCACTCCTCAAGAAATGGCTGAAGGCACTGGATACTGCAAAGTCTATGGGCCCTGACAATATTCCAGCAACAGTACTGAAGACTTGTGCACCAGAACTTGCCGCGCCCCTAGCCAAGCTGTTCCAGTACAGCTACAACACTGGCATCTACCCGGCTATGTGGAAAATTGCCGACATTCACCAAGGCTCCTTAGACAGCACCTTCCAAACCCACGACCACTACCATCTAGAAGGACAAGGGCAGCAGATAGATGGGAACACCACCACCTGGAAGTTCCCCTCCAAGTCACTCACCATCCTGACTTGGAAATATATCACCGTTCCTTCACTGTCGCTGGGTCAAAATCCTGGAACTCCCTCCCTAACAGCACTGTGGGTGTACCTACACCACATGGACTGCAGCGGTTCAAGAAGGCAGCTCACCACCACCTTCTCAAGGGGCAATTAGGGATGGGCAATAAATGCTGACCCAGCCAGCAAAGCCCACATCCTGTAATTTTAAAACAGTCATTCAGGGGAAGTGGGCATCAGTGGTTGGGCCACAATTTATTGCCCATCCCTGGATTATTCACCCAGGTGGTGGGGTTCCCATCTATCTGCTGCCCTTGTCCTTCTAGATGGTAGTGGTCGTGGGTTTGGAAGGTGCTGTCTAAGGAGCCTTGGTGAATTCCTGCAGTGCATCTTGTAGATGGTACACACACTGCTGCTGCTGTGCGTCGGTGGTGGAGGGAGTGAATGTTTGTGGAAGGGGTGCCAATCAAGCGGGGCTGCACTCATCCTGGACGGTTTCTTGAGTGTTGTGGGAGCTGCACTCATCCAGGCAAGTGGAGAGTATTCCATCACACTCCTGACTTGTGCCTTGTAGATGGTGGACAGGCTTTGGGGAGACAGGAGGTGGGTTACTTCGAAGATTTATTAATAATGTTGGGAAATAGAGAAAGTTTAAGTAAGTTATATGTGTATTTGCGTTAAAGAAAAAGGGAAGTTGAGTTTTAGTTTCGCTTTAAAAGATGCCTGAATTGTAACGAAGAGGAGTTAAAGCAAACAAGAGTAGAAAAAAACTGTGTTGTTGCCTAGCAACAGGGGTCCAGAGAGGGAGGCCCCCTGCCCCACTAACCCCCTCCCCACCCCCCCCCCCCCCCCACCCCCCCCCCCCCCACACACACGCACACACACAAAACTGAAAAAAAGCAGCTTCCGTTCAGTTGAAGCCAGGATTGAGAGAGACGGGACAGCAGAGGAACAGGCAGCAAGTCCCAAACTAAAGCTGAAGGCAGCGGCCAACAGTGGCTGGTCAGGAGAGGAAACTGCAGAGGCAGCTTCCAGAAACCACAGAAGAAAGTCCCGAAATCCAGGGGAGTGGAACAGGAAAAGCCCCAAGAGGACAGTCTAGTCAAAGGACAGGGGCAGGAGTCTGAAAAGGTCCTTGTTTCCGTGTAAGAGTAAGGAGCAGGGAAAAAGGCTCCAAGCTTCAAACGTGAACAGAAGAAAAGCTGCAGGATGAGGATTTAGAGAAATGTAAGGGTGCAAGAAGCCAGACGACCCCAAGGAGACAGCTGAAGATCTGTAACCTTTTACTATGGGCCCGTGAAGCAGTGGTGTCCTGTTGGTGTGGCCGTGTCAGTGAGAGAGAGAGAGAGAGAGAGAGAGAGCGTGCGGAAGGAAGTTTGAATGCACGTGGTGATCCAGGAGAGAGGAACATCTCAACAGGAGTTCAAAACCATGAGGTGAACCTTTGTGGAAGGCGCCTGAGAGAAAGCACTGGCTTGGGAGAAGATTCCAAAGCCAGTTCTTGGAGAGTGGGGATTGGAAACCTTGGTGTGAAAGACGGGATTCAGTGAGACTGGGTGGCTGACGGTGTGATGTCTCTGGGGGGTGGGGGCTGGCAAGGGCAGAGTTGATGAGAGATCCATAGCATCTGATGAGGTGGCAACTGTCACTTGGTTTCAGAGTGTGGTGTGTCTGACCACAGGTCACCTACTGGTACATGGACGGTATATTTACGGTGAACTTTAGAGTATAAGATAGATTTTGTAACTTGTGTTATCCTTACAAATCTGTATAAATCTGTAAAGGTATAGCGGTGGGTGAAGGGGTAATGTAATATAGTTCATCTTTTCTTGTTAAATAAATATTTTACTCTTTCGTTAAAAGTTCATCAGCTGACTCCTGTGACTCTGTTCAGTAGCTACTCTCCGCGTATCTAAACAAAAAATAAAAGTCAGGATCTATCAAGCTGGGTTCCACCCTCGGATCAGGCTTGTCTGGAAGTAACATCAGCTGGGATCATAACAATAGGGGCATAGAGTACAAGAGCAAGAGTTATGTTGAACTTATATAAGACACTGATTCAGCCTCAGCTGGAGTGTTACTTCCAGTTCTGGGTGCCCATTTTAGACAAATTGTGAAGGCATTGGAGAGAATGCAAAAGGGATTCATGAGAATGGTTCCGGGGTGAGGAACTTCAGTTATGTAGATTGGAGAGGTTGGGTCTGTTCTCCTTGGAGGAGAGAAGGCTGAGAGGAGATTTGATAGAGGTGTTCAAAATCATGAGGGGCCTGGACAGAGCAGACAGGGAGAAACTGTTGCCACTGGTGGAAGGATCGAGAAACCGAGGGCACAGATTTAAAGAAATTGACGAAAGAAGCAAAAGGTGATGTGAGGAGAAATGTTTTTGAGGGTGCGTGGTTTGGGTTTGGAATGCACTGCCGGGGAGGGTGGTGGAGGCAGGTTCAGTCGAATCAGCACGGAATAGGATTTTTACCGGAAAAGGAAGAATGTTCAGGGCGACCGGGAGAAGGTGGGGGAATGGCACTAGGTGAGGTGCTCATTCAGAAAGCGGGCACCTTAGGCCAAACAGCCTCCTTCTACACTCCTAACAGTTCTGTGATTCCCTGTCCATGTTATCAAACTGTGACAGGAGTTGATCAGATTCCCACCTCCTTCAGCCACAGTTAAACCGCTGGTTACAACACGAAGCAAGGAATTGGGACGGTTGATGCTAATGGCGATTTATTGGATGCTGAAAGTTACAGTCTCAGGTTTTCACATAAACCTCACACTCGCAGATAGTCAGGATTCCACGTTCCTTCAGGGCGATGTTAATGAAACGACCCATCATTCCGTGACAGTTTAAGACTCCTGTTTCTCCAGCACCCAGGGATTGAATGGTCCCACATCTGGAAGACAAGAAGTTAATGTAATAACGAGAAAACTCGATGTGAGTAAGGGAGCAGCACTCATACTCTACACCCCAACAAAACCGAGGCACAGGCCAGTTTACATCCACCTCCGCTAAAGTCTAAAACTGAGCAGCTGATGTTGGTGACCTTCACCCATACAACACTCGCCCTACACCCCTCCCTCTTGTTTAATGCGAGACTTTTCGTCATTCATGTGCAATTGTCACGAGGTAGCTAGTTCCAGTCTGTAGACCCTTCATATCCCTCGCTCCTCCAATCAGAAATTCCTCTGCCTGTCTGCTGGTCCTGTCGGAGACAGGAATCCTGCTCCTGTGTCTGTGGTGTCTCTCCTGACGTGTCTCCCACCGTTGATTGTGGTCCAAGAGAAACCTTATTCCGTCAGTGATTTGTCTCTCACGTTAGTCAGTACCTTTGCTCTAACTATCCTGGGTTCGATGGTTTTTTGACTATTTGCCCTAGCATGGATTGATTTACACAAAAATATAGCTTGTTAGTTAAGTTCAATTTACAATTGATCAAATGTATGAAACACATCCTTTTTTTTTCAGGATGCAGATTATATTCAGTCAAAACGTTTGTCCAGTGGTAATTTATGCACAGAATCAATATAGGAACAACCGAGGTCTTGGATGAACATCCAGGGAAATATATCGGCTGTTCCTTCACAGTCGCTGGGTCAAAATCCTGGAACTCCCTCCCTAACAGCACTGTGGATGTACCTACACCACATGGACAAAATCCTGGAACTCCCTCCCTAACAGCACTGTGGGTGTACCTACACCACATGGACTGCAGCGGTTCAAGAAGGCAGCTCACCACCACCTTCTCAAGGGCAATTAGGGATGGACAATAAATGCTGGGCCCAGCCAGAGAAGCCCTCATCCCATGAATGAGTTTAAAAAAACAGCAGGGGTCTTACAGTGCAGCAAGGGTCTTGGATGAACATCAGGGTCTTACTGAATATCAGGGGCCTCGGCTCAACAGGCTGTATAGGCAGCATGTAGAAGGTTTCTGATTCAAGGTGGAGGTTTGATTGACAGCTCAACAGGCCAATCCACAGATACGGAGAGTTTTACTACCCCAGCTGATGTTAACACTGGACAAATCAGAGCCCAGAGTGACACCCTGGCTTGATACATCCTAATATTTTTTTTAGAAACTGTGGAAGCAAGTTACTGAGCAAATTCACAGGAGTCTGCTGAGGAACTTCTAACACAAAGGATAAAACATTTATCAAATAAGAAAAATGAACTATATTACACCAGAGAAAAAAATTGGAAAGATCTCAATACAAACACAAGAAGATTATTCAAATAGTCACCATTTCTTCACCCCAGCAATACCTTTACAGATACATAAACCACGAAGAGTTACCACGAGGCTCGACACAAAGGAATTCTCGCTTGGGCCTAGCACAGTTGCAAATGGTTTTCTTACGGTGAATCCTGAGCATTTGCTGCTTCTCACCCAACTTGTATCTCTTCTCGAGACACCCAGAACCTGTGCTCCAAATTCACTGTCGCTTCAACTGCAGAGCAAACGCATAAGTTCCCTAAACTCAGACTCCCAGTAGCCTTGCAATATTTCTTCTCAGAGAGCAGGACCTCCTTGTCTTCACTCTCTGGTGCACACTGAACTCTTCCCTGTCTCCGGCCTGTGTCTCTGAGTTACTTGACCACTATTGTGAGACAACGGTACCGTTTTTACTACTTTGTATTTTTTCCCAAAATCACTCCATTTCTAATCCCTTTTTAACCCATCTCTTTAACTTCAGGGACCGTAAAACCTCATTAAAAATGTATATATATATATATATATATATATATACAAACAAACCCAACCGACTGACCATCCAGACACCCTGACACCAAGGTTCATAAACAAAAGCCAAATGAAACTGGAACCATTTCACCTTACGTAACTTACGAATATACACATTCAATTTAAAAACCATGCATTATTTGCTAACAAGAGCTTGGGCCAGAGTTCAGGATGCAAAGGGACGATCTGGGAATCTGGGATGGAAGCAGGAAGCTGCTGTCTGAAGGTGAACTGGGTCTCAATCAGGAGCTGGTACAATTGCTTATTTCTGGTGTGATGAGGAGTGATCATGGTTTGATTTCACTGAAGACCATGTTTGGTTCATTCATAAATTAGATGTAGAATAAAACACCTAGGGCTGAATTTCATGTGCCCCCAGTGGGCGTCTTTACTGGGGGGGCAGGGAGAGAGAGAGGGCAATGGCCCATCCCACTAGCTTCCCACTCACCCCCGAGCTCACCCCCATAACACAGGGGGGCGGGCAGGTGCCATATTTAAATGAATAATCGAGGGTGAATTAGCCTCATTGCTAACCCAGATGACCCTGACAATACGCTGCCCAGGACATAAAACGTTTGGTGTTTTCACTGAAATGTTTAAAGGGTGGGAAGGATGTGAGGTGGGGTGGGGGGGGGGGGGGGGGGGGTCGCTTTGCCGTTTACAGAGTGATGCCCCCTCAGGTCGAACCCCACTTCCTTCCTCCCTTAAACCCGCCTCCCTCACCCCTCTCCCTAACCTACCCAAACCCTTGTGGCCCCAAGACCCTGGACTCACCTGCCCCAGGGATCCATTGGCCTTGAATCTGGGGCGGTCCTGGTCTCCTGCCGTCCAGGCAGCAGGTTAGCGAGGCTTTTCCTGGTGCTGCCGGGACTGATGGAGCTGCCGGCTAATCCGATTGGCCTGCAGCTCCAGAGTGGGGGGGCCGGGGGTGGGGGGGGGGGGGGCGGGGTCGTCTTCCCCTTGAGGGGCAGGAGCCTCACTTAGCCCTCATTAGTCCACCCTGTCGGTGGCTGCGGGGAGCGGGGGGTGGGGGGGGAGGGTGTGGAGTGTGTTGGTTCCATGCTGGGGGCTGGGGGAGGAGTAGGGGGACCTGCAGTCTGATCCCCTGTATTATTCAGCCCTACAGTCCTGGAATTACACGGAGTTATGAGTTATGGAGAGCCCGCGGCCTGTCCAAAGCGACAGATCAGATTGGAACCTGGCTCTGGGGGTGGGTGAGGGGTGGGGAGGTGGATGGGGGAACCTGCTGAGTTATCTTGTTTTAATTTCCGATTTGCAGCAGCCTCGGTACTTTGCTCTGATAGGACCGTCCGGTATATTTACATTGGGTTGTCATTGCCATGGTTGTGGAAGGAAGTGCCCACACGGACCACTGCACCCTTTAAACGTTCCCAGCAACAATCCTGCCTGTTGGTGACCTTTATTGACAAGACCTTCTCCTCGGCGAACAGATCGAGGCTCCACCAGGGTCTGCGGTCCGTGTTGGTGTGAGTACACGACCAGTTCTTGTAAAAAGCATTCAGGTTCCCGTCAATTGCTTTGTTTGCGTCCCCACCCCAGTTGGTGCTGGACTGAGTTGCATTTCCCCTGCGAGCCACATTGCCTGGAAATATAAACAGACTTTGTTAGTGATCCGACAATTAAATGGTGGGAGTCTTCATTCCTCATTGGTTAAAGCTGCCCTAGTCAGGGGCATAGAAAGTGCAGAAATAACAACATTGAGCTTAGAGGATGTTACGTTGTGGTATTATTCCAAAAGCTACACGTCCAAATCTCTTCAATCTGATTCCGACTCCTCCCACCACTTTCAACTGGCTCTCATCAAAGCCAGCGGTTCGATCCTATTGGCTGCGTCAGTGCGAGTTCTCCTCCTGATAGGTCGATGGGACTCACCCTCACCCTTACCTCCCAGCTCCATATCTCATTGGTCATTCAGCCCCCGAGCTTGTTCTGCCAACCAATTAGATGATGGCTAATCTGTATCTCAAGTCCACTCAGCCACCCTTGCCCCCCCACCAACCCCCCACCCTTGCCCCCCCACCACCCCCCACCCCCCGCCCCACCCCATGGTCCCCTTCATATCCTTATCGCTCTTTTCAATTCTTCCAATCTGATTTCTGCCCTTCCCACACGGTTGGTGAAATGAGAAATAACATTGGGTGGAATTTCCGGTGCCCACTGGCGTCGGGCGTGTTCGGTGCTCATCACATCGTGAGGAGTTTGTGATCTTCCCTCTCAGCCCACCAGTGGCAGGTCACATTTCACACCATCAAACATCGGGAACCTGCTTGTAATGTACCTGCGTATCCTTATAAGGCAGGCCGCCAGAATCACCGCCCCCCCCCCCCCCCCCCCCCCCCGCTGCTGGATCATCCAGTCACCGCTCCCACACCTCTCACAGCAGCACCTATAAGGCATGCACTTGGGCTGCATTTCGAGGGAGCTCGGAGGTGAGTGCACTGTAACGATGTGCAGCACTCGCCAGGGTCTTCGAGGACTTCGAGGTTGAGGTGTGTGGAGTGAGGGGGGGGGGGGGGGGGGGCGGGTGTGGAGGCATCAAGGGCTGTCCTGTGGTTGAGGCAGAGGGTTCAAAGTAACACCAAATGCTCCAGAGCATTTCACCCCTCAGGCACAGACTGCAAATTAATGAGTGTTTTAGTGAACTGCAGAACAGTTGGATGACTGCACACGTTGTACAATCTCCTTGCTAAAACTGGCCATGGAGCGGTCACTGGCGGAGATGCTCACAGCCCCTTTGCAATGTCAGCATCCCGGTTTGGAGCTATCTCCCCCATGGTTCAAGCTAACAGTGCAGCCTTGCAGTGCGGGTTAGGAGAATGTCTGTACCTGAGCTGAGGGCACAGCCTGCTGCCAATCGGTCAGGTGGAGTGGGGAAGCCATGTAGCGCACTAAACTCTGGCCATCCAAGTGGTGGCCAACATCCTCCAGGAAGCGTTAAGGGGCCTTTAGACTTAACCAGGACAGGTTCTTAGCTCACCCATACTAACCACGTGTCTCTCTCTTTCATCCTGAATGAGGAATACATCAGGAGCACGGAGTCTGGTGATCTAGTTGTATGCCCCGTGGTGTACAGAGAGAGAAGTTGATGGAGAAGAGAGCGACAGAGGCTCCTGGCTGTACAGAGGGAGGAGCAGCAATCTCAGGAAGGAGGGGAAGCTGGAGCTCCCACACACACAGCCAAGGAGCCACAGTGAGCCATTGCTGGACGGTGCCTAGCTGGACCCAGGGTCTATAGACATCACCTTTCATTCCTGTAGCTGACCAAGAACCAGTGTCGCTGAAGACTGTGCATGTCCAGGGAACTGATCGCTCACATCTGCCAGCTGCTGCAGGATTTGGCACCAAGGGGACATGGAGGGCATCCACTGCCAGTGCCTGTGAAAGTGACTGTGGCGTTCAATTTCTATGCCAGTGGCTCCTTTCAGGGCTCCAGAGGTGACCTCAGTGGGATCTCACAATCTGCCCCCAACAAATACATCCGTGAGGTCACAGACACCATTTTCTCCATGGCAACAACTTTGTGCATTTCGCCCAGGACCAGGAAAGCAGGTTGCAAGCGCAATTGGATTCTCCCTGATCTCAGGATTCCCACAGGTGCAAGGTGTGATCGACTGTGGCGCTCAGAAGTCCGTTGCAACAAGGGGTCAACTATATCAACCACAAAGGATTCATTCGCTGAACATGCAGCTGGTGTGTGACCACCAGAAACACATCCTGCATCCTGCACAGTTCCCAGGAAGTGTCCCTGACTCCTACACCCTCAGTCACTCGCAGATCCCTGACATCTCCCAGGGACACAGAGGCTGCAGGGTTGGCTCCTCGGGGACAAGGGCCACCCACAGAGGCCATGGCTGATGACACCCGTGTGACAGCCTCAGACTGCAGCAGAGCGACAGAATAATGAGGCTCATGGAGCAGTAACTTGGTGGAGCAGACCATCGGGATGCTGAAGATGTGGTTCCGGTGCCTGGACCGGTCTGGTGGAGCCCTGCAATACAGTCCACAGAGGGTGTCACACATCATCATCGTCTGCTGCACCCTTTACAACCTGGCACTGCAACAGGGAGAGGAGCTGGCTGAGGAGGAGATGGAGGAGCTGGGGGTCTCCTCCGATGAGGGGGGACATTGACGGGGATGAGGGTGAGGAGGTCCTTGGTGGTGCCGATGACGGGTATGAGGCTCTCGCACTGTCCAGACGAGGCAGGCGCACTCAGGAGGTCCTCATAGCTGCTAGATTTGTGGAGGATGATGACAACCTGCAGTGAGGACACTCCATAGATCTTCACTCAGCCTCTGTGAGTGTCTGACTCCTGTCTGGCCGAGGGCAGCTCACTTGCTCTGTGATCAGGGTCATAACATAGAGACGCAGCCATGAAACTTCAGAAACACCTGATCCTTTGTCCCCCTTCAGCACCTCAGCCCTTCAGGAGCTGGAGCAAAGCCTCATTGGCCACAGATGCTGAAGAGATGGGGGCCAGCCCCACCTTAAAGGTGCTGAGAGCACACAGAGAGAATGAGGGAACTCTGTGACACCTGCCCACTACATTCTGGCAGCAATGACCAGCACCATCGAGGTGCAGGCATCAGTAATGTGTCCAGGGAGTGTGAGGCTGGACCATCACTGTGGTTTGAAGGCTGCACAGACACCGGGAAGAGGCCCTGGACTGAGACACCTGCCTTTATCTTGTGCAGAAAGGTTTCACATCTGAGTGACAGGAACACTGCTCATCAGAACAAGGAGCCACCGGCAGGGAGACATTCTCGGGAGATTACTGACAATAGTGAACATTATGTACAAGTGATTAACACCCGTGTCCCAGGCTGTGTAACTACATCTCCTTAACCTGCCTAACCCTGCCGCTCCGTCTTGGTTCTCCCCGGACATCCACAGTGGAGGTGGGGGCAGACTGCTGACTGTGACCCCCTGTCTGTGGTGACCTTGGTGGGCGTCCTCTGGGGGGCTGAGACCTGGAGGGCCCCGGCCTGCTTTCAGGGTCCTGCTGTGTGGCAGTAACTCCCTCCTCAGCCTGTGGAGCTGGAGCTGCTGAGGCCACAGGAAGAGGAGATTCGGATGGGCTGGACACTCCCAGAGACACCTGGGTGGATGGGCACAGAGTGTACACCTGCTGATCCTCCTCCCTGTGGGTGCCAGGGGGCCCTAGGTGACTGCTTGAGGAGAAGGATTAGGAGTGAGATCGAGCTGCCCAGCCCCCCTCTCGTGTACACACCACACTGTTGGGGACCAACTATAGCATCAGTGATGGAGTTAAGCCCGTGCAGCAGTGCAGGAGTGACGTCCTGGACCAAGGTCTCCATGGCAGCCACCATCCTGCCAGTGTTGACCTCGGTGTGTTGGCAATGCCGGCGCTATCACCTCAGAGTGAAGGCGGACAGACTCCTCCATCGTGCCTTACAATCTGAGGAGCGCAGCGGACATCCCTTCCTGATGTTCCCGAGCTTGTCTTTGCAGCTCCAGCAACTGTGACATGACCGGGTCCAGAGGCTCCTCATCTGACTCGGACTCAGCAACGTTCTGACCTCCAGCAGCTCCTCCGAGTGCTGGGGACCTGGGAAGTTCTGTCTCCGCCTGCTGTGGATCAGACTGTGTGATGTGCTCACCAGATTGTGACCCCGAGGTTACTCTAAAGCTGGGTGTCACTGAGGTGTGTGTCTCAGCGCTGGTGGAGAGTGTGGGTGAGGCTGTGATGGGTCTTCAGGGAGGGGCCTCCAGATTCCTCTTCAGAGGTTCCCTCAGGGCTTGATTGGAGGCCCTGGGTCAGGGACTCTGTCGGCTGTTTCCCAGATGTGCCTGTGAAAGTAAGGGGAGAGAATTAGTGCCTGGCAGTGGCCTGTGAAAGAGGACACATCACTCACAGCCTGGGTGTCTGGTGGATGTTGCACTGCTGGACCCTCACTTGGTAGAGCAGCACTGACCTCACTGTCAGCACAGGACCGGTCCCTGTCATCGCCAGCCAGCTGGATGGCTCTGTCTTCAAAGGCCGTGAGGATCTGGATTTCGGGCATTCCTCCACCGGTCTGCGACCTCTCTCTGCCTGGTTTTACTGTTATGTATCTAAGTAGATTGGAGAATCTCCAGCAATGGCTTATGTCTCGAACCCCAGGTAGTCATCTCTGAAGATCCCCAAGGTTCAATCTTTAATCTCTTCTTCTCTCTTATTTGGAGTGACATCTCCTGAAGATATTGCTCTGTTTCCACATGCAAGCAGGTGACACCCAGCTTCACCTCTTCAGCACCTCCCTGTGCCCCCCCTCCCGGACTGCCTGTGCTATCAGTGCGTGGTAACATCCAGACTCGTTGGTTCGTAACTTTCTCAGCTCATCTCCTAGAAGACCAAAACTGTCCTCTGTAGCCCCCCCCAACAGTGAACTTTGCTCCCCCTGTCGCTGATACCCACTCCCTCACTGGCAACTGTCTCCGATCGAAGCAGACTGGTCACAGCTTCAGACCCCTGTTCAAACCTGAGCAGGCCTGGTCAAATCTCCTCTCAATCATACAGCGTATTAAAGCAAGGAGATTTTGCTAATAATTCTCTGGTTAATGACTGGTTAGACTCCAGCTGGAACATTGTGTTCAACACTGGCCACCCTATCTCAGGAAGATCCTTAGGAGATTTCCTCGATGGCACCAGAAATGTACAACTTTATTTCTGCAGGGAGATGAAAAAAGTCACAATTCTTCTCCCTAGAACAGAAAAGACTGAGGACTTCTTTCATAGGGGTGTTCAAAACGACGAAGGGTTTTGTTCCAGTAGATAAGGAAAACCTGTTTTCTGTGGTTGAAGGATCACACTCAGTTGTTGTGACCCTTGCCGGTTTTCCAAGACCCCGTTAGGGACCAATACTGTTCTGTTTAAGATCGACAGGGTTTGAGACTCTAGAGCACTTGCTCGGTGACTAAAGGCACAAGATTCAGCAGGTTTTGAACAAAGGGAAATAAACATTGCTATACAGGGTCAGAAAGTTAAAACAATTTGCAATGTTTACCTTAACACTCTAACATTCAGGGTTAATATGAGGTACATGTGAATTAACAGGCAAACTGGTAGAACACACCACACTGCTCAATAAATAGCAAATGCCACCAAGACAGATCCCACGGATTTCTCAACAACCCACCCAGACACCAGTGACAGAATCACAGAATTATTATGGTGTAAATCCCCTTTTTGGTCCCTAATCAGCCCTACTCCTCCTTTTACTATTGATGTGCTTATAGAATACTTTGGGATTTCCTTTTATGTCAGCTGCCAGTCTTTTTTAATATTCCCTCTTTGCTTCTTGTATTTGCTTTTTCACATTCCTTCTGAACCTTCTGTATACAGCTTGGTTCTCGATTGTACTTGCTACCTGATTCCTGTTGTAAACACACTTCCTCTGCTTTAACTTCATTTCTATCTCCTTTGTCATCCAGGGAGCTCTGGATTGGTTTGTCCTGCCCTTCCCTTTTGAGGGAACACACCTTGACTGTGCCCAAACCATCTCCTCTTTGCAGGTAGCCCATTGTTCAGCTACTGTTTTACCCGCCAACCGTCGGTTCCAGTCTATCCGGCCCAGCTCCGTTCTTGCCCCATTGAAGTCCGCTCTCCGCCAGTGGATTATTCTTACTCTGAATTGGCCGATGTCATTTTCCACCTTCATCCTAAACCTAATGATATAATGATCACTGTCCCCTAAATGTTCCCCCACTGTCACTTGATCGATTTAGCGCACCTCATTCCCAAGAACCAGGTCTAGCAGTGCCTCCTTTCTTGTTGGACTGGACACATTCTGCTGTAGGAAATTCTCCGGAACACAATCTAGAAACACTTGTCCCTCACTGGCCCTTACACCACCACTATCCCAGTCTACATAAGGGTAACTAAAGCCCCCCATTATAACTACTCTATGATGTTTACACCTCTCTGTAATTTCCTTGCAGATTTGTTCCACTACAGCCTTCCCACTAGCTGGTGGTCTGTATATTACACCGAGCAATGTCATTTCACCCTTCTTATTCCTTAGCTCTAGCCAAATCGATCCTGTCCTTGAATCCTCGGACACATCCTCTTTCTCCAGCACTGCACTACTCTCCTGAACCAAAAACACCAGCCCTCCTCCTGTTTTCTCTTTCCTATTTTTTCTGAACACCTGGTAACCAGGAATATTTAACACCCAGTTCTGCCCTTCCTTAAGCGAGGTCTCTGTTATTGCCACAACATCATAATCTCACAAAGCAATCTGTACCAGTAACTCTGCAGTTTTATTAACTATACTCTGTGCATTCATACGCATGCAGTGTAATCCTGATTTAGACTTCATTACTTGCTCCCCTACTCCGACTCCATCTATTAACTTACCATTCTCTATTTTAGAGCTATCTGCCTCCCCCAGCATTCTGTGCACCCTGGTGTTACTTTCTAATAGTCTCTCCTGGTTTCCACAGCCCTGCTGAATTAGCTTACACTGTGAGCCAGTCAATCTAACTGACATTATGTGTTTCTCGCGAGAGAATCTAGTCTTCACCGAACCTTGGAATTCTCTCCAAAAGTCACTCCAACTTGCTTGGCATCAACAACGGCTCATCTCACTGTGTTTCAATGTCGTCTCCAGAGATTCTGTTCCCGGGGATGTGGGCATCACTGGCTGGGCCCAGCGTTTATTGCCCATCCCTAATTGCCCCTTGAGAAGGTGGCGGTGAGCTGCCTTCTTGAGCCGCTGCAGTCCATGTGGTGTAGGTACACCCACCGTGCTGTTAGGGAGGGAGTTCCAGGATTTTGACCCAGTGACAGTGAAGGAACGGTGATACATTTCCAAGTCAGGATGGTGAGTGACTTGGAGGGGAACTTCCAGGTGCTGGTGTTCCCATCTATCTGCTGCCCTTGTCCTTCTAGATGGTAGTGGTCGTGGGTTTGGAAAGTGCTGTCTAAGGAGCCTTGGTGAATTCCTGCAGTGCATCTTGTAGATGGTACACACTGCTGCTACTGTGCATTGGTGGTGGAGGGAGTGAATGTTTGTGGATGTGGTGCCAATCAAACGGGGCTGCTTTGTCCTGGATGGTGTCAAGCTTCTTGAGTGTTGTGGGAGCTGCACTCATCCAGGCAAGTGGGGAGTATTCCATCACACTCCTGACTTGTGCCTTGTAGATGGTGGACAGGCTTTGGGGAGTCAGGAGGTGAGTTACTCACCGCAGGATTCCCAGCCTCTGACCTGCTCTTGTAGCCACAGTATTTATATGGCTGGTCCAGTTCAGTTTCTGGTCAATGGTAACCCCCAGGATGTTGATAGTGGCAGATTCAGTGATGGTAATGGACCTCTCCCAGTCCTCTCCCAGTCCAACACTTGCTCTCAATGGCAGTGCCAGGCCCACGATCTGGGTTTTTGCATCTTTTCTATTCACGCACAGGTGCACTGCGCCTGTCCTCAGCCTAAAGAATGTGAAAGGCTGAACTGCACAGGTGCAGGCTGCATCTGGGCTGCACATGTGTAGAAACTCTGAGGCCTGTCAGAATTTGGAGTTACTGACCTCCACTCTTGGGGAAGGTAAGTGTTATTTTCCTAACACAGACAGTGCAGGAAGGATATAGGGATCACAGATAGTGCTGGAATGATACAGGGACCTGGAACAGTACAGTAATGATACAGGAATCACAGACAATACAGGAATGATACGGAGGTCACAGACAATGCAAGAATGATACAGGGATCACAGGCATTAGAGGAATGATACTGGGATCATATACAGTGCAGGTATGATATGGGGATCAGAGACAGTATGCGACGAAACAATGATCACATGCAGTACAGGAAGGATACATCAATCACAGACAGTACAGGAATGTTACAGCAATTACAGACGGTACAGGAATGTTACAGCAATTACAGACGGTACAGGAATGAGACAGGGATCACAGACAGTGCAGGAATGATACAGGGATCACAGACAGAACAGGAATGATACAGGGATCACAGACAGAACAGGAATGATACAGGGATCACAGACAGTATAGGAATATACAGGGATCACAGACAGAACAGGAATGATACAGGGATCACAGACAGAACAGGAATGATACAGGGATCACAGACAGTATAGGAATATACAGGGATCACAGACAGAGCAGGAATGATACAGGGATCACAGACAGAACAGGAATGATACAGGGATCACAGACAGTGCAGGAATGATACAGGGATCACAGACAGAACAGGAATGATACAGGGATCACAGAGAGTACAGAAATGATACAGGGCTCACAGGGAGTATAGGAATGATACAGGGATCACAGACAGAACAGGAATGATACAGGGATCACAGACAGTGCAGGAATGATACAGGGATCACAGACAGTGCAGGAATGATACAGGGATCACAGACAGTGCAGGAATGATACAGGGATCACAGACAGAACAGGAATGATACAGGGATCACAGAGAGTACAGAAATGATACAGGGCTCACAGACAGTAGTGGAAGTAGTGGAAGGATACAGGGATCACAGACAGAACAGGAATGATACAGGGATCACAGACAGAACAGGAATGATACAGGGATCACAGACAGAACAGGAATGATACAGGGATCACAGACAGAACAGGAATGATACAGGGATCACAGACAGTAGTGGAAGTAGTGGAAGGATACAGGGATCAGAGGCATGTAGATCTAGCATTGTGCAGTGAGGCAGGGCTAATTAGTAATGAACATCAGCCTGGAAACAGTGATCATAATACATTTGATTTCCACATTAGGTTTGAAGTTACCTACTCCAGTCCCAAACAGATATCTTAAATTTCAACAAAAAAAATAACATTGAGGAAATGCTGACAAAAGTTGATTTGATAAATAGACTAGAAGGTATCGTGGAAAATACAGAGAGGGAAACATTTAAGTCAAACACCAGGAACACAACACTACAGAAAGCTGAGGGGAGTATAGAAAGTGGAGGGTGAAACCAAAAGGAAAATAGGAAAGCAAAGAGAGGCCATGAAAAAATATTGGACGCAAAATCAAGGGGAACCCAAAGATATTTTATCAAAACATTAAGAGTAAGAGGATAACTAAGGAGTGAGTGAGGCCCAGAAAAGACCAAAAGGGAACCTGTGTGTGGAGGTGGAGGATGTGGGTGTGGTTCTTAATGAATACTTTGTGTCTGTCTTCACAAAAGAGGGGACAATGCAGACATTGTAGTTAAGGAGGAGGAGTGTGAAGTATTGGATGTGATGAACGCAGGGACAGAGGAAGTATGAAGGGGATTAACATCCTCGAAAGTGGATAAATCACCTGGGCCGGATGAAATGTACCCCAGGCTGTTCAAAGAAGCCAGGGAGGAAATTGAGGAGGGTCTGACCATCATTTTCCAATCCTCACTGGATACGGGTGAGGTGCCGGAGGATTGGAGGTCTGCTAACGTACCTTTGTTTAAAAGGGGAGTGAGGGATAGACCGAATAATTACAGGCCAGTCAATCTGACCTCGGGAGTGGGCAAGTTATTGGAATCAATTCTGAGGGACAGGATGAACTGTCACTTGGAGAGACACAGATTAATCAGGGACAGTCAGCGTGGATTGGTTAAGGGGAGGTGGTGTCTGACTAATCTGATTGAATTTTTTGAGGAGGTAACAAGGAGGATTGATGAGGGTAGTGCAGTTGATGTGGTCTACATGGGTTTTGGAAAGGCTCTTGACAAGATCCCATAAGATCCCAAATAAAAGCTCATGGGATCCAGGGGAATGGAGCAAACTGGATAAAAAACTGGCTCAGTGGCAGGATTGTTGATGGATTTTTTTGTGACTAGAAGACTGTTTCCAGTGGAGATCCGTGGAATCATAGACATAGAAACTAGGAGCAGGAATAGACCATTCAGCCCCTCGAGCCTGCTCCGCCATTCAATATGAACATGGTTGATCCTTTATCTGAACACCAGATTCCCGCTTTCTCTCCATACCCCTTGATGTCCCTAATATCCAAAAATTTATCAATTTCTTTCTTGAATATACTCAGTGACCCGGCCTCCACAGCCTCTGTGGTAGAGAATTCCACAGGTTGACCACCCTCTGAGTGAGGAAATCTTTCCTCATCTCAGTCCTAAATGACCCACCCCGTATCCTGAGACTGTGGCCTCTGGTTCTGGACTCCACAACCAGGGGAAACATCCTCCCTGCATCCAGTCTGTCTCGCCCTGTTAGAATTTTATACATTTCAATCAGATCCCCTCTCATTCTTCTAAACTCCAGTGAACACAGGCCCAGTCAAACCAATCTCTCCTCATACAACAGTCCTGCCATCCCTGGTATCAGCCTAGTGAACCTTCGCTGCACTCCCTCTATGGCAAGTATATCCTTTCTTAGGTAGGGAGACCAAAACTGCACACAATACTCCAGGTGTGGTCTCACCAAGGCCCTGTATAACTGCAGTAAGACATCCCTACTTCTGACTGAAATCCTCTTGCAATGAAGGCCAACATACCATTTGCCTTCCTAATTGCTTGCTGCACCTACCTGTTTACTTCCATTGACTGGTGTACAAGGACACCCAGATCCCTTTGTACATCCACATTTCCCAATATATCACCATTTAAATAATACTCTGCCTTTCTGTATAATTTCACATTTATCCACGTTATACTGCATCTGCCATGTGTTTGCCCACACACACAACTTGTCTAAATCGCCCTGAAGCCTCCTTGCATCCTCCTCACACCTCACAACCCCGCCCCATCCAGAGGGCTCAGTATTGGGTCCCCTGCTTTCTGTGATATATATTAATGATTTGGACATCAGTGAAGGGGGAAATGATCCAGGAGTTTGCTGACGACACAAAAATTGGATGCATTAATTGTGTTAGAGAGGGAACAGAGGAGGTTTACAGGGATGTGGCCAGGGCTGGAAAATTGCAGCTATGAGGAGAAATGGGAGAGGCTGGGGCTGTTCTCCTTGGGACAGAGGAGGCTGAGGGGAGATTTGATTGAGATGTATAGAATTGTAATGGGCCTGGATAGTGTGGATAGGAAGGGCCTATTTACTTTAGCATAGAGGTGGGGGGAATAGATTTAAAGTGATTGGTAGAAAGATTAGACGGGAGCTGTAAAAGGTTTTCACCCAGAGGGTTGTGGGGGTCTGGAACTCGCTGCCTGTAAGGGTAGGAGAGGCAGAAACTCTCAACTCATATAAAAGGTGCCTGTTATGCACCTCCTGTGCTGTAACCTGCAGGGCTACGGAAAGAGGGGTTAGGCTGGGGGGCTCATTTCTCAGCTGGTGCAGATTCGATGGGCTGAGTGGCCTCTTTCTGTGCTGTAAACATTCCATGATTCGATGATTCAAAATGTTCAAAAAATACATTCCATTGAAAAACAAAAAGTCAGCCAGAAGGATCCATCCTTGACTCGCTCAGGAAGTTCAGGATAGAAGTAGATTAAAATAAGAGGCTCATAAACTTACAAAGAATAGCAGCGACTCTGAGCATTGGGAGATTTTTAGCTGAGTGTGGGCTGCCAAAAAGTGGATAAAAATGGAAAAAATAGAAAATATGAGTAAACAAGCCAGAAATATAACAACAGATTTTAAGAGCTTTTACAAGTATACTTTTATTCAAAAAGGGAGAGAGACAGAAAGCAGGAAACTACAGGCCAGTTAGCTTAACATCTGTCATAGGGAAAATGTTGGGAGCTGTTATTAAAGGTGTTACAGCAGGCCACCTAGAAAAATTCAAGGCAATCAGGCAGAGTCAACATGGTTTTGTGAAAGGGAAATCATGTTCAACCAATTTATTGGGGCTCTTTAAAGAAGTAACACGTACTTTGGATAAAAGGGAACCGGTGGATGTACTGAACTTAGATTTCCAGAAGGTATTAGATAAGGTTCCACATCAAAGGTTATTGTAGAAAATAAGAGTTCATGGTTTAGGGGGTAAAGTGTTGGCTTGGATAGAAGATTGGCTGGCTAACAGGAAGCAGAGAGTTGGCACAAATGGGTCTTTTTTGTAGTGGGCAGGATGTGGCCAGTGGTGTGCCACAGGGATCAGTGCTGGGGACTCAATTTTATACAATTTATATAAATTTCTTGGATAAAGGGACCAATGGTCTGGTTGCTAAATTTGCTAACTTTGACAGAAAGAAATATTGGAAATAAGATATGAAGAGGAGATAAGGTGACTGCAACGTGAGATAGGTATGTTAAATGAATGGGCAAAGATGTGGCAAATGGATTATAATGTGGGAAAATGTGAAATGGAACATTTTGGCAGGAAGAATAAAAGAGAAGCTTATTAGCTAAACAGTGAGAGATTGCAGAGCTCTGAGATGCAGAGGGATCTGGGTGTCCTAGAGCATGAATCACAAAAGGTTAGTATGCAGATACAGCAGCTAATTAGGGAAGATAATAGAATGTTATCATTTATTGTGAGGGGAATTGAATATAAAAGTAGAGTGAAAACAGAAAATGCTGGAAAAACTCAGCAGGTCTGGCAGCATCTGTGGGGAGAGACACAGAGTTAACATTTCGAGTCCGTATGACTCTTCTTCAGAGCTACAGAGAAGTGGAAATGTGATGAAATTGATACTGTTTAAGGGGGTGGAGCAGGTGAAGCTGGATAGGAGGCCAGCGATAGGTGGGGACAAAGGAGAGATTGGCAAATATATCATGAATTAAAGGACAAAGGGATTGTTAGCACTTTTGTTCATGACATCTTTGTCAATCTTTGTTCCGTCATTACATCCCTGCTTTTGTATCCAACACCTCACCCAATAAAGGAAAGCATTCCATATGCTTTCCTGACCACCTTATCCACCTGCCCTGCCACCTTCAGAGACCTGTGGACATACTCTCCCAAGGTCTCATACCTCCTCAACCGCTCAGAATATCCTCCCAGTTATTGGATATTCCCTTGCTTTATTTGCCCTCCCCAAATACATAACCTCACTCTTTTCTGGATTGAATTCCATTTGCCACTTCTCCACCCACCCAACCAAACCATTGATATCGTTCTGGAGTTGACAGCTATTCTCTTCACTATCAACTACACAGCCAATTTTTGTGTCATCTGCAAATTTCCCAATCATGCCTCCCACATTTAAGTCCAAATTATTAATATATGCAACAAACAACAAGGGACCAACACCCCTGTGGCACACCACTGGAAACCGGTATCCATTCGCAAAAACATCCATCAACCATTACCCTTTGTTTTCTGTAGCGGAGCCAATTTTGGATCCAACTCATCACCTTCCCCTGTATCCCATGGGATCTCACTTTCCTGACCAGTCTGCCATGTGGGACCTTGTCAAATGCCTCACTGAAATCCATGTACACAACACCCGCTGCACTACCCTCATCAATCCTCCTATTACCCCCTCAAAACATTTGATTAAATGGTTGAGACACATGCTGACTATCTCTGATCAATCCACGCCTTTCTAACATTCAAGGGTTGTGGGTGTCGCTGGGTAGACCAGCATTTATTGCCCTTGTTTAAAGGGCACTTAAGAGTCAGCCACATTGCTGTGGGTCTGGAGTCACATGTAGGCCAGACCAGGTAAGGACGGCAGATTTCCTTCCAGATGGGTTTTTACAACAATCAACAATGGTTTCATGGTCATCATCAGACTTTTAATCCCAGATTTTTATTGAATTCATATTCCACCATCTGGCCCTGGTGCTTTATCCACCTTGACAGAAATCTTTGTATCCTCACTGGCTACGGGTGAGGTCCCAGAGGACTGGAGAATGGCCAATGTTGTTCCATTGTTTAAGAAGGGTAGCAGGGATAATCCAGGAAATTACAGGCCGGTGAGCCTTATGTCAGTGGTAGGGAAATTATTGGAGAAGATTCTACATGACAGGATTTACTACCATTTGGAAGCAAGTGGGTGTATTAGTGAGAGGCAGCATGGTTTTGTGAAGGGGAGGTCGTGTCTCACTAACTTGACCGAGTTTTTCGAGAAAGTGACAAAGATCATGGATTGACGATGGAAGGGCAGTGGATGTTATATACATGGATTTCAGTAAGGCCTTTGACAAGGTCCCTCATAGCAGACTGGTACAGAAGGTAACGTCGCACGGGTAAATCTAACTGTATTATGGTCACTATCTCCAATATGATCCCCCCATTGTTCCTTCATCCACTTGCCCAGATTCATTTCCTAAGACTAAATCTAGAATTGCGCCCCCTCTCATTGGGTTTGTCACGTGCTGGAATAAAAAATTCTCTTGAATGCAGTTCAAGAATTTTGCACCCTCTGTGCCCTTCACACTGTTCGTATCCCAATGGACATTAGGAGTTGGAGTCCCCAACGATTACTGCCCTATTGTTTTTGCATTCAGAAACCTGCTGACATATTTGCTCTTCTAACTCCCTCTCACTATTTGGGGGTCTATAATACTCTCCTAGCCGTGTGGCTGCCCCTTTTTTATTTCTGAGTTTAACCCATGTGGCCTCATTTGATGCTTCATATAGAATCTGATCCCTCCTCACAGCTGTAATTGATTCTTTAACCAATAATGCTACACCCCCACCTTTTAATCCTCCTCCCTATCCTGTCCGAAAACTCTATCCAGGGGTGTAGAGCTGCCATTTTTGCCCCTCGATAAGCCAAGTCTCTGTTATAGCGATGATATCCAGCTGCCACGTGTCTATCTGTGTCCTTGGCTCACCAGTTTTATTTACTATGCTCCTTGTATTTGCATATAGACCTTCTAACACTGTCAAATTCCATGTGCTGCACACTTTTTAACCTGTGCTGCTTCTGTCTTTCAGAGTCACCCACTAATTCTCCAACTCCCGTTCCCTGCTCTCAATATTCTCTCAGGTCCCCAGCCCCCTGCCAATCTACCTTACACCACCCCCCCCCCCCACCCCCAACCACACTAGCACATTTCCCTGTGACGATATTCATCCCAGCCCTATTCAGGTGTAGACTCATACAGGTCCCACCTTCCCCAGAACTGGTCCTAATACCTCAGAAATCTCCCTCCCTCCTACACCAGCTGTCCAGCCACGTGTTTATTCACTCAATTCTCCTATTTCTATATTCACTTGCATGTGGGACTGGGAGTAATCCTGAGATTACTGCTTTCGATGTCTTGCTTTTCAATCTCCTTCCTAGCTCCCTAAAGCCTGCTTTCAGGACCTCATCCCCTTTCCTACCTAAGTCATTGGTACCAACCTGGACCATGACCTCTGGCTGTTCACCCTCCCTCAGAAGAATATCCTGCAGCTGCTCCATGACGTCCTTGACCCTGGCACCAGGGAGGCAACATACCATCCTGGAGTTTCTCTTGTAGCCGCAGAAACACCTGTCTGTTCCCCTTACTACTGAATCCCCTATCCCTACTGCTCTTCCACTCTTCTTTCTCCTCTCCTGTACAGCAGAGCTGCCTGTGGTGCCACAAATTTGGCTCTGACTGCACTCCTCTGAGGGACCAAAGCCCTTGCCAGTGTTCAAAATGGAAAAATGATTTGTGATCGGGACCCCTGCACTAGCTGCCTTGGGCTGCTTGGTGGTCACTCATTCCCTCTCTCTCTTCAAGCCTTTAAGCTGCAGTGTGACCACCTCTCCGAAGGTGCTGTCCACCTCTTCACATAGCTGTCAGCCTCACGGATGCGCCACAGTGACTCCAGCCGCCACTCAAGCTCTGAAACCCGGAGCTCAAGTTTCTGCAGGTGGCAGCGCTTCCTGCACACGTGGTCGTCTAGGATACGGGTAGCATCCATGACTTCCCACATATTACAGGACACCCATTCTGCATGACTGAGTTGTCCTGCCAAGGCTTCAATTTACTTCCCTTATGTTAACTTTATTTTACTTAGGTTTACTTATGCTGCTTTATTTTACCTGGCCTTGACTTAACTTTACTTCCCCATTGCTTGCGTTGCTTACTGAAATCTAAGTGTCTTCTTTTAAAATGAATGGGTTTTTCTAATTTTCAGCTACTTGATGACCCTCCCTAACAGCAGTTTCTCACCAACCAATGAACTTATGTTTCTCCTGTCATATCACTCATGGATGTTTTCAAAACTCAAGCCTCACGTGCAGCTTTTCAACTCCTGCTCTCCTTGAGAAAGATAGAGAAAGGAAAGAGCACCTGACTCCCCTCCTCACCGAACTCCCTTCTCACCAAACTCGCAGTAATTTCACTCTGCACCAGTGCCCTGGTAACTAAAATAGTCGCTGATCCCTTAGGGGCAGAGACAGGAGAAATTACCGTGGGGAATGAGGAAATGATGGGGGTATTGAACAAATAATTTGTATCTGTCTTCACAGGAGAAGACACAAGATACCTGCCAGAAAAAGAGGGTTACCAAAAGGATAAAGAGAGTGACAAATTTAGGACAACTAATATTATCAGAATAAAGGTACTGGGAAAACTTAAGGGACTAAACCCTGACAAATCCCCAGGACCTGATGGTCTGCATTCTAGGTTCTAAGAGAGATAATTGCAGAGATGGTGGATGGGGTGGTTATGATTTTCTGCAATTCTCTTGAGTCTAGGATGGTCTCACCACCGTCTTGATAACGGAGGGAGAGAGAAATTGGGAACCACAGCTCAGTTAGCCCAACATCAGTCATAGGGAAAGTGCTGGAAGCTATTATTAAAGAAATCTTAATAAAGCATTTAGAAAAGCACACAGCCAGACAAAGTCTACATGGCTTTACGAAAAGAAAGTCCTGAATCACAAATGCATTACTTCTTGAGGTTGTAACTAGTAGAATAAATGAAGAGGAATGCAGAATACTTAGGTTTCCAAAAGGGGTCAGACAAAAGGTTAACAGACAAGATAAAGGCCCATGGAGCTGTGGGTGATATATTCTCATGGGTAGAGGATTGGTTAACAGAAAGAGAGCAGCGTAGGGATAAGGAGCAGGGGGTGCTGGTGTGGTGTGGTGGTAACGTCACTGGACTAGCTATCCAGAGGGCCAGGCTAATGCTCTGGAGACATGGGGCAGGACCTTGCCCTTGGCGTGTGGGATCTGCAGGCAGGAGCACTCAGGAAGCCAACTGCTGCCCGCGATCGACTGCGCTCCGCTAATTAAGGCCCGTCCAGTGTGATACGCGAGCGGCAATGCTGAGCGCTGCCTGTGCGGGCGAGGTGAGGAGGAGGAGGAGCAACCCTAGCGTGAGCTTTGCACATGTGCACAGAAGAGCACTGAGTAATCCCCCTGAGGCACAACGTTGCTTCAGGGAGGTGAAGAATGTATTGAAAAAATTATTAAACTGGTATGCACGCTGACACTCAGTTTGGGTTCTGCCGGGTCCATTCAGCTCCTGACCTCATTACAGCCTTGGTTCAAACATGGACAAAAGAGCTGAACTCCTGAGGTGAGGTAAGAGTGACTGCCCTTGATATCAAGGCAGCATTTGACCAAGTGTGGTATCAAGGAGCCCCAGCAAAACTGGAGTCAATGGGAATCAGGGGGAAAACTCTCCTCTGGTTGGAGTCACATCTAGCACAAAGGAAGATGGTTGTGGTTGTTGGAGGTCAATCATCTCAGCTCCAGGACATCACTGCAGGAGTTCCTCAGGGTAGCGTCCTCGGCCCAACCATCTTCAGCTGCTTCATCAATGACCTTCCTTCCATCATAAGGTCAGAAGTGGGGATGTTCGCTGATGATTGTACAATGTTCAGCACCATTCGCGTCTCCTCAGATACTGAAGCAGTCCATGTCCAAATGCAGCAAGACCTGGACAATATCCAGGCTTGGGCTGACAAGTGGCAAGTAACATTCACACCACACAAGTGTCAGGTAATGACCATCTCCAACAAGAGAGAATCCAACCATTGCCCCTTGACATTCTATGGCATTACCATCACTGAGTCTCCCACTATCAACATCCTGGGCATTACAATGGACCGGAAGCTGAACTGGACTAGCTATATAAATACTGTGGCTACAAGAGCAGGTCAGAGGCTAGAAATCGTGTGATGAGTAACTCACCTCCTGACTCCCCAAAGCCTGTCCACCATCTACAAGGCACAAGTCAGGAGTGTGATGGAATACTCCCCACTTGCCTGGATGAGTGCAGCTCCCACAACACTCAAGAAGCTTGACACCATCCAGGACAAAGCAGCCCACTTCATTGGCACCACATCCACAAACATTCACTCCCTCCACCACTGACGCACAGTGACAGCAGTGTGTGTACCATCTACAAGATGCACTGCAGGAACTCACCAAGGCTCCTTAGACAGCACCTTCCAAACTCATGCCCACTACCATCTAGAAGGACAAGGGCAGCAGATAGATGGGAACACCACCACCTGGAAGTTCCCCTCCAAGTCACTCACCATCCTGACTTGGAAATATATCACCGTTCCTTCACTGTCGCTGGGTCAAAATCCTGGAACTCCCTCCCTAACAGCACTGTGGGTGTACCTACACCACATGGACAGCAGCGGCTCAAGAAGGCAGCTCACCACCACCTTCTCAAGGGCAACTAGGGATGGGCAATAAATGCTGGGCCCAGCCAGCAAAGCCCACATCCCATGAATGAATAAAATTCTTAAAAAAGCAGAAAAATGTAATCAAACATGTCCCTTCGGGTGACTCTGTCACACGAGCAGGGGCTTGTTTCTAATTAAAAATTAAAGTTTTTATGTCATTGGTATTTGCATTTGGAAACCTCATCCCGCCCATTAACGAGGTTTCCAAACAAATGCAAAGGTCAGTTGACCTTGTTGCCTGCCCTCCAGCCACGAGGTTAGACGGGCAGGGAAAAATTAACAATTGATAATTCAACGGCCTTAATGGGCCTTTTAACTGTCGGCAGGCGCACTGCCAACCCCAGCTCTTGCGACTGAGTGTTGACGTTGGCACACTTGGCTGATGTCATCACGCGTCACTTCACGCTCGGTCGGGTTGGGTGCACACCCACCCGCTGAGCTAAAGGTTCTGGCCATGGGTTCGAATCCCACCACAGCAGCTGGTGGAATTTAAATTCAATTAATAAATCTGGAACATAAAGCTAATCTCAGCAATGGTGACCATCAAACTATCATCGATTGTTGTAAGAACCCACCTAATGTCCTTCAGGGAGGGAAATCTGCTGTCCTTACCTGGGCTGGCCTACAGGTGACTCCAGACCCACAGCAATGCGGCTGACTCTTAAATGCCCTCTGAAATGGGTTAGCGAGCCCCTCAGTTCAAGGGCAATTATATAGAGTGGACAGGATCAAATTGTTTCCCTTGGTGGAGAATTCTAGAACCAGGGGACATAGATTCAAGATAAGTGGCAGATGGTGTAGGGGGGACATGAGGAAGACCTTTTTGACGCAGAGGGTAGTGGGTGTCTGGAATTCACTGCCCAGGTTGGTGGTAGAGGCAGAAACTCTAAACTCTTTTAAGAAGTACCTGGATCTGCACCTTAAGTGCTGTAAGCTGCAGGGCTATGGGCCGAGTGCAGGAAGGTGGGATTCGAAAGGGCACCTGGGTGTCCTCGGGCTGGCATGGACAAGATGGGCTGAATGGCCTCTTTCTGTGCTGTAACTGTTCTATGGCTCTATGGTTCTAATTAGAGATGATGCCCACATCCATGAAAGAGTTTAAAAAGGAGCATTTTCCAGTTGTCAGCAATGAGGCTGCCGCTTGGATAAGTGCTGAGGCCTCAGCTTTTTACAATCTATATTGGACAAAGAGACAGAGAGTCATGTATCCAAGTTTACTGATGATATAAAGCTAGGTGGGAACTCAAGCTGTGAGGAGGACACAAAGTGGCTGCAGAGTGATATGGACAAGGTGACGTTGGTGGGCAAATAGGTGACAGATGGAATATGATGTGGGGCGGGGGCGACATGGGGTTATTCACTTTGGTCATAGGAACAGGAAAGCAGAATGCTCTTAAAAGGTGTGAAATGTGTTAATGTTATCGCCCAGAGCGATGCACTTGCACAAGGGATGCAGAAAGTTAACATGTAGGCACAGCGAGCAATATCGAAAAGCAAGTGAAATGTTGGTGCTTGTTGTAAGGGGATTAGAGTGCACAAATAAAGCAGTCTTGCTAAAATTGTACAGGCTTTAAGACCACATCTGGAACACTGTGTGCAGTTTTGGTCTCCACATTTGAGGAAGGATATACTCTCATTGGAGGCGGTACAGCGAAGGTTCACCAAATTGGTCCCCGGGACGAGGAGGTTGCCCCACGAGAGACTGAGTAAATTGGGTCTATATTCTCTGGAGTTTAGAAGAATGAGAGGAGATCTCATTGAAACCCACAGAATTCTGAAGTGGTTTGATAAGGTGGACGCTGAGAGATTGTTTCCACTGTCGGAGAATCTAAAACACAGGCGACACAGTCTCAGGATAAGGGGCTAATCATTTAGGACTGGGATGAGGAGAAATTACTTTTCTCAAAGGGTTGTGAATCTCTGGAAATTTTCTAACCCTGAAGGTAGGAGAGGCGCCATCATTAAATACGTTTAAGGCTGGGAGAGACAGATTTTTCTCAGGGTATCAAGGGACATTGGAAGTGGGCAGGGAAGCGGAGTTAAAGACCCAGGTCAGCCATGATCATATTGAATGGTGATAAGAGCTCAGAGGTCTATGGGCTATTCCTGCTCCAATTTCTTATGCTCTTACATGTATCAGAGTGATACGTGGATCAGACGCTCAGTACAGCTTCAAACTGATTCTGAATGATGAAGATTTTTCTCTTACCACACGCCAGGGTCCCCACACTAGAGCAAGCTGCCAACACAATCAAAGCAATAATCTTCATCCTGCGGAGACAAGAAACAGAAGCGATGTTGAGCAGCTGTCATCACTCCTGCTGTGCCCAATTGTTTTACAGAGTGACCTCCTGTATGTTACCCAACTCAAAATCTTTTGTTCCATTGTTTCATTTCCTGTTTGTTGAAGTAAGGGACATTCCTGCGCAGAGGCTGGTATGTTAAATTTGAGGCTCCTTACAAATCGGGTAGAGAAAACATTAGCTTTCATAGAGCCATAGAAAATTACAGCACAGACGAAGGCCATTTCTGTGCTGGATAAAAGGGAAGTATTCAGCCTAATCCCAGTTTCCATCACTTTCTAACCCTGAAGGTTATGGCACTTCAAGAACAGATACTAGCTTTTGAAATGTGATAAGGGTTTCTGCCTCTCCCACCCTATTAGGCATAAGATCATAAGAAATAGGCCATTTGATGCACCGAGCCTGCTTCACCATCCAATAAGTTCTGTCGAAGGGTCATGAGGACTCGAAACGTCAACTCTTTTCTTCTCCTCCGATGCTGCCAGACCTGCTGAGTTTTTCCAGGTAATTCTGTTTTTGTTTAAGATTGTGGTGGTCTGATTGTGGCCGTAACTCCACTGTCTGTCCCCCATAACTCTTGACTCCCTTGTCAATCAAAAATATGTCTAACTCAGTCTTGCATATATACAATGACCCAGCCTTCACGGCTCACTGGGGAAGAGAATTGCAAAGATTAACAATGTTCAGAGAGAAGATATTCCTCCATCTTAAATGGGAGACCCCTTATTTTTGACTGTGTTGTTGACTCTTGTTCTAGATTCCCCATGAAGGGAAAGAACCTCTCCGCACCCACCCTGTCAAGGCCCACTCAGAATCTTATATGTTTCAATAAGATCACCTCTCATTCTTCTAAACTCCAATGAGAATAGGCTCAACCTGCTCAACCTCTCTTCATAAGAAAATCCCTTCATCCTAGGAATCAGTTGAATGAAGCTTCTCAGAACTGCTCCATTGCAAGTCTATCCCTCCCTAAGTAAGGAGACCAAAACTGTGCACAGTATTCCAGGTGCGGTTTCCCCAAAACCCTGTATAGTTGTAGGAAGACTTCCTGACTTTTATATTCCATCCCCCCTTACACTCCCTCCAAGGCAGGTGGATTCCAGACTCCCCACCACCCTCTAAATGAAAAATTTCTCCTTAACTCCCTTCAAATCCTTTCTCCACATTACTTTAAACCCATGACCACGGTCATGAGGACTCGAAACGTCAACTCTTTTCTTCTCCGCCGATGCTGCCAGACCTGCTGAGTTTTTCCAGGTAATTCTGTTTTTGTTCTGGAGAGTGCAAGCTGTGTGTGGGATCCTTATATGGCGAGAGATATAAATAACACTGAAGCGATTCAAAGCTGTGCTGCACAATGCTCCATGAATCAGTGTGGGAATTACACCAGCCCCACACCCTGGATCACATGGGATCCAGAATGGGAATCACTGCAGCAACAAGGGAAAAGCAAACTGACTATCTTCTATCAAATAGGGAAAGGACTGGAGGGAATTGACAGAAACAAGGACTCGGTGCCCACAGCAATGACAAAACACGAGGTCACCATCCACACAAACTACAAAGGCCATTTGTTTCCAAGACAGGGCATCAACAATCTTTCTTCCCGAGAATAATCCCACCATGGAGCAAGGTGCCAAAGGAAATAGTCACAGCCCCATCACCGGAAGTCTTCAGGACCCATCGTAGATTATTTCCACTTAAAAGCTTTTATTATCAGGGCTACATCTCTGCAGGTCATGCTTGGTTATCTGGAGCTGCCCATATAAATGTTGGCAGAATACAGACATTAGTCTGTGATAGCGACCCTGCTAAAGCAGGAATGGGAAGTTAATGGGTGGATAAGCCTCCTCCCATTTACAAGAAAGCAATCCCAGCCTATTTCCTCACACCAGAAATTCTCCATTCCTGACAGCATTTCAATAAATCTCCTCTGTACCCTCTCCAGTATGATCGCATCTTTCCTGTAACGCAGTGACCAGCACTGCACTCAGTCCTCTATCTGTGGTCTAGCTAGTTTATTGTTTCAGTCCTAGCACTAGCATAACCTCCCTGCTCTTATTCTGTAGGCCTTGACCAATAAAGAAAAATACCCTGTACACCTTCTCAACCACCTTATAAACCTGTCCCGTTACCTTCAGGGATCCGTGGGCATTCACTCTGTTCCTCTACACATCTCACTATCCTACCATTTATTCTCTAATCCCTTACCTTGTTTGACCTCCCAGAACACATCACCTCACACTTCTCTGGGTTGAATTCCATTTGCTACTTTTCTGCCCACCTGACCAGTCCATTGACATCTTCCTGCAGTCTCCAGCAATCCTCCTCGCTATCCACCACGTGGACAACTTCCATATCTGCAACCTTTGTAATCATGTCCCTTCCATTTAGGTCTAATTTATTGATATAGCCCATGCACAGCAACGGTATGGAACCCTGCAGAATCCCATTGTAAGCAACCTCCCAGTCACAAGAACAGACATTGATTACCACTCTGCGCCCTGCCTCTGAGTTCATTTTGGACCTAACTTGCTACTTTCCCTTGAATCCCACGAGCTTTTAATTTACTGACCAATTTGTTATGTGTCAAAACCTGTTAAAATTCATGTCGCGCCTCAAATGCAATATCCTCATCAACCATCCTTATTGTCTCCACACACAAAAAGACTCATCGGACAAAATTTTCCTTTAGAAAATCCACCTTAATCGTCCTTGACGAGTCCAAGCTTTTTGAATGCTGATTTATGCTGTCTCTCTCTCTCAGAGTTTTTTTCAATAATTTTCCCACCACAGAGGTTAAGCTAACCGGCCCATGAGGCTATCACTTCCTAGCTTTTTAAACAGTGTTAGGTGTTCTCCAGTTCTGGGCACCAGGCCTGTGTCAGAGAGGATTGGAAGATGAGGCTGAGCGATTTCATGGCTTCCTTCCTTCTTCCTCTTACCTTCATCCGGGTGTGATGATTTATCTACTTCCCAGGATGCTAAACCCCTCAATGTTTCCTCTCTCCCGACATCTATTCCATCCAATATTTCATACCCCCCTCCTTAACTACATCAGCCCTCTCTTTGCTGAAGACCAGCACAATGTATTCACTAAGAACCACTCCCACATCTTCTGCCCCCAGAAACCACGTATTTTGGCCTTTAATAGGCTTCACCTTTTCCTTAACATAGGAGCAAAATACTGCGGATGCTGGAAACCTGAAATAAAAACAGAAAATGCTGGAAACACTCAGCAGGTCTAACAGCATCTGTGGGGAGAGAAACAGAGTTAACGATTCGAGTGCGTGTGACTCTTCTTCAGAGCTACAGAGAAGTAGAAATGTGATGGATTTTACACTGTTTACGAGGGGGTGGAGCAAGATAGAAGGTCAGGGATAGGAGGGAGCTCAGGAGAGATTGACAATGATGTCATGGACACAGGGCAAAGGGAGTGTTAATGGTAATGTTAAAGACTAAAGAAGGTGCTGATGGTGGCATAAAGGTAACATGTGTTAATAGCAGAACAAGGGTCGGTACTCTGTCAAAGCAAAACAAAAGAATGAACGACAGACGTCCTTGTTTCGGGGGGGGGGGGGAGGTGGGGGGGTGGGGGTGGGGGGAAGGTGTTGGGGGTGATGTGGAAAACCATTGGATTAAAAAAGGGGTCAAGATGGAGGAGAGTTCATGGCCTGAAGTTGTTGAACTCAATGTTAAGTCCAGAAGGCTGTAAACTTCCTAATCAGGAGATGAGGTGCTGTTCCTCCAAGGATGGACATGTGGGTATGAGAGCAGGATGGAGTGTTAAAATGGCAAGCGACAGGGAGGTTTGGGTCATTCTTGCGGACAGACCGCAGGTGTTCTGCAAAGCGGTCGCCCAGTTTACGTTTGGTGTCTCCAATGTAGAGGAGACCACATTGGGAGCAACGAATGCAGTAGACTAAGTTGGGGGAAATGCAAGTGAAATGCTGCTTCACTTGAAAGGAGTGTTTGGGTCCTTGGACGGTGAGGAGAGAGGAAGTGAAGGGGCAGGTGTTGCATCTTTTGCGTGGGCATGGGGTGGTGCCATAGGAGGGGGTTGAGGAGTAGGGGGTGATGGAGGAGTGGACCAGGGTGTCCCGGAGGGAGCGATCCCTACGGAATGCCAATAAGGGGGGTGAAGGGAAGATGTGTTTGGTGGTGGCATCATGCTGGAGTTGGCGGAAATGGCGGAGGATGATCCTTTGAATGCGGAGGCTGGTGGGGTGATAAGTGAGGACAAGGGGGACCCTATCATGTTTCTGGGAGGGAGGAGAAGGCGTGAGGGCGGATGCGCGGGAGATGGGCCGGACACGGTTGAGGGCCCTGTCAACGACTGTGATTTGGGGTGGTGGGGGGTGGGGGCGGGGGGGGTGGGGGGTGTGATGGGGGGTGCGGGGTGGGGGGTCCCTCAGTTCAGGAAAAAGGAAGACATGCCAGAAGCAGCATCCTAAACTGCTCTAAATCTCACCACATAAATGATCACCACCAGGAAAGTGGTTTCCCACTGATACCCCTTCCACTGACCCAGCTTCATTTACCAAAAACCAAGTCCAGAGCCCACCTACCACCCCACCCCACCACACCCCACCACACCCCACCCCACACCATCTCACCCCCATCCCACCCCCATCCCACCCCACCCAACACAAACCCACCCCACCCCACCCCACACCACACCATCCCACCCCACCCCATCTCACCCCACCCTGCCCCATCCCATCCCTCTCCATCCAACCCCGACTCACCCTGCCCACCGCATCCCACCCCACACAACCCAAACCCACCCCACCCCACCCCACCCCACCACACCCCCAACCCACACCATCTCACCCCCATCCCACCCCACCCAACACAAACCCACCCCACCCCACACCACACCATCCCACCCCACCCCATCTCACCCCACCCTGCCCCATCCCATCCCTCTCCATCCCACCCAGACTCACCCCCCCACCGCATCCCACCCCACACAACCCAAACCCACCCCACCTCACCCCACCCCACCCCTCCCCACCCCATCCCACCCCACCCCACCCCATCCCACCCTACGCCATCTCACCCCACCCCACCCCTCCCCACCCCATCCCACCCCACCCCACCCCATCCCACCCTACGCCATCTCACCCCACCCCACCCCTCCCCACCCCACCCCACCCCATCCCACCCTACGCCATCTCACCCCACCCCATCTCACCCCATCTCACCCCACCCCACCCCTCCCCCACCCCAACCCACTCCTCCCCATCCCACCCCATCTCACCACATCCTACCCCACCCCATCCCACCCCATCCCATCTCACCCCGCCCCACCCCACCCCATCCCACCCCACCCCATCTCACCCCACCCCACCCCTCCCCATTCCACCCCACCCCTCCCCACCCCACCCCACCCCACCCCATCCCACCCCACCCCCACCCCATCCCACCCCACCCCCACCCCATCCCACCCCACCCCACCCTATCCCCACCCCACCCCACCCCTCCCCTCCCCTCCCCATCCCACCCCTCCCCACCTCCCCCCACCGCTGCAGGGTCTGAGGCAAGGGAGAGTGTTAAGTTGTGTGGCTGGGATTCATTCCAGGCTCCCTCCCCCCCCCACAACCTGATCACGATTTTATGCTGGGGAGGGCGGGGCCTCAGAGGGGAAGCCTGTTCTTGACAAAATTAAGGCCCTTGAGTGGCCACCTAATGGCCTTTACCCGTCCAGCTTCAATATTTCGGCTGGCGGGCTGATGACAGATCATGAGGGCAAACTCGAAAATGAACAGAGTTTGAACTCGGGTGGGATGTGGGAGGGGGGATTGCGCCTCCTTAGAGGCCCCTTTTGACTGGGGCCACCCTCCCCTTAAGGCCTAGTGACCTCCGGACCTCTGTCCCGATTCTGGCCTACCCTCTGGCTCCCTGATTGCCCCCCCCCTCCCCAAACCCCAGGCCTTCCCTGCCCTCCCCACCCTGGGGACCCCTGCCACCTACCTCTCCCCTGCTTCCAGGCAGCTCCCTGCAGAGCCCCCCTCGCTGGGGGGATGGAGATCTGCCAGCCAGTCTGATTGGGACTCCCTCCCTGTGACGAGCTGAGCCCCCACCAGCCTGTAAATTCAGGCCAAGGAGACTCCCGTAGGAGATAGAGATAAGAAGGAGTTTCTTCTCTCAGAGGGTGGTTAGTCTTCGGAAATATCTTAGCAGTGGAGGTTGGGTCATTGAATATATTCAAGCTGAGTTAGGCAGTTTTGATTAACAAGGGAGTCAAGGGTGTGTAGAGTTAAGGCCACAATCAGATCAGTCATGATCTTGCTGAATGGCAGAGAAGAGGGGCTGAATGACCAACTCCTGCTCCTCATTCTTATGACCTTAGGAGGGAAAGAGAAGAAAGGAGAGGGCAGCAGAGGTAGAGAGTGAGGGGAGAGAGGGAGAATAGGGAGCAACAGCTGACAACTCGAGTAGGTCTTTGGGAGGCTTTTGAAAATAGATAGGGAGCTGACAAAATGGAAGATGTTCAGAATCAGAGTTTCAGAGGGACGGGTGTGATCTGACAAAGTGTCTACTGGTGGCCAGGCCAGCATTTATTGCCCATCCCTAGTTACCCTTGAGAAGGTGGTGGTGAGCTGCCTTCTTGAGCCGCTGCAGTCCATGTGGTGTAGGTACACCCACAGTGCTGTTAGGGAGGGAGTTCCAGGATTTTGACCCAGCGACAATGAAGGAACGGTGATATATTTCCAAGTCAGGATGGTGAGTGACTTAGAAGGGAATTCCACGTGTTTTGGATTGGGGGAGAATGGATTTTAGTAAAATAAGGCAGGATCTGGCCAAGGAAACTGGGAACAGCTACTTGTAGGGAAATCTACAGAGGAACAGTGGGGGGTGTTCAAAAAGGAAATGGGGAGGGTACAGGCTCAACATGTTCCCTCTAGGGTGATAGGAAGGAGTAACAAGCCCAGAGAACTATGAATGACCAGAGATATTCAGGATAAGATGAGAAGGAAAAGAGAGGCTTTTAGCAGGTACATGGGAAGCAAATCAGCAGAGGCATTAGTGGAGTACAGACTGTGCAGGGTGGAGCTTAAGAAAGCAATTAGGAGAGCAAAGAGGGGATATGAGAAAGCTCTGGCTGGTAAAAGTAGGGATAATCCCCAGATATTCTATAAGTATATCAATGGGAAGAGGATAACCAGGGAAAGAATAGGGCCCATAAGGGACCAAGGGGGCAATCTATGGGTGGAGCCAGAGGACATCAGTAGAGTGTTGAATGAATACTTCACATCCGTCTTCACCCAAGAGAATGAGGATGAAGGTATCGAACTCGGGGAGAGAGACTGAGAGGTTCTTGAACAAATTGATATAGGGAGTGACAAGGTATTGGAGGTGTTGGCAGGATTAAAAGTGGACAAATCTCCAGGTCTGGATGATTTGTGTCCCAGACTGCTGAGGGAGGCAAGGGAGGAGATCACAGGGGCTCTGACCCAAATTTTTAATTCTTCTCTGGCCAAGGGGGAGGTGTCAGAGGACTGGAGAACAGCTAATGTGGTTCCGCTATTTAAGAAGGGTTGTAGAAATAAGCCAGGGAACTACAGGCCAGTGAGTCTCACGTCAGTGTTAGGGAAACTATTGGAGAAAATTCTGAAGGAGAGAATCTATCTCCACTTGGAGAGGCAAGGTTTGATCAGGTATAGTCAGCATGGCTTTGTCAGAGGGAGGTCATGCCTAACAAATTTGATTGAATTTTTTGAGGAGGTGACCAAGTGTGTAGATGAGGGTAGTGCAGTTGATGTAGTTTATATGGATTTCAGCAAAGCCTTTGACAAGGTCCCACATGGGAGACTTATAAAGAAGGCAAAGGCACATGGGATACAGGGTAATTTGATAAGGTGGATTCAAAATTGGCTTAGTTGTAGGAGACAGAGGGTGATGACAGAAGGATGGTTTAGTGACTGGAAGCCAGTGTCCAGTGGTGTATCACAGGGATCTGTGCTGGGTCCCCTATTATTTGTCATTTATATAAACGACATAGATGATTATGTGGTGTGTAGGATTAGTAAGTTTGCGGATGACACAAAGATTGGGCGGGTGGTTAACAGTGAGGTTGAGTGTCTTGGGCTACAGGAAGATATAGACGGGATGGTCAAATGGGCAGATAAGTGGCAGATGGAATTTAACCCTGAAAAGTGTGAGCTGATACACTTTGGAAGGAGAAATTTGACAAGGAAGTATTCAATGAACAGCATGGCACTAGGAGGTTCTGAGGAACAAAGGGACATTGGCATGTGTGTCCATAGATCTCTGAAGATGGAGGGGCATGTTAGTGGGATGGTGAAACAGGCATATGGGACACTTGCCTTGATCAATTGAGGCATACATTACAAAAGTAGGGAGGTCATGTTGGAGTTGTATAGAACCTTGGTGAGGCCACAGCTGGAGTATTGTGTGCAGTTCTGGTCGCCACATTATAGGAAGGATGTGATTGCACTGGAGGGGGTGCAGAGGAGATTCACCAGGATGTTGCCTGGGATGAAACATTTAAGTTATGAAGAGAGGTTGGATAGACTTGGGTTGTTTTCATTGGAGCAGAGAAGACTGAGGGGCGACCTGATCGAGTTACAAGATTATGAGGGGCATGGACAGGGTGGATAGGGAGCAGCTGTTCCCCTTAGTTGAAGGGTCAGTCACAAGGGGGCATAAGTTCAAGGTGAGGGGCAGGAGGTTTAGGGGGATGTGAGGAAAAACTTTTTTACCCAGAGGGTGGTGAGGGTCTGGAATGCGCTGCCTGGGAGGGTGGTAGAGGCATATTGCCTCACATCCTTTAAAAAGTACCTGGATGAGCACTTGGCACGTCATAACATACAAGGCTATGGGCCAAGTGCTGGTAAATGGGATTAAGTAGGTAGGTCAGGTGTTTCTCACGTGTCGGTGCAGACTCGATGGGCCGAAGGGCCTCTTCTGCACTGTATGACTCTGTGCTTCTGTGATTCTGGTGGTTCTCCCACCTATCTGCTGCCCTTGTCCTTCTAGATGGTAGTGGTTGTGGGTTTGGAAGGTGCTGTCTAAAGAGCCTTAGTGAATTCCTGCAGTGCATCTTGTAGATGGTACACACACTGCTGCTACTGTGCGTCGGTGGTGGAGGGAGTGAATGTTTGTGGATGTGGTGCCAATCAAGCGGGGCTGCTTTGTCCTGGATGGTGTCAAGCTTCTTGAGTGTTGTGGGAGCTGTACTCATCCAGGCAAGCGGGGAGTATTCCATCACACTCCTGACTTGTGCCTTGCAGATGGTGGACATGCTTTGGGGAGTCAGGAGGTGAGTTACTTGTGACACAATTCCTAGTCTCTTGTAGGCCTGCTCTTGTAGCCACAGTATTTATATGGCTAGCCCAGTTCAGTTTCTGGTCAATGGTAACCCCCAGGATGTTGATAGTGGGGGATTTAGTGATGGTAATGCCATTGAACATCAAGGGGCGATGGTTGGATTCTCTCTTGTTGGAGATGGTCATTGCCTGGCACTTGTGTGGTGTGAATGTTACTTGCCACTTCTCAGCCCAAGCCTGGATATTGTCCAGGTCTTGCTGCATTTGGACATGGACTGCTTCAGTATCTGAGGAGTCACAAATGGTGCTTAACATTGTGCAATCATCAGTGAACATCCCCACTTCCGACCTTCTGATGGAAGGAAGTCTTCAGTACTATTGCTGGAATATTGTCAGGGCCCATAGCTTTGCAGACTCCAGTGTCTTCAGCCATTTTTTGATATCATGGAGTGAATCAAATTAGCTGAAGATGGATCCACTTGGCATTTCTGGCTGAAGATTGTAGCAAATGCTTCAGCCTTATCTTTTGCACTGATGTGCTGGGCTCCTCCATCATTGAGGATGGAGGTATTTGTGGAGCCTCCTCCTCCAGTGAGTTGTTTAATTGTCCACCTCCATTCACGACTGGATGTGGCAGGACTGCAGAGCTTAGATCTGATCCTTTGGTTGTGGGATCGCTTATCTCTGTCTATCACTTGCTGCTTATGCTGTTTGGCATGCAAGTAGTCCTGTGTTGTAGCTTCACCAGGTTGACACCTCATTTTTAGGTATGCCTGGTGCTGCTCCTGGCATGCCCTCCTGCACTCTTTATTGAACCAGGGTTGATCCCCTGGCTTGATGGTAATGGTAGAGTGGGGGATATGTCGGGCCATGAGGTTACAGATTGTGTTCGAGTACAATTCTGCTGCTGCTGATGGCCCACAGCACCTCATGGATGCTCAGTCTTGAGTTGCTAGATCTGTTTGAAATCTATCCCAATTAGCACGGTGGCAGTACCACACAACACGATGGAGGGTATCCTCAATGTGAAGGCGGGACTTTGCCTCCATGAGGACTGTGCGGTGATCACTCCTACCGATACTGTCATGGACAGATGCATCTACGGCAGGCAGGTCGGTGAGGATGAGGTCAAGCGTGATTTTCCCCTCTTGTTGCACCTCACCACCTGCCACAGATCCAGCCTAGCCGCTATGTCCTTTAGGATTCAGCCAGCTACCAAACCACTGAAATCCCCCACCCAGAGTACTTTCTGCACTCTTGCCACCTCAGTGCTTCCTCAAAGTGGTGTTCATGTTTGATCTGATGCCGTGTGACTTAATGGGGTCCAGAGTTGATGTCGAGGACTCCCAGGGTAACTCCCTCCCACCTGTATCCCACTGTGCCCCCACCTCTGCTGGGTCTGTCCTGCCGGTGGGACAGGACATACCCAGGGATGGTGATGGTGGAGTCTGGGACATTATCTGTAAGGTACGATTCTGTGAGGATGACTATGTCAGGCTGTTGCATGACTAGTCTGGGAGACAGATCTCGAGCCCCCCCAGATGTTAGTAAGGAGGACTTTGCAGGATTAACAGGGCTGAGACTGCTGTTGTCGTTTCCGGTAGTGGTTTGTTACAATTGAATAGCTTACTCAGCCATTTCAGAGTCAACCACATGTAAGCCAGAAGGTTTCCTTCCCTAGTGACCCAGATGGGTTTTTACAACAATCAACAATGGTTTTATAGTCATCATCAGATTTTTAATTCCAGATTTTTATTGAATTCAAATTCCACCATCTGCAATTCGAACCCGGGTTCCCAGAGCATTACCCTGGGTCTCTGGATCACTAGCCCAGTGACAAAACCACTACATCATCAGCTCCCCTTGTAGCTCCTGATCTTGTTGCCTCAGTATTTATATGGCTAGCCCAGTTCAGTTTCTGGTCAATGATAACCCCCCCTTACCACTTGTCAGCCCAAGCCTGGATATTGTCCAGGTCTTGCTGCATTTGGACATGGACTGCTTCAGTATGTGAGGAGTTGTGAATGGTGCTGAACATTGTGCAATCATCAACGAACATCCCCACTTCTGACCTTATGATGGAAGGTCATTGATGAAGCAGCTGAAGATGGTTGGGCTGAGGACACTACCCTGAGGAACTATTGCAGTGATGTCCTGGAGCTGAGATGACTGACCTCCAACAACCACAACCATCTTCCTTTGTGCTAGGTGTGACTCCAACCAGTGGAGAGTTTTCCCCCGATTCCCATTGACTCCAGTTTGGCTCGGGCTCCTTGATGCCACACTCGGTCAAATGCTGCCTTGATGTCAAGGGCAGTCACTCTCACCTCACCTCGGGAATTCAGCTCTTTTGTCCATGTTTGAACCAAGGCTGTAATGAGGTCAGGAGCTGAATGACCCTGGCGGAACCCAAACTGGGTGTCATGAGCAGGTTATTGCTAAGTAAGTGCCGTTTGATAGCACTGTTGATGACCCCTTCCATTACTTTACTGATGATGGAGAGTAGACTGATGTTGTGGTAATTGGCCGGGTTGGATTTGACCTGCTTTTAGTGTACAGGTCATACCTGGGCAATTTTTCCACATAGCCGGGTAGATGCCAATGTTGTAGCTGTACTGGAACAGCTTGGCTAGGGATGTGGCAAGTCAAAAGAAGAGTATCACTAACCATTGTCTCCTGATAAACAATATCTTCCCTCCTACACTTCTTCACTGCTCAGTCCATCACTTTCAATTTTCAATTTTAAAATGACAGATATACATTAAATCTCAGAGTCTACCAGTAAGAGAGATCAGGAAAAGGTGCTCACCTTCCACAGGCTTCTCTCAGGAGCAAGAGAATCTCGGTTTGATGGGAATTTATATGCAGGAGTTCTGGACACACCTCACAGAACAGTCAGTCACATGCTAATATTTCTAGACAGAGAGCCAAAAGTTTGCTTCCTGTTTTTACACACGTTTATTTTGAGTGAGGAGTTGGAGCAAGTGCCATTATTGTTGATGTCATTAGCACTGGTACTAAGCAAGACTGACATCACAGTAATCATTCCACAACATCAGGAGTGAGTTAGTACTGGATGTTATCATCTCTCAATGTTTAAAATATTAATTCTATGCAAGATCCAGTCAATGTCCTGACTGGTTTGGCCATTACCAGGCTGATCAGGAAGAGGTCAGGTTCAGTTCTGGTTGGTGTGGAGTTTGGTTGGAGAGTGTGAGAGTGGAAGTGATGTTAGAATTGGCTTTACTGGAGAGAGGGGTAAGACCAGCAAGTGTTGCTCCCTCTATGATTTTCCAATGATTTTTTTTTTGGAATGCTGTTCTGTCAACATCAGGATAGGGTCCAAATTGTGCTGCTGTCACAGTTGATTAGCCTTTGACACATTGTCTGGCTTCACACAGGAAGAACAACCAATTAGATGAAGTATTCAGGATTTGTGAACCTTACAAATTGGCACCTTTGGGAGGGAGTGAATGTCATGAAACAAAAGATAAAGGCTGTGATGTCCAAGAACAATTGTTCCTTACATTTCTCCTCACAACTTCAAGGGGATTAAATGCTTCAGTTGTGAAAAACAATCTCTTCACAGAATTGGTGTGGTGTGTGTAGTGTGGTTTCCACTTTCCTGGATAACAATTATTCACAGGGTCACAGATATACAGAGTAAAGAGTCAGTTTACAGGGTAATGATCCACGCCTGGGTCACGAGAGCGTGAGAAACACTGTCACACAGACAGAGAGAGAGGGGGAGAGAGACAAGCAAAAAAGAAAGAGAGACAAAGAGAGAGTGGGATAGGGACAGGGAGAAAGGAACAGAAAGGGAGAGATGGAGGGAGAGAGAGGGACAGAGAGAAAGGGAGACAGAGCACGTGGTGAGAGAGGTTCTGCTGAGATAGGAGGCTAGAGGACATGTGCCTGGATGAGATGGGTACCAGAACCCAGCCACCTTCCTGTCTCTGCCAGAGTTAGGTTCTGGGTGGGAAGGGCATGGTCAGCCTTCCTGCCCTGCTGCTGTCAGTTGAGGATCTCCAGTGGCCAGTTGATGATCACTGAAGGGCTGCTGCTATTAACCCTGGTGGGCCTGTCGCTAGGCCGTGTGGACAGCTTGTCACCTCCGTGTCTGAGCGAGGGGCTGCACATCAGGAAGTGGGGGGGGCTGCCCACTGAGACCCAACTCCTACCCTTGATGCTGACTCTCCCCCCTACACCCCTCTGCCCACACCCTCCCAACCACAGAACCTCCACCAACCACCACCCCCCCCCACCACCCTCCCTCCCCCCGCCCCTTTACTTACCCGAGGCCTAGTCCTTGACCCCAGGGGAATGCCCGTTTCTGGCCTCGCCACTGCCTGATTGGTTGGTGGCTCTCCCGAAAAGGAGGGTGGATCTCTTGCTGGATCTCCAGCTGGCAGGCAATACGCCTGACACCTCAGCAAGCTTTCACCTAAAGAGATCGAGAGAGACAGGTAGAGAGAGAGGGAGAAAGAGAGAGAGAGAGAGAGAGAGGGAGAAAGAGAGAGAGAGAGAGAGAGAAAGAGACAGAGACAGGGCTGAATTTTCTGCCTGGGCACAAACAGGAGGAGACGAGGTTTGGAATTCCCGCTTATTGCCAGCGTGTTAGTTTCCTGACACCATTCCGGGCACTGGGTGTGTTCACCAGGGTAGAGGGCGGGTGGTATCATGGTGCTGCCTGATCTCTGGTTAAGGATGATTCAGGTGGTTGAGGAACTCACTAATAGCTTACGAACGGGGAGTGTTGAGGTTTTTGCGAGGGTGCACAGTCTGCCCACTCTGCCTGGGGCAGACCAGGTGAATGGAGGGGGTCATGACTGCTCCAGGGAATTACCTCAATCTCACAACAGGGTGAATGTTCCAGAGCTGGGGGACTCAGGGTGGGACGGTAGGGGGCGGGGGGGTGGGGGGGGAGGGGGGTGGGTGAGGTGGTGGGAGGTGGGGGTGAGGGTGGGTGTGGATGGTTGCGGTGGGGGTGGGGTGGTGAGGGGTGGGATTGTGGGGGGTGAGGGTGGGTGTGGATGGTTGCGGTGGGGGTGGGGTGATGAGGTATCATTGGGTCAGTGCAGCTGGCAGAGAGAGAGTGGGCAGCCAGTGCTCGGGCATTGTGGTGGGTCCTTGTGGAATTGTGGTGACACCAAAGAAGGGGCAAAGGCTGCCAAGGACGATTGAACACAAGGAAGGCAGCAGCTGGCAATGAGGGCAGAGGCCCAGGTATCAAGAGGGCAGAGGAGGGGGACACAGGGGCCATACCCTCAGCATGGAGTCTACAACCAAAAACAGTCCTTATCACTGAAGCCCTCACACCCCACAATACTGCTCACCAGGTCCTGCTCGAAGCCATCAAAGCCACTGTGGCCTTGAATTTCTTCGCTTCCGGCTCTTTCCAAAGATCCGCTCTGAGATCGGTGGCATTTCAGAAGCGGCAGCATGGCACCGCATCTCGAAATGCCCTATTTGTCAAAGCTGACAGTACGTTCATTTCCAGACTGATGCAATAACAAAGAGGGCAAAGGGTTTCTCTGCCATTGCTGTCATCTCCCAGGTGCTGGGTGTCATCGACAGGCCAGTAACATGCATCAACAGGAAGGGTCCTCATCCCCTCTACATCCACAACGAGAGCTTCCTATGTGCGCCTGCTCTCTTCCCTGGCAGCTGCCATGATTCCTTCAGCCTCTGTCAGTCCAGACTGTCTCAGATCTTCACACTGAGGTGTCCCAGTACAGCATGCGGCACATGGGACCAGATATCATCGTCTGGATATCATCGTCTGGATAACATCGTCTGGATATCATTGTCTGGATATCATCGTCTGGATATCATCATCAGGATATCATCGTCTGGATATCATCATCAGGATATCATCGTCTGGATGTCATCATCTGGATATCATCGTCTGGATATCATCGTCTGGATATCATCGTCTGGATATCATCATCAGGATATCATCATCTGGATATCATCGTCTGGATATCATCGTCTGGATATCATCGTCTGGATATCATCGTCTGGATATCATCGTCTGGATATCATCATCAGGATATCATCGTCTGGATATCATCGTCTGGATATCATCGTCTGGATATCATCGTCTGGATATCATCATCAGGATATCATCGTCTGGATATCATCGTCTGGGATGGTCTGATCCAGGAGGCCCTGTGACCCAGGAGGAACAGCCTGGTCTGGAACTCACTCTGAGCTGCCTTCCATTGAAGACACAGCCTGGAACGTGTAAACTCTTATTGCCAATGAAGGATGGACATCAGCCCAGAGGTTTCACTGTCACTGTCGAGGGAACCTTGATCTCCTTCATCACTTCACATCTGTTCTCATGTCCCATCATTAATAAAGGAGATTGACACATGACTTAGAGTGTTATTTACATGGTGTTTGTAAAACAATGCACAGGCACAGCGATTTCAGTGACCCACTTAGTGCTTGCGCAAAGCAGTGGCCTCTACATTTGGCCACTCCTACACTAGGCTTCCCTTGTGGTCCCGGAGGGCATAAGAACATAAGAAATAAGAACAGGAGTAGACCATTCGGCCCCTCAAGTCTGCTCCACCATTCAGTAAGATCACGGCTGATCTGTGTTTCGATTTCCACATTCCCATCTCACCCCCGCTAGCCTTCCAGGAGGTGAAGGATGCCAGTGCGCTTGTCTCTGCTTACAGCTGGGGTGCACCTGGCTGTTATGCTTATTGTGGAGGTGACCCTAGGGCAACCGCCAGAGGGTCCTGCAGCAGCATTACTGCAGGGTCGGCCTCCAACACTTGGGCCTGGTGCACAGATGCTCTCACTGTCAGAGGAGCCAAGGAGGCTGAGGAAGATGCTAACGCCCTGTGTAGGTGGCACCCTCTTCCTCCTCCTCCTCCTCCTCGGTGTCACCCTCAGCCCTTGGCGGGCACTCATGTGGAACATGAGTGGCAGCTCCCTCCAAACATCCCTCACCATCAGTGCCCACTGACCGGTCTACACTGAACAGTGTGGCATGCACTCCCAGTGCTGCCACAAGTGCTGTCCAGGAGGTTAGTCACTCTCTCAACGAAGGAGCTCATCTGCTCAAAGCCCTGAGCCACAGTGATGCACATGGGCTGAATAAACTTGTCCATTCTCAGCCCATGACTTCAAGGACCTTGTGGGAGCAAATCCCCTGCTGCTGATCTGGATAAAGCCTCCTTTCCTGTGGCTCCTGAGTGCCCAGCTAAGATATGAAGAGAGGTTGGATAGACTTGGATTGTTTTTGTTGGAGCAGAGAAGACTGAGGGGCAACCTGATCGAGGTGTACAAGATTATGAGGGGCATGGACAGGGTGGATAGGGAGCAGCTGTTCCCCTTAGTTGAAGGGTCAGTCACAAGGGGACATAAGTTCAAGGTGAGGGGCAGGAGGTTTAGGGGGGATGTGAGGAAAAACTTTTTTACCCAGAGGGTGGTGATGGTCTGGAATGTGCTGCCTGGGAGGGTGGTGGAGGCGGGTTGCCTCACCTCCTTTAAAAAGTACCTGGATGAGCACTTGGCATGTCATAACATTCAAGGCTATGGGCCAAGTGCTGGTAAATGGGGTTAGGTAGGTAGGTCAGGTGTTTCTCACACGTCGGTGCAGACTCGATGGGCCGAAGGGCCTCCTCTGCACTGTGTGATTCTGTGATTCTTTGATTCTGTGTGATTCAGTGTGATTCTGTGATTCTGTGAACCTGTGATTCTGTGAAATTCTGTGAAATTCTGTGATTCCGTGTGATTCTGTGTTTCTGTGAGATTCTGTGATTGTGTGATTCTGTGTGATTCTGTGTGATTCTGTGATTCTGTGTTTCTGTGAGATTCTTTGATTCTGTGATTCTGTGATTCTGTGATTCTGTGATTCTGTGTGATTCTGTGATTCTGTGAACCTGTGATTCTGTGATTCTGTGATTCTGTGTGATTCTGTGATTCTGTGAACCTGTGATTCTGTGAAATTCTGTGAAATTCTGTGATTCCGTGTGATTCTGTGTTTCTGTGAGATTCTGTGATTGTGTGATTCTGTGTGATTCTGTGTGATTCTGTGATTCTGTGTTTCTGTGAGATTCTGTGATTCTGTGATTCTGTGTGATTCTGTGTGATTCTGTGATTCTGTGTGATTCTGTGTGATTCTGTGTGATTCTGTGATTCTGTGTGATTCTGTGATTCTGTGTGATTGTGTGATTCTGTGATTCTGTGTGATTCTGTGATTCTGTGTGATTCTGTGTGATTCTGTGTGATTCTGTGATTCTGTGTGATTGTGTGATTCTGTGATTCTGTGTGATTCTGTGATTCTGTGATTCTGCGTGATTCTGTGATTCTGTGAATCTGTGATTCTGCGTGATTCTGTGTGATTCTGTGATTCTGTGTGATTCTGTGTGATTCTGTGATTCTGTGTGATTCTGTGATTCTGTGTGATTCTGTGATTCTGTGATTCTGTGTGATTCTGTGATTCTGTGTGATTCTGTGATTCTGTGAATCTGTGATTCTGCGTGATTCTGTGATTCTGTGTGATTCTGTGATTCTGTGTGATTCTGTGATTGTGTGATTGTGTGATTCTGTGTGATTGTGTGATTGTGTGATTCTGTGTGATTCTGTGATTGTGTGATTGTGTGATTGTGTGATTCTGTGTGATTCTGTGTGATTCTGTGATTCTGTGTGATTCTGTGATTGTGTGATTGTGTGATTGTGTGATTCTGTGTGATTCTGTGATTCTGTGTGATTCTGTGATTCTGTGTGATTCTGTGATTCTGTGATTGTGTGATTCTGTGTGATTCTGTGATTCTGTGATTGTGTGATTCTGTGTGATTCTATGATTGTGTGATTGTGCGATTCTGTGTGATTCTGTGATTCTGCGATTGTGTGATTCTGTGTGATTCTGTGATTCTGAGCCGGGACGTGTTATTAATTAAGTTTTAAATTTTTTATTTCATGTTTATTTGCTTTAGGAAACCTCCTCCCGCCCGTGGATGAGGTTTCCTAAAAATGTGCAAAGGCCACTTGGCGTTTTCACCTGCCCCTCAGCCAGAAGGTTGGATGGCCAGCGAAAAATTCAAGTTAGTTGATAATTTAATGGCCTTAACAGGCCTTTTAATTGTTGGCGGACGCGCTGCCAACATCAGCGTATGCCCACCGAATGGAATATCGAGCAACTACGCATTGACGTCGGGCATGTGTCTACCCACCGAGCTTAAAAATTTTACCCCATGAAAACTAGTCTTGGAGAGAAGAAGCCCAATGTAACTCAGGGTTTGGTACGCTGTCAGACAAGGTGGAGTGCAATACTCCCCAGTGATGAGAGCATTACCTCCTGTAGTCAGCATCTCCACCAAGAGTGCCCAGCTGACTGATTTCTTCCTGGTCCGCAATCCTGGATATTTATATCACTCACTTCTCCACTGTCACCAGGATCTGAAAGTGTGCCGCCTGTTTGTGGGTCCTCTCACTGGGATCAGCAGTGGCAGCATCGACTGAGAACGGGCTATACTAGACCTGGTATCGAGCAAAGAGATAGGATTAATTCAAGACCTCCTAGTGAAGGCATCCCCCTGGGTAGCAGCAGCCCATAATATGATTGAATTTTGCATTCCGTTTGAGGGAGAGACGAGTGGATCTGAAGCTATGTTTTGAAACATAAATAAGGGCAATTATGAGGGCATGGAAGCTGAGCTGACTGAAATGAACGGGCGAATTGGGTAAAAGAATAAGTCAATAGAGATGCAGTGGCGAATATTTAAGGGAATATTTCAGAATTCACAGAATAGGTATATGCCAGCAAGTAAGAAAAATCCAAGGGATGGACACACCATCCACAGTTAACAAGGGAGGTTAAAGATAGTATCAAACTTAAAGAAAAACTATATGATTGTGTAAGGGTAGGTGGGAGGCCAGGGCCTGAATTTCCCCCGTGTTGGGTGGGCTCGGTGGGAGGGGATGGGGGCAGTTGTGGAACAGCCCACCACCCACGATTGGCTCCACACTGCTATTTTACATGGATGGGCCAATTAAAGCCCGCGCAGTGTAAGTTGTGAGCAGAAGTGCTCAGCGCTACCTGTGCAGGTGTGTGTGGGGGGGGGAGGAGGGAGAGTCAGGGTCAGCGCTACCTGTACAGGTGTGTGGGGGGGGGGAGGAGGGAGAGTCAGGGTCAGCGCTACCTGTACAGGTGTGTGGGGGGGGGAGGAGGGAGAGTCAGGGCCAGCGCTACCTGTGCAGGTGTGTGGGGGGGGGAGGAGGGAGAGTCAGGGTCAGCGCTACCTGTACAGGTGTGTGGGGGGGGGAGGAGGGAGAGTCAGGGCCAGCGCTACCTGTGCAGGTGTGTGGGGGGGGGAGGAGGGAGAGTCAGGGCCAGCGCTACCTGTGCAGGTGTGTGGGAGGGGGGGGAGGAGGGGAGAGTCAGGGCCAGCGCTACCTGTGCAGGTGTGTGGGGGGGGGGGAGGAGGGAGAGTCAGGGCCAGCGCTACCTATGCAGGTGTGTGGGGGGGGGGGAGGAGGGAGAGTCAGGGCCAGCGCTACCTGTGCAGGTGTGTGGGGGGGAGGAGGGAGAGTCAGGGCCAGCACTACTGTGCAGATGTGTGGGGGGGGAGGAGGGAGAGTCAGGGCCAGCGCTACCTGTGCAGGTGTGTGGGGGCAGGGAGGAGGGAGAGTCAGGGCCAGCGCTACCTGTGCAGGTGTGTGGGGGGGGGGAAGGAGGGAGAGTCAGGGCCAGCGCTACCTGTGCAGGTGTGTGTGGGAGGGGGAGGAGGGAGAGTCAGGGCCAGCGCTACCTGTGCAGGTGTGTGGGGGGGGGAGGAGGGAGAGTCAGGGCCAGCGCTACCTGTGCAGGTGTGTGGGGGGGGGAGGAGGGAGAGTCAGGGCCAGCGCTACCTGTGCGGGTGTGTGTGGGGGGGGGGAGGAGGGAGAGTCAGGGCCAGCGCTACCTGTGCAGGTGTGTGGTGGCAGGGAGGAGGGAGAGTCAGGGCCAGCGCTACCTGTACAGGTGTGTGGGGGGGGAGAGGAGGAGAGAGAGTCAGGGCCAGCGCTACCTGTGCAGGTGTGTGGGGGGGGAGAGGAGGAGGGAGAGTCAGGGCCAGCGCTACCTGTGCAGGTGTGTGGGGGGGGGAAGAGGGAGAGTCAGGGCCAGCGCTACCTGTGTGGGTATGTGGGGGGGGGAGGAGGAGAGAGTCAGGGCCAGCGCTACCTGTGTGGGTATGTGGGGGGGGAGGAGGGAGAGTCAGGGCCAGCGCTACCTGTGCAGGTGTGTGGGGGGGGGGGAGGAGGGAGAGTCAGGGCCAGCGCTACCTGTGCAGGTGTGTGTGGGGGGGAGGAGGGAGAGTCAGGGCCAGCGCTACCTGTGCAGGTGTGTGGGGGGGGGAGGAGGGAGAGTCAGGGCCAGCGCTACCTGTGCAGGTGTGTGGGGGGGGGGGGGAGGAGGGAGAGTCAGGGCCAGCGCTACCTGTGCAGGTGTGTGGGGGGGGAGGAGGGAGAGTCAGGGCCAGCGCTACCTGTGCAGGTGGGGGTGGGGGAGGAGGGAGAGTCAGGGCCAGCGCTACCTGTGCAGGTGTGTGGGGTGGGGAGGAGGGAGAGTCAGGGAAAGCGCTACCTGTACAGGTGTGTGGGGGGGCAGGAGGGAGAGTCAGGGCCAACGCTACCGGTACGGGTGTGTGTGGGGGGGGAGGAGGGAGAGTCAGGGCCAGCGCTACCGGTACGGGGTGTGTGGGGGGGGGGGGGGGGGGGAGGAGGGAGAGTCAGGGCCAGCGCTACCTGTGTGGGTGGGGGTGGGCTGAGGGTGGGGGTGTGTGTTTGGGGTGGGGGGTGAGGTGGTGGAGGGTGGGGTTGGGGGAGAGGGTGGGGTTGGGCAGTTGGGGTTGGGGGTGGGAGTGAGGTGGTGGATGGCTGGGGTGGGAGTGGGATGGTGAGGGTTGGGTGGTTGGGGTTGGGGGTGGGAGTGAGGTAGTGGATGGCTGGGGTGGGGGTGGGGTGAGGGTGGGGTTGGTGGTTGGGGTGGTGGGCATGGGGAGGTGGGAGTGGGGGGTGGTGGTGGGATGGTGAAGGGTGGGGGTGGATGGTTGGGGTGGGGGTGGGATGGTGAGGGTTGGGGATCAGGGTGGGACAGTGGGGATGGGGGTGGGGTGGTGGAGGGTGGGAGTGGGGCTGGGGGAGGGGGGTAGGGGGTGAGGGGTGGGGTTGTGGGTGGGGGTGGGTGTGGGGGGTGGGGGTGAGTGTGGGTCTGGCGTGGTGAGGGATGGGGTTGTGGTGGATTGGGGTGGGATGGTGGAGGGTGGGGGTAAGGGTGGGTGTAGTTGGTTGGGGTGGGGGTGGGGTGGTGAGGGGTGGGGGGTGGGTGTGGGTGTGGGGGTGGGGGTGAGATTGGATGTGGATGGTTGGGGTGGGGGGTGGGGTGGTGAGGGGTGGGGTGGTGGGGGTGGGGGTGGGTGGGGGTGGGGGTGGGTGTGGGGGTGGGTGTGGGGGTGAGGGTGGGTGTGGATGGTTGGGGTGGGGGTGGGGTGGTGAGGGGTGGGGTTGTGGGTGGGGGTGGGGGTGGGGGTGAGGGTGGGTGTGGATGGTTGGGGTGGGATTGTGGGGTTGTGGGTGGGGGTGGGTGTGGATGGTTGGGGTGGGGGTGGGGTAGTGAGGGGTGGGGTTGTGGTGAGTGGAGGTTGGGATGGTGGGGAGTGGGGGTGAGAGTGGGTGTGAATGTTTGGGGTGGGTGTGGCGTGGTGAGGAGTGGGGTTGTGGGTGGGGGTGGGTGTGGGGGTGGGGGTGGGGGTGGGATGGTGGGGTTGTGGGTGGGGGTGAGGGTGGCTGTGGATGGTTGGGGTGGGTGTGGCGTGGTGAGGGGTGATGTTGTGGGTGTGGGTGAGGGGTGGGTTGTGGGGGATTGGGGTGGGATGGTGGGGGATGGGGGTGGGGTAGTGAGGGGTGGGTTGTGGGGGATTGGGGTGGGATGGTGGGGGGTGGGGTTGGGGTAGTGAGGGGTGGGTTGTATGGGATTGGGGTGGGATGGTGGGGGGTGGGGGTGGGGTAGTGAGGGGTGGGTTGTATGGGATTGGGGTGGGATGGTGGGGGGTGGGGGTGAGGGTAGGTGTAGTTGGTTGGGGTGGCGGTGGGGGTGAGGGTGGGGGTGAGTGTGGCTGTGGATGGTTGGGGTGGGTGTGGCGTGGTGAGGGGTGATTTTGTGGGTGTGGGTGAGGGGTGGGTTGTGGGGCATTGGGGCGGGATGGTGGGGGGTGGGGGTGAGGGTGGGTATGGGGGATGGGGGTGGGATGGTGGGGGTGAGGGTGTGGGTGTGGGGGGTGGGGGTGGGTTGTGGGGGGTGGGTTGTGGGGGGTGGGTTGTGGGGGGTGGGGGTGGGTTGTGGGGGGTGGGATTGGGGTAGTGAGGGGTGGGTTGTGGGGGATTGGGGTGGGATGGTGGGGGGTGGGGGTGGGGTAGTGAGGGGTGGGTTGTATGGGATTGGGGTGGGATGGTGGGGGGTGGGGGTGGGGTAGTGAGGGGTGGGTTGTATGGGATTGGGGTGGGATGGTGGGGGGTGGGGGTGAGGGTAGGTGTAGTTGGTTGGGGTGGTGGTGGGGGTGAGGGTGGGGGTGAGTGTGGCTGTGGATGGTTGGGGTGGGTGTGGCGTGGTGAGGGGTGATTTTGTGGGTGTGGGTGAGGGGTGGGTTGTGGGGGATTGGGGCGGGATGGTGGGTGGTGGGGGTGAGGGTGGGTGTGGGGGTGGGATGGTGGGGGTGAGGGTGTGGGTGTGGGGGGGTGGGGGTGGGTTGTGGGGGTGGGTTGTGGGGGGTGGGGGTGGGTTGTGGGGGGTGGGGTTGGGGTAGTGAGGGGTGGGTGTGGGGGTGGGTTGTGGGGGGTGAGGGGTGGGTGTGGGGGGTCGGGGGTGAGGGTGAGTGTGGGTGTGGGGGATGGGGGTGGGATGGTGAGGGGTGGGTGTGGGGGGTGGGGGTGGGATGGTGGGGGATGGGGGTGGGGGTGAGGGTGGGTGTGGATGGTTGCGGTGGGGGTGGGATGGTGAGGGGTGGGTTGTGGGGGGTCGGGGGTGAGGGTGGGTGTGGGTGTGGGGGATGGGGGTGGGATGGTGGGGGGTGAGGGTGTGGGTGAGGGGTGGGTGTGGGGGATAGGGGTGGGATGGTGGGGGGTGAGGGTGTGGGTGAGGGGTGGGTGTGGGGGATGGGGGTGGGGGTGGAATGGTGAGGGGTGGGTGTGGGTGTGGGGGATGGGTGTGGGTGTGGGGGATGGGGGTGGGTTGTGGGGGGTCGGGGGTGAGGGTGGTTGGGGTGAGGGTGGGTGGGTTGTGGGGGTGGGTGGGTTGTGGGGGTGGGTGTGGATGGTTGGGGTGGGTGTGGCGTGGTGAGGGGTGATGTTGTGGGTGTGGGTGAGGGGTGGGTGTGGGGGGTGGGGGTGGGATAGTGAGGGGTGGGTGTGGGTGTGGGGGATGGGGGTGGGTGTGGGGGATGGGGGTGGGGGTGGGATGGTGAGGGGTGGGTGTGGGTGTGGGGGATGGGTGTGGGTGTGGGGGATGGGGGTGGGTTGTGGGGGGTGGGGGTGGGGGGTGAGGGTGTGGGTGAGGGGTGGGTTGTGGGGGGTCGGGGGGAGTTATTTTCCCTCCCAATTCCATAGGACGAGTCCATGGATTGTTGATGTGAGCAAAATCCCATCGGATTAGATGGCCTCAGTTGTTATAGCCATCGGGACCCCAGGCTTCACTGTTCATCATCCACGTGACTGCTTGTTGCAGCTCTCCCATCGATGCTGGTTCACCCACCGATCCTATCCCAGGGTAATGGAGATAGACTGGAGGGTATCAGCTGCCACCCTGGGTTCATGGCTGAGGACTTGTTGCAAACGTTCTCTCCTGTGATGGTGGATGATATTGTCATCCTTAAGGAGAGAGACCCCACCCTGAGTGAAGGGGATTTGTCCGTTTGACATTGACTATAGGTGGCTTCACATATCATGATGATCATCTTATCTCCCCAGGCCATTCTGAGCCTGTTTCTCTGCCGGTACAACAGAGAGGACGCTAAGGCGCTGCTGTCTCTTATGGCCACTGGTATTTGCCCCTCTTCACTGGGAGCTGTATGTTACAGTTCTGGCGCCCATCAGCAGTGCTATGGCTCTGAGTCACTCTGAGGAGCGAGTTACTGCCCGGGACACACACTCTTCCCATGTTGAAGGACAAAATGTGCCCTCTGGCTCCTCAGCTGGTGCATCTGCTGGAGGGTGAATACCCAGAGGCCTGTCCAGAGGGTTGAGGTTATATTCACCTTGCCGGGTGAAGAAGCTTCTTCAACCACTTCCTGTGTCCAAATCAATCTCACAACACACCTGCCAGTTGGCTGCGATTTTTACCCAGGCCTGTTTTCTCTGAGAGTGTCATTTCCTCTTGCCCCCCTCCTGGAAGCGGCGCTCCCTCCTCACCCTCATGGCCTCCAGCATCACTTCTAGGTCATTGTCAGAAAATCTAGGGCTGTCCCTGCTCTGAGATACAGGCCTTAGAGTGTCCTACACCATGAAATGTAAAGATGTAGCCCAAAGTTCAATGAGAACATTTTCTCTCCAAATAGTCATAGGAATGGGTCTTTTTTAAAAATATATTTCTATTTGTTCACAGGATTTGGCATCACTGGCTAGGCCAGCATTTATTACCCATCCCTAAATGCCCTTTGTCAGAGTCAACTACATTGCTGTGGGTCTGGAGTCACATGTGGGGCAGACCGCGTAAGAATGGCAGATTCCTTCCCTAAAAGACATTTCCTCTCCACAGCTGCCAATCCGTCTCTTTCTCAATTAAAGGATCACCCCAGGAAAATTGTGATTCAATACCGATCTCCTACAGGGGCGGGGCTGCTCTGACCTAGACAGAGCCAAGGTCCTTGAGTGTTGTGTGAGCTGCACTCATCCAGACAAGTGGGGAGTATTCCATCACATTCCTGACTTGTGCCTTGTAGATGGTGGACAGGCTTTGGGGAGTCAGGAGGTGAGTTACTCGCTGCAGGATTCCCAGCCTCTCACCTGCTCTAGTAGCCACAGTATTTATATGGCTGGTCCAGTTCAGTTTCTGGTCAATGGTAACCCCCAGGATGTTGATAGTGGGGGATTCAGTGATGGTAATGCCATTGAATGTCAAGAAGCGATGGTGATGTGTGGGATTCAGTGATGGTAATGCAGGCAAGGGCAATGGTTAGATTCTCTCTTGTTGGAGATGATAATTTGGCACTTGTGTGGTTTGAATATTACTTGTTACTTATCACCCTAGTAAGGTGCCAGTTGTTTGCTGAGAGCAGATGTTAGGCTCAGTGGTCTATAATTCCCTAATTCCCTTCTCTTACCTTTCTGAAATATCGGAGTGACATGTGCAATTTCCCAATTTGATGAATGGTTCCTAAACTGAGAGCTTTGCAAGATTATACACTAACATACAAGCAAAATACGGCAGATGCTGAAAATCTGAAATAAAAGCAGAAAGTGCTAGAAAAATACTGCAGGTCTGACAGAGTCTGTGCAGAGAGAAACAGAGTTAACGTTTCTTGCCCAATATGACTCTTCTTCCAGTGTTCTGAAGGAGGGTCATATTGGATGAAAAATGTTAATGCTTCTCTTGCTCTCTCTCTCCACAGATGCTGCCAGAACTGCTGAAACTTTCCAGTACTTTACATTTTTATTTGCAAGGTTATGATTAGGACATCTGCAAAATTCTCACCTATTCCCTTGAAAGCCCCTGGGATTGAAACCATCTGCTCCTGGATATTTGTCTCTCTTTAATGCTGTTACTTTTCTCACTGCCATTGTTTTGCTGATGTTAATTTTGGTCAATCCCTGTTCCTGATCCATGTTTCCTTGGGGTTTTCAGTTAACTAACCTTTTCCTCCACTGCTGACATACCACCCAGTCTAATCCAACTCTTCCCTCATTCTCATACTCTCAAATATTCCAGTTAGTCAAATCCTGCACTCTCTTGTTCAATCCCTATAACCCTCAATATCACCGTCTAACACTCATTGTCCGTACTCTTCAACATCCAAACCATTCTAATCCCACTCTCATCTCCCATCTATCAACCTCAGTTTTGAAAGTTTAAATTAACTCCAATTCTCACCATTGTTATGTCGTGTGCCTGGCTGACGGAATCCACAAGAGAAACTTGGCCATCTTATTATGATGGTTTTGCAATTTGTATTTATTATGAGAAGATATGTGCACTGAATGCAAAAGTAATGAGTCCACTAAGACTTTAGAGATTTTAAAAATTAAATTAAAATATTTATTAACAAAATAAAAGATTTCAAGAACATACAAAAGACTACAAATACTTACCACTATAATAACTCCTCATAGTCCTAATACACCTGACCCTCAGTTACACTCACTTTAAGGCAACAGTCCAAGATAGATTTTAGATTTAAAACAGAACCAGCAAGTTAAAACAATTCCCACTTGACAGTGGGATTTCAAATGGCTGTTCCCCAACTGCAGTTTTGTTATATAGCAGAATTAGGCACAAACGGCTTGAGGCTTCATTAAAGCTATTTCACATACTCCTGTTTAATCTTACATGGCCTTCTTCCACATAGACTTTCATCCCCCTTTATATATCTTTCTCTCTTTTTAATATGTAAATTATATTGCTCCATATGTCTTTGAAACTGAATCTTCCTCATAATTTAAAACTTTCATGTTGCCAATATTGTCAGCAACCATTGGGAAAAATAAACACAGCTCCTTAGCCTTGCTTATCTGGCTAGTTGGAAGCAGACTAAGATCCCTTTGAAATCCAACAGTCCCGTCACACCTTACATGTTGGGAATCCTGGAACTGTCTCCCTAACAGCACTGTGGGTGTACCTACACCACATGGACTGCAGCGGCTCAAGGAGGCAGCTCACCACCACCTTCTCAAGGGCAACTAGGGATGAGCATAAATGCTGGCCCAGCCAGCGAAGACCACATCCCATGAATTAATTTTTAAAAATGCCATGTTTATCCATTAGCACGTCAAGCACGTTTCTACACCTAACTTCTTTTGATGGCTTCAAGCTTGCAGTCTGCCTGACTCCAAATGTAATTAAATCATGCAGAGGCCCAACTACACTTCACAAAAAAAACAGAAACATATTATGAAAATGGTCATACTTCCTTTACAACACTTTTTAAGGAAGTTTCCAGATTTCAATTACCCTTTTGTGTAAGAAGGTGTCTGCTGACATCATCATTCAATTGCCCAGGTCTAATCCTAAAGCCCTGCCCCCTTGTTGTGAACCTTTCCTGCACCAGCCCCCACCACCAGAGGAAATAGATTCTTTCTATTGCCTCTTTAGAAGAGTATAAATCCCTGAGAGGAAATGTACCCCCTCTATCTATCGATCTCTCCCCTCTCAGCCTGTGGCTGGAATTTTATAACAGGGAATGGAGTCACGTGCTGACAGGCGACAGAACGTGGGAGGCAGTTTACCTGTGATGGAGGTTGCTGCTGGGACAGCTAATTGGCAGCGCCAGGGACAGAGGTGAGCTTTACAGAGGCAGCAGGAAATCGGAGAGAGAGCCTCCAAGCTGAGGTGCCCTCCAAGATGAGGTAGTTTCTTTTTTATTTACCATGCCAGGGTCAGGCAGGGAGGCCCAAGTGATTGGGAGGGGCTGCCTTCCAGTGGCAGTGCTGTCTCTATTCTTTTAGGGGATGTAGCCTCGTTCCCCTTCCTTTATTGCCCTTGAACTGAATGGTTTTCTAGGCCATTGCAGAGGGCAGCTAAGACTCAACCACACTGCTGTGGGGCTGGAGTCAGGTGTAGGCCCTGAGTAAGGGCAGAAGATTTCCTTCCCTAAAGGGCATTTTTACAACAATTAATGACAATCAGCTTGGTCACCATCACTGAGGCTTGCTTCTGTTCCAGATTAATGAATTGAAGTTAAATTCCACCAGCTGCCATGGTGGGATATGAACCCTTGTCCGCAAAGCATTAGCCTAAGCCTTGGGTTTACCAGTCCAGTGATGTCACCACTATGCTGTCATCTCCCGCTATGAGGTGAAATGGTGAAGCAGCCATTGCCTCCAGAGAGGGCACCTGTGCTTGGAGGCTCCCTCTCCGATTTCCGGCCGGCTCTGCAGTGATCACCTCTGTCCCTGGCACTAAGGCAGCACCTTCCAAACCCACGACCACTACCACCTAGAAGGACAAGGGCAGCAGATCGATGGGAACACCACCTGAAAGTTCCCCTCCAATTTACATGCCATCCTGTCTCGGAAATATATCGCCGTTCCTTCATTGTCGCTGGGTCAAAATCCTGGAACTCCCTCCCTAACAGCACGGCGGGTGTACCTACACCACATGGACTGCAGCGGCTCAAGAAGGCAGCTCACCACCAACTTCTCAAGGGCAATTAGGGATGGGCAATAAATGCTGGGCCAGCTAGTGACACCCACATCCTGCGAATGAATTTTTAAAATTGACCTGTGGTGCAGAAAGATGCTCTGTTGAAGGGTCATGAGGACTTGAAACATCAACTCTTTTCTTCTCCGCTGATGCTGCCGGACCTGCTGAGTTTTTCCAGGTATTTCTGTTTTTGTTTTAAACTCCCATTCAGTGTCTTCCACCACCATTTCACAAGGCCCTTCCACCTGCTAGCCCATCCCTAAGGTGCTGGTAAAATTCAGCCCTGTCAGTAAGACTGTCTAAGTGTCTGTCTGTGCATCTATTTGTCTATTTATCTATCCATATATCTGCCTCCCCCTGTCCGCTCGTCTATCTATTTATCTCCACCTCTCTGTATCTCTCCCTCTTTCTCTCTATGCCCATTTGTCCTAACAGCTCCACTAGCCCTTTAGTCCCTCACTCACAGGAGCACACAGTAAGAAGCCAAGATAACTGTGGTCAGGGATGTGTGGTCCAGGTTTTGAGTCTCCCCTGAACAAACTGTGTCTTTCTCCAGATCATTTGCTCAGTGGCAGGGCTCCCTGGCCTGTGGTTGGTGTGTCACTGTGGCTGTGCTCACGGTTTCAGTTGGATGGGTTGTGGAGGAGTACTTTACACTGTGAGGTGATTTTGAGAAACTGAGATCAGCCAGGCTGAACCTGCAAGCCTTATCGAACCCAGTTAACCCAGCAGTCTCCATCTCAATCTCACTCATTGACGTTGACATTGTGGAATTGCTATAGTGACAGGGGATTCCACAGGTTGGGGAACAGCCAGATGTTTCTGCAGCTGTAGACGTGACTCCAGGATGGCATGTTGCCTCCCTGGGTCAAGGAAGTCACAGAGCGGCTGCCGGACATTCTTTTGGGGAAGGGTGAGCAGACAGAGGTCATGGTCCACATTGGGACCAATGACATAGGCAGAAAAAGGGATGAGGTCCTGAAAGCATATTTGAGGGAGTTAGGAAGGAAATGAAAAAGCAGGGCCTCAAGAGCAGTAATCTCAGGATTACTGCCAGCGCCACGTGCTAGTGAGCACAGGGATAGAGAGATTGAACAGTCCACATGTTGCTGGAGAAATGGAGTAGGAGGGAGGGGTTTAGAAACGGACAGAAAGGGAAATCATGCTTGACAAATCTACTGGAATTTTTCGAGGATGTAACTAGTAGAGTTGATGAGGGGGAGCCAGTGGATGTGGTTTATTTGGACTTTCAGAAGGCTTTCGACAAAATCCCACATAAGAGATTGGTGTGTAAAATTAAAGCACATGGGATTGGGGTTAGTGTATTCAGATGGATAGAAAACTGGTTGGCAGACAGGAAACAAAGAGTAGGAATAAACGGGTCTTTTTCCGAATGGCAGACAGTGACTAGTGGGGTACCTCAGGGATTGGTGCTGGGATCCCAGTTATTCACAATATATATGAATGATTTGGATGAGGGAATTAAATGTAATATCTCCAAAATTGCAGATGACACAAAGCTGGGTGGGAGGGTGAGCTGTGAGGAGGTTGCAGAGATGCTTCAGTATGATTTGGACAAGCTGAGTGAGTGGGTAAATGCATGGCAGATGCAGTATAATGTGGATAAATGTGAGGTTATCCACTTTGGTAGCAAAAACAGGAAGGCAGATTATTATCTGAAAGGCTATAAGTTGAGAGAGGAGAATGTGCAACGAGACCTGGGTGTCCTTGTACACCAGTCGCTGAAGGTAAGCTTGCAGGTGCAGCAGGCGGTAAAGAAGGCAAATGGTATGTTGGCCTTCATAGCCAGAGGATTTGAGTACAGGAACAAGGATGTCTTGCTGCAATTGTACAGAGCCTTGATGAGATCACACCTGGAGTGGGAGCTCAATCATTGAGTATGTTCAAGACTGATGTTGATGGATTTCTACATGGGGATGGTGCAGGAATGTTGTGTTGAGTTGGATGATCAGCCATGATCTTATTGAATAGCGGAGCAGGCTTGAAGGGCTGAGTGGCCTCCTTATGCTCTTATTTTTTATGTTATGTTCTTTTTGGCTGAGTTGTAGTCATTTTGCTCAGTCATAAGTGTCTCAACAAAATCTTCCAACTCTTCATCTCCATGGTGAAGGAGAAAGGCCCTTTTTACTGCTGATAGGAGATGTGTTGCTGAAGATTTTTCCCTTGGTCTGATCAAGACAAACACAAGAACGTCAAGCCCTTTTCAAGAAAAAGTTTGGTTGGCAAGTCGATTCTGATTGGCTAAAGGTGTTGTCACGGAGTAAACAACGGGGAATTGTAGGGTCCCCAAGTTCCCGAGTAATTCAAAAAAGTCTCATGGCTTGGACAGAGAATGGGGCCCTGTGTGTGGATGTATATCTCTTCTAACAAGCAGAAATGAGCCACGTTATGAGTTTGACTGGTTTGGAGGCTGGGGAGAGGGCAGTGGAACAGTCCAACATGGAGGGGGAAGAGGGTTAGTTGAGACTTTCAGTAGTGGCAAGAGTGAGAGAGGAAACATGCTGGAGGTAAGAGTAGGTGGTCTTGGCTTTAAAGTGGGGTGTGAAACTGAACCAAGGATATACTGAGAAACAAACCATCAATCAAATTCCAAGGATAAAAGTGTCCAAAGTAATGCCATGGAGAGCCTGGTGAAAATATTTATCTTTCAATCAGCATCACTGAGTCAGATGACCTGCTCATGAGCACATTGCTGTGTGTGGGATCTTGCTGTGTGCAAATTAGCTGCTGCATTACCACAGTGACTGCACTTCAAAAAGTACTTCATTGGCAGTAAGGCCCAACCATCTTCAGCTGCTTCATCAATGACCTTCCTTCCGTCATAAGGTCAGAAGTGGGGATGTTCGCTGATGATTGCACAATGTTCAGCACCATTCGCAACCCCTCAGATACTGAAGCAGTCCATGTCCAAATGCAGCAAGACCTGGACAATATCCAGGCTTGGGCTGACAAGTGGCAAGTAACATTCATGCCACACAAGTGTCAGGCAATGACCATCTCCAACAAGAGAGAATTCAACCATCACCCCTTGACATTCAATGGCATTACCATCACTGAATCCCTACTATGAACATCCTGGGGGTTACTATTGACCAGAAACTGAACTGGACCAGCCATATAAATACTGTGGCTACAAGAGTGGGTCAGAGGCTAAGAATCCTGCAACGAGTAACTCACCTCCTAACTCCCCAAAGCCTGTCCACCATCTACAAGACACAAGTCAGGAGTGTGACGGAATACTGTCCACTTGCCTGAATGAGTGCAGCTCCCACAACACTCAAGAAGCTTGACACCATCCAGGACAAAGCAGCCCCCACTTGACTGGCACCACATCCACAAACATTCACTCCCTCCACCACCGACGCACAGCAGCAGCAGTGTGTACCATCTACAAGATGCACTACAGGAATTCACCAAAGCTCCTTCGACAGCACCTTCCAAACCAACGACCACTACCATCTAGAAAGACAAGGGCAGCAGATAGATGGGAACACCACCACCTGGAAGTTCCCCTCCAAGTCACTCACCATCCTGGCTTGGAAATATATTGCTGTTCCTTCACTGTCGCTGGGTCAAAATCCTGGAACTCCCTCCCTAACAGCACTGTGGATGTACCTACACCACATGGACTGCAGCGGTTCAAGAAGGCAGCTCACCACCACCTTCTCAAGGGCAACTAGGGATGGGCGATAAATGCTAGGCCCAGCCAGCGAAGTTCACATCTCATGAACGAATAAAAGTGCTTGGAAATGGATGTGAATGGCACTATAGAAATGCAAACTTTTTTTTTCATTTACAGATTTGGAATCAATTTATCTATTGGTACTTTACATTGACAGTGGGATTTTCCCACACTCAGGTTCCCATGGGCTCTGCTCCAGATAATAGATCATTCGGCTGTGAACTGGTTGATTTCACTCATCAGTCTCAGTTTCTGTAAGCGCCTCAATGATTTGTGGTTTGATTGTTTTCTACATTTTGTATCTCACTCACCAGGTCACCCAGGTAGTGACTGTTCTACAGGTACAAAGCATTCCATCCATGTTGGTTATATCAACTCCCCAACATATTCTCAGCAGCCCTAGTGATAAAGTAACTGACTCATTTGGACCAGGACATCCACAGTAGATTTTGGCCTTTGTTGAATGAACTGATCCCAGGCAGGCAGAAGGAACATACAATAGATCTCAATGGTCTTCAATTGAGGAGGGAAGTTCGTACAGGGGTCCTGCTCCCAGTCCACTCCCACTGAAATGTACTCACGTATATTTGATGGGACTATGATTAATTACAATAATCCCCTTAGTAAAATGCCAGGGACAGAATCAGAAGGCAGTTCCTGAGGGCATAGAAGCAGAGGGAGGTGGGTGGGTGTTTGTTTTTTGAGTGATTCAAAAAAGTAATCAACGTGTTGGAAAAACGGAAAAAGTCCCTTTTTATCCACCACCTGCAATGGCAGGTCTTCCTGCCATATCGGCCCATTCTCACCTCTTCAATTATGCAGCTACGTGAGGATGGTGAGTGACTTGGAGGGGAACTTCCTGGTCGTGGTGTTCCCATCTATCTGCTGCCCTTGTCCTTCTAGATGGTAGTGGTCGTGGGTTTGGAAGGTGCTGCCTAAGGAGCCTTGAGGAGTTCCTGCAGTGCATCTTGTAGATGGTACACAAACTGCTGCTACTGTGCGTCAGTGGTGGAGGGAGTGAATGTTTAAAGTGTTTGATGGGGTGCTGATCAAGCGAGGCTGCTTTGTCCTGGATGGTGTCAAGCTTCTTGAGTGTTGTGGGAGCTGCACTCATCCAGGCAAGTGGGGAGTATTCCATCACACTCCTGACTTGTGCCTTGTAGATGGTGGACAGGCTTTGGGCTGTCAGGAGATGAGTTATTCATCGCACAATTCCTAGCCTGTGACCTGCTCTTGTAGCCACAGTATTTATACGGCTGGTCCAGTTCATACAGTGGTCCTGCTCCCAATCCACTCCCAGTCTAACCTTATCAGTTATGCAGCCACAGGAACCACGCCGTCTCGCTGGTGGGCAGCCTCTGTTTTGCCTGCCACACCGTTACCTCAATATTGAAACTGCAGCAGCTGCGCACACGCCCCTCAGTGCTGGCTGCCCAGGGGGAGGCGCTGGTGAAGAGACATAGCCCCAGAACCCAGGAAGGGTGCAGCCTGCCCCCCCCCCCCAATTCAGTGACGCATCCCTGGGATGCCTCCTGGACACTATGGAGGTCATTGCGATGCCCTGTACCCCTGCTCTGGCCGCAGGAGGCCCATCAGTCTCACCCCCCCCCCCCCCTCCTACATGTCAGGTGGTGGCAGAGGTGGCCAGTGCCAATGCTGCACACATGAGGTTGGCCATCCAGTGCAGAAAACAGATGAAGGGTCTTGTCTGTGCTAAAAGGATAAGCAACCATGTCATCACTCTAAACTCACACACTCACATTCTCCGGCATCACCACTCACTCTCTCACACACACACCCTCACATCTCCATCTGGCCTCATCTCCCCTGGAGACTGACACCTCAGCCCTCACCCTCTTGAGGACACTTGTACAGATCAACATGTTACCCCCCGACACACCCTGGGATACCCCCCTTCCCCAGTACAGCCCTCGCCCTGCAGCCTCTTCCCTGGCCTGAGGCCACGTCTCCCCCTTCCCCAAACAAACCCTCGCCCTGCAGCTGGTGAAAAGCCCCCCCTGCCTCACGGCTGGCTGGGTAGACCCCCTAACAGTGATGTGGTGCTGCCTGTGAAGCCTGGCACTGAGACAGTGGGTGCTGCCCGAAGCGTGTTGGGCAAACACACCTCAAAGTCCCGAGCGGAGAGCAGCTCGCCAGGAGCAGGTGGTTTATGTACAGGCGTGAAACATGCCGGAGTGATTGGTGCCCGGGTGATCCAGTGGGTGGTGGGGAGATGGGGGGGGATGGTTCCAGGGAGCGGGGTTTATAGGGAGATACTGAAGTGTTGAAGTTAGTTTCCTGGTGTGTGGTGGTGGGTATCGCAGCCCACCCTTGACAGGCAGAGAGGACGGTCACTAACTGGCACCACGATGGCGTGGAACTGATTGTTGGCTGTCTCGGAATATTGACCACCTCCTGCCCACCATGATGCCGAATGCCAATGAGGCCAGGTCAAGGTGGTGACTGTGAGGGTATTGGGGAGTTTACATGGAGGGGGAGATCTAGAGTGGATAACAGGGCGGTGAACTCAGAGGAGAGGGAGCATGAAGGGTTCAGATGAAGGTTGAAATCACTGAGCATGGATATACCAAAGACTATGGATCCCGACAACATCCGGCGATAGTGTTCAGACTTGTGCTCCAGATCTAACCTCCTGCTGAGCCAAGCTGTTCCAGCACAGCCACAACACTGCCACCTGCCAGACAACGTGGATATCGCCCAGCTTTATCCTGTCATCAACAACCTGGACAAATCCTATCCGGCCAATTCCCACCCCAATGACCTTTTTACTATTTTTTCTCAGTTCATGGGATGTGGGTTTCGCTGGCTGGGCCAGCATTTATGGCCCATCCCTAATTGCCCTTGAGAAGGTGGTGTTGAGCTGCCTTCTTGAACCGCTGCAGTCCATGTGGTGTAGGTACACCCACAGTGCTGTTAGGGAGGGAGTTCCAGGATTTTGACCCAGCGACAGTGAAGGAACGGTGATATATTTGCAAGTCAGGATGGTGAGTGACTTGGGAGGGGAACTCCCAGGTGGTGGTGTTCCCATCTATCTGCTGCCCTTGTCCTTCTAGCTGGTAGTGGTCGTGGGTTTGGAAGGTGCTGTCTAAGGACCCTCGGTGAATTCCTGCAGTGCATCTTGTAGATGGTACACACTGCTGCTACTGTGTGACAATGGTGGAGGGAATGGATGTTTAAAGTGTTTGATGAGGTGCTGATCAAGCGGGGCTGCTTTGTCCTGGATGGTGTCAAGCTTCTTGAGTGTTGTGGGAGCTGCACTCATCCAGGCAAGTGGAGAGTATTCCATCACACTCCTGACTTGTGCCTTGTAGATGGTGGACAGGCTTTGGGGAGTCAGGTGGCGAGTTACTCATCGCAGGATTCCCAGCCTCTGACCTGCTCTTGTAGCCACAGTATTTATATGGCTGGTCCAGTTCTGTTTCTGATCAATGGTAATCCCCAGGATGTTGATAGTGGGGGATTCAGTGATGGTAATGCCATTGAACATCAAGGGGCAATGGTTGGATTCTCTCTTGCTGGAGATGGTCATTACCTGACACTTGTGTGGCGTGAATGTTACTTGCCACTTGTCAGTCCATGCCTGGATATTGTCCAGGTCATGCTGCATTTGGACATAGATTTCAGCATCTGAAGAATTGTGAATGGTGCTGAACATTGTGCAGCCTGTGAGATGTTGTATTGGTACTATCACTATACTAATAACCCTAAGTACCAGGTGAATGCTCTGGGTTGTATATGGGTTCAAATCCTACTATAGCACCTGGTGGAATTTAAACTCAGTTAATAAACCTGGAAAATAAAGCTATTCTCAGTAACAGTGATGATAGAGCTATCATCAATTGTTGTAAAAAACCCACCCGGTTTACTAATGCCCATAAAAGAATGAAATCCACCATCCTCACCTGGTCTGGGTACATGTGACTCCATTCAGGAAATAGGAGCAGGAATAGACCATCAAGCCTGCTCTGCTGTTCAATACCATCATGGGTTTTAACTCCATTTTCCCTCCCAGTCCCCATATCCCTTAATTACCTGAGAGACTAAAAATCTGTTTGTCCCAGCCTCAAATATATTCAACGATGGAGCATCCTCAACCCTCTGGGGTAGAGAATTCCAAAGATTCACGACCCTGTGAGTGAAGGAGTTTCTCCTCATCTCAGTCCTAAATGATTGGCCCCTCATCCTTAGACAGTTCCCATGTTTTAGATTCCCCAAACAATGGAAACAATCTCTCAGCATCCACCCTATCAAACCCCCTTCACAATCCTGTAGATTGAAATCAGATGGCCTCTCATTCTTCTAAACTCCAGAGAATATAAACCCAACTTCCTCAGCCTCTCATTAGAGGGCAAACCCCTCATCCCAGGGTCCAACCTAGTGAACCTTTGCTGTACCGTCTCCAATGTAAGAATGCTTCTCTTGCACGTGACCAGTCCAGACCCACGGCAATGTGATTGACTCTTAACTGCCCTCTGAAATGGCCGAGCAAGCAACTCAGTTCAAGGGCAATTAGGGATGGGCAACAAATAGTGGACTTGCCAGCGATGCCGCCATCCCATGAAAGAATAAATTTAAAAATATGATGAGTAAACATCCCCACTTCTGACTCTTTGATCGAAGGAAGGCCATTGATGAATTTGATTGAATTTTTTGAGGAGGTGACCAGGTGTGTAGATGAGGGTAGTGCAGTTGATGTAGTTTATATGGATTTCAGCAAAGCCTTTGACAAGGTCCCACATGGGAGACTTATAAAGAAGGCAAAGGCACATGGGATACAGGGTAATTTGATAAGATGGATTCAAAATTGGCTTAGTTGTAGGAGACAGAGGGTGATGACAGAAGGATGCTTTAGTGACTGGAAGCCAGTGTCCAGTGGCATACCACAGGGATCTGTGCTGGGTCCCCCATTATTTGTCATTTATATAAACAACATAGATGACTATGCGGGGGGTAGGATTAGTAAGTTTGCAGATGACACAAAGATTGGCCGGGTCGTTAACAGTGAGGTTGAGTGTCTTGCGCTACAGGAAGATATAGATGGGATGGTCAAATGGGCAGATAAGTGGCAGATGGAATTTAACCCTGAAAAGTGTGAGGTGATACACTTTGGAAGGAAGTATTCAATGAACAGCATGGCATTAGGAAGTTCTGAGGAACAAAGGGACCTTGGCGTGTGTGCCCATAGATCTCTGAAGGTAGAGTTATTGGGGTGGTGAAACAGGCATATGGGACACTTGCCTTTATCAGTCGAGGCATAGATTACAAAAGTAGGGGGGTCATGTTGGAGTTGTATAGAACCTTGGTGAGGCCACAGCTGGAGTACTGTGTGCAGTTCTGGTTGCCACATTATAGGAAGGATGTGATTGCACTGGAGGGGGTGCAGAGGAGATTCACCAGGATGTTGCCTGGGATGAAACATTTAAGTTATGAAGAGAGGTTGGATAGACTTGGGTTGTTTTCGTTGGAGCAGAGAAGACTGAGGGGCGACCTGATCGAGGTGTACAAGATTATGAGGGACATGGACAGGGTGGATAGGGAGCAGCTGTTCCCCTTAGTTGAAGGGTCAGTCACAAGGGGACATAAGTTCAAGGTGAGGGGCAGGCGGTTTAGGGGGATGTGAGGAAAAACTTTTTTACCCAGAGGGTGGTGAGGGTCTGGAATGCGCTGCCTGGGCGGGTGGTGGAGGCGGGTTGCCTCACATCCTTTAAAAAGTACCTGGATGAACACTTGGCACGTCATAACATTCAAGGCTATGGGCCAAGTGCTGGTAAATGGGATTAGGTAGGTAGGTCAGGTGTTTCTCATGTGTCGGTGCAGACTCGATGGGCCGAAGGGCCTCTTCTGCACTGTGATTCTGTGATGAAGCAGCTGAAGATGGTTGGGCCGAGGACACTACCCTGAGGAACTCCTGCAGTGATGTCCTGGAGCTGAGATGACTGACCTCCAACAACCACAACCATCTTCCTTTGTGTTAGGTATGACTCCAACCAGCGGAGAGTTTCCCCCCTGATTCCCATTGACTCCAGTTTTGCTAGGGCCCCTTGATGCCACACTCGGTCAAATGCTGCCTTGCTCTCACCTCACCTCGGGAGTTCAGCTCTTTAGCACTGTCGATGACTTCTTCCATTATTTTATTGATGATTGAGAGTAGACTGAGGGGATGGTAATTGGCTGGGTTGGATTTGTCCTGCTTTTTGTGTACAGGACATACCTGGGCAATTTTCCACGTTGGCAGGTAGACCCCAGTGTTGTAGCTGTACTGTGTCACGAAGAGATATTAATGAATATAATGTTATTGGAAATTGTTTTTTAAAATAGGGGTTTAGTCTGTGTGTGTGTTAATTGGATTAAAGCCAGCTAGTCTGGGTGCTTTGATGTATAGTATTTTTGTGATGTAAACAGTAGGTAGAGTGCATTTGCATTTTGTTGAATAGACCATTCAAGATTTGGGGTGAAATCTTGCACCTAGCTAGGAGAGACCAGCAATGTTTCTATTACTAATAAAATTGGTACTATGAAAGGTGTTTTATTGTTAGAAGAGGTATAGTTCAAAGGGTCTGGTTATAAAATGAGAATTTGCATTATACTAGGTATAATCTGAGAGGAGTTTGTGTGTGCAGGTCAGAGGACTGTAAGATCTAAGCCTGTAAGCCTACAACTGTCTGCAAAGCAACCTCATTTTGAAGTTGTAAGGTGAAAAATGCTTTGCCTGGTGTCTGCTTAAGTCTATTGGTTATTGTTGCCTGATTAGAGATGAATTTGGGAATTTGATAAAGTTATGTTAGCAGTGATTTGTAGCCATGTTTATGTGTTTAATTTGTTGCAAATTAATAAATGTTTCATTTATATAAAAGCAAAATACTGCAGATGCTGGAAATCCGAAGCAAAAATAAAAATACCTGGAAAAACTCAGCAGGTCTGGCAGCATCTGCGGAGAGGGACACAGTTAATGTTTCGAGTCCGAATGACCCTTCAACAGAACTAGGTATTTTTGTTTTTGTTCTAGATTTCCAGCATCCACAGTATTTTGCTTTTATTTTAAAAATAGAAAAGAGGTGAAATATAAGCTGGTTGAGGGGGGTGGGACAGGTAGATCTGGATAGAGGGCCAGTGATAGGTGGAGGTAAAGAAGAGATTGCCAAAGATGTCATAGACAGAAGGACAAAGAGGTGTTGACAGTGGTGATATTAGCCATGGAATTTGTTAATGGTGACATTAAGGGTAGAAAGCAGGACAAGCAAGGTACAGATAGCCCTAGTGGGGGTGGGGTGGGGTGAAGGAATTGAAATAGGCTAAAAGGTAGAGATAAAACAATGGATGGAAATACATTTAAAAATAATGGAAATAAGTGGGAAAAGAAAAATATATAGAAAAAGAAACGATAAATTATTGGAAAAGGAGGATCGGAAAGGGGGTGGGGATGGAGGAGAGAGTTCACGATCTGAAGTTGTTGAACTCAATATTCAGTCCGGAAGGCTGTAAAGTGCCTAGTCGGAAGATGAGGTGTTGTTCCTCCAGTTTGCGTTGGGCTTCACTGGAACAATGCAGCAGGCCAAGGACAGACATGTGGGCAAGAGAGCAGGGTGGAGTGTTAAAATGGCAAGCGACAGGGAGACAGGGTAATGCTTGCAGACAGACCGAAGGTGTTCTGCAAAGCGGTCGCCCCGTTTACGTTTGGTCTCTCCAATGTAGAGGAGACCACATTGGGAGCAACGAATGCAGTAGACTAAGTTGGGGGAAATGCAAGTGAAATGCTGCTTCACTTGAAAGGAGTGTTTGGGCCCTTGGACAGTGAGGAGAGGGGAAGTAGAGGGGCAGGTGTTGCACCTCCTGCGGTTATTTAGTTTTATATAAAAACCTCAAAAACTGGTGGTCTTATTCCCTGAACTTGGAACGGCATCTCAAACATACCAATTGAAAAATATAGATTATGACAGTTGTTTAAAGTTTCCCTCTGGGATTTTAAATAACAGCCTTTACCAACTGCTGTCGTAACAACTGGAACAGCTTGACTAGGAGAGCCGCGAGTTCCGGAGCGCAGGTCTTCAGTACCATTGCCGGATTGTTGTCAGGGCCCATAGCCTTTGCAGTATCCAGTGCCTTCAGCCATTTCTTGATATCACATGGAGTGAATCAAATTGGCTCCATTGTCGGAGTCGTTTCTTGGCTGAGAAGAGAGTCCTGCCGTCAGCATCACAGTCTGCACTGGAGCGCTGCTTTGGGAGTACAGTGAGGAGGGAACGAGTTAATCCTTTGAGCACCGTGAATACAGCCAGGTAAGTATTTACTACTTTTATTGCTTATAGCTTTTAAGGTCTTATTTTGTGGTTCATCATTTGTAAGGGCTTTATTCTGTAACAACAAGGGCCCTAGAGTAATTGATATTATTTGATATTAAGTATCTTCCAAAAGGTTTAATTTAATTTAAAGGGCTAAGCCATGGCAGGAGAGCTCAAAGCTGTGTTGTGCTCCTCCTGCTCTATGTGGGAAGCTGGGAACATTTCCAGTGCCTGGGGCCAGCATGTGTACAGGAAGTTTCTCTAGCTACAGCTGCTGGAAGCCTGGGTTTCGGAGCTGGAGTGGCGGCTGGGTACATTGTGGAGCATCCACAAGATGGAGAGTATGGTGGAGAGCACATATAGAGAGGTGGTCACGCCGCAGGCTAAGAATCCACAGGCAGGAAGGGAATGGGTGACCACCAGGCAGAGCAAGAGGACTAGGCAGACAGTGCAGGAATCTCCTATGGCTATTCCCTTGCAAAACAAATATACCGCTTTGGGTACTGTTGGGAGGAATGGCCTCTGAAGGGAAAGCAGCAACAGCCAAATTCGTTGCACTGTAGTTGGCTCTGCTGCATAGGGGAGGAGTACAAAGTGTGGGAATGCAGTAGTTATCAGGGATTCAACTGTAAGGGGAATAGATAGAAGTTTCTGTGGCTGCAAATGAGACTCCAGGATGGTATGTTGCCTCCCTGTCGCTAGGGTCAAGGATGTCTCAGAGCGGTACAGGACATTCTGAAGGGGGAAGGTGAACAGCCAGCAGTCGTGGTACACATTGGTACAAACGACATAGGTAAAAAAGGAATGAGGTCTGGAAAGCAGAATATAGGGAGTTAGGAAGTAAGTTGAAAAGTAGGACCTCAAAGGCAGTGATCTCAGGATTACTACCAGTGCCACGTGCCAGTCAGAGTAGAAATAGGAGGATATATCAGATGAATACATGGCTGAAGAGATGGTGTGAGGGGGAGGGTTTCAGATTCCTGGGACATTGGGACCGGTTCTGGGGGAGGTGGGACCAGTACAAACTGGACAGGTTACACCTGGGCAGGACTTGGACTGATGTCCTAGGGGGAATATTTGCTAGAGTGGTTGGGGAGGGTTTAAACTAAAATGGCAGGGGGATGGGAACCTATGCAAGGAGTCAGAGGAGGGGGAATCAAAGACAAGAACAAAAGACAGAAAGTGGAATAAGAAACATGAAAGGCAGAGAAATCAAGGGCAAGAATCAAACAGGGCCTCAGTGAAAAATAGTGGGAACGGGACAAGTAATGTTAAAGAGACAAGCCTTAAGGCTTTGTGCCTTAACACGAGGAGTATTCACAATAAAGTGGATGAATTAACTGTGCAAATAGATGTAAACAGGTATGATATAGTCGGGATTACGGAGACATGGCTGCAGGGTGACCAGGGATGGGAACTGAACATCCAGGGGTGTTCAGTATTTAGGAAGGACAGACAAAAAGGAAAAGGTGGTGGAGTTGCATTGCTGGTTAAAGAGGAAATTAACGCAACAGTGAGGAAAGATATTAGCTCCGACAATGTGGAATCTGTATGGGTAGAGCTGAGAAACACTAAGGGGCAAAAAACATTAGTGGGGGTTGTATATAGACCCCCAAACTGTAGTGGTGATGTTGGGAATGGCATTAAACAGGAAATTAGAGACGCATGTAATAAAAGAACATCTGTAATTACGGGTGACTTTAATCTGCATATAGATTGGGCAAATCAAATTAGTAACAATACCGTAGAGGAGGAATTCCTGGTGTGTGTATGGGATGTTTTCTGGACCAATACCTCGAGGAACCAACTAGAGAACAGGCCATCCTAGACTGGGTATTGTGTAACGAGAACGGAATAATTGGCAATCTAGTTGTGTGAGGCCCCTTGGGGATGAGTGACCATAATATGATAGAATTCTTCATCAAGATGGAGAGTGACGTAGTTGATTCTGAGACTTGGGTCCTGAATCTTAATAAAGGAAACTACAATGGTATGAGGCGCGAGTTGGCTATGATGGATTGGGAAATGTTACTTAAAGGGATGATGGTGGATAGGCAATGGCAAACATTCAAAGAGCGCATGGGTGAACTGCAACAATTGTTTATTCCTGTCTGGCACAAAAGTAAAACAGGGAAGGTGGCCAAACCATGGCTTACAAGGGAAATTAGAGATAGTATTAGATCCAAGGAAGAGGCATACAAATTGGCCAGATAAAACAACAGACCTGAGGATTGGGAGCAGTTTAGAATTCAGCAAAGGAGGACCAATGGATTGATTAAGAAGGGGAAAATAGAGTACAGGAGTAAGCTTGCAGGGAATATAAAAACTGACTGTAAAAGTTTCTATAGGTATGTGAAGAGAAAAAGATTGGTGAAGACAAATGTAGGTCCCTTACAGTCAGAAACAGGGGAATTTATAATGGGGAACAAAGAAATGGCTGTCCAACTAAATACATACTTTGGTTCTGTCTTCACAAAGGAGGACACTAATAACATACCAGAAATGTTGGGGACACAGGGTTTAGTGAGAGGGAGGAACTGAAAGAAATCAGTATTAGTAGGGAAATGGTGTTGGGGAAACTGATGGGATTGAAGGCTGATAAATCCCCAGGGCCTGATAATCTACATCCCAGAGTACTTAAGGGAGCGGCCCTAGAAATAGTGGATGCATTGGTGGTCATCTTCCGAAATTCTATAGACTCTGGAACAGTTCCTACAGATTGGGGGGTAGCTAATGTAACCCCACTATTTAAAAAAGGGGGTAGAGAGAAAACGGAATTATAGACCAGTCAGCCTGACGTCGGTAGTGGGGAAAATTCTAGAGTCCATTATAAAAGATTTAATAGCTGAGCACGTGGAAAACAGTGGCAGAATTGGACAGAGTCAGCATGGATTTATGAAAGGGAAATCATGCTTGACAAATCTACTGGAATTTTTCGAGGATGAAACTAGTAGAGTTGATGAGGGGGAGCCAGTGGATGTGGTTTATTTGGACTTTCAGAAGGCATTCAACAAAGTCCCACCATAAGAGATTGGCGTGTAAAATTAAAGTGCATGGGATTGGAGGTAGTGTATTGAGATGGATAGAAAACTGGTTGGCAGACAGGAAACAAAGAATAGGAATAAACGGGTCTTTTTCCGAATGGCAGGCAGTGACTAGTGGGGTACTGCAGGGATCGGTGCTGGGGCTCCAGTTATTCACAATTTATATTAGTGATTTAGTTGAGGGAATTAAATGTAATATCTCCAAATTTGCAGATGATACAAAGCTGGATGGGAGGGTGAGCTGGGAGGAGGTTGCAGAGATGCTTCAGTGTGATTTGGACAAGCTGAGTGAGTGGGCAAAGGCATGGCAGATACAGTATAATGTGGATAAATGTGAGGTTATCCAATTGGTAGCAAAAACAGGAAGGCAGATTATTATCTGAATGGCTATAAAGTGAGAGAGGGGAATGTGCAACGAGACCTGGGTGTCCTTGTACACCAGTCGCTGAAGGTAAGCATGCAGGTGCAGCAGGCGGTAAAGAAGGCAAATGGTATGTTGGCCTTCATAGCCAGAGGATTCGAGTACAGGAACAGGGATGTCTTGCTGCAATTATACAGGGCCTTGGTGAGACCACACCTGGAATATTGTGTGCAGTTTTGATCTCCTTATCTGAGGAAGGATGTACTTGCTATAGAGGGAGTGCAGCAAAGGTTTACCAGACTGATTCCTGGGATGGCGGGACTGACATATGAGGAGAGATTAAGTCGTTTAGGATTATATTCACTGGAGTTCAGAAGAATGAAGGAGATCTCATAGAAACCTATAAAATTCTAACAGGACTAGACAGGGTGGATACAGGAAGGATGTTCCCGATGGTGGGGGAGTACAGAACCAGGGGTCACAGTCTGAGGATATGGGGTAGACCATTTAGGATTTAGGACTGAGATGAGGAGAAATGTCTTCACCCAGAGAGTGGTGAGCCTGTGGAATTCACTACCACAGAAAGTAGTTGAGACCAAAACACTGTATGTTTTCAAGAAGGAGATGGATATAGCTCTTGGGTCAAAAGGGATCAAAGGATATGGGGAGAAAGCGGGAGCAGGCTATTGAGTTGGATGATCAGCCATGACCATAATGAATGGCAGAGCAGGCTCGAAGGGCCGAATGGCCTACTCCTGCTGCTAGTTTCTATGTTTCTATATCACATGGAGTGAATTGAATTGTCTGGAGGCTGGCATCTGTGATGCTGGGCTCCCCAGTCATTGAGGATGGGGATATTTGTGGAACCTCCTCCTCCAGTGAGTTGTTTAATTGTCCACCACCCTTCATGACTGGATGTGGCAGGACTGCAGAGCTTAGATCTGATCTGTTGGTTGTGTAGGATTGCTTAGCTCTATCACTTGCTGCTTATGCTGTTTGGCACACAAGTAGCCCTGTGTTATAGCTTCACCAGCTTGGCACCTCATTTTTAGTTATGCCAGGTGCTGCTCCTGGAATGCCCTCCTGCACTCTTCATTGATCTCCTGGTTTGATGGTAATGGTAGAGTGGGGAATACGCTGGGCCATGAGGTTATAGTTTGTGGCTGTGCACAATTCTACTTTTTCTGATGGCCCAAAACACCTCATGGAGGCTCATTTTTGAGTTGCTAGATCTGTGTGAAATCTATCCCATTTAGCACAGTGGTAGTGCCACACAGCACGATGGAGGGTGTCCTCAGTGTGAAGGCGGGACTTCATCTCCACAAGGTCGTCACTCCTGCCAATACTCTCATGAACAGAAGCATCTGTGACAGGTGAGGATGTGATCTCCACCACCTATTAGAACAAGGGCAGCAGATAGATGGGAACACCACCACCTGGAAGTTCCCCTCCAAGTCACTCACCATCCTGACTTGGAAATATATCACCGTTCCTTCACTGTCACTGGGTCAAAATCCTGGAACTCCCTCCCTAACAGCACTGTGGGTGTACCTACACCACATGGACTACAGCGGTTCAAGAAGGCAGCTCACCACCACCTTCTCAAGGGGCAATTAGGGATGGGCAATAAATGCTGGCCCAGCCAAAATCCCCAAACACTGTGAAAGTGAAAAAAAAACTCTTACAAAGTGTTGGCACAAATCGAGTTGGCTGAATGGCCTCTTTCTGTGCTGTAAACTTCCATGGATTCCAAACATCTCAGGTGCAAAATTGGCTACGGATGTGACATAAATGGCACCATTTTCTCACCAGTCATGTAGTCCCACCAAAAAATTTAGCGGGAATCTTGTCACTTCTATGATGTATTTGTTGTCCTGACTGGCCTCCATGAAGGCTTCTATCTGAAAGCATGGCACCAATTTATTATTGGTGACTTTGCTCTCATTGTTGGAAATGCCGTGTCTGGTGGAGTCAACAGCATATTTTCCACAATGACTCACTTGTTGTTCAAGCTGAGACTGAAAAGGTTATTGGGTTTCACTGAAAATCTGACTGAGCAAACAGAATACCAACACACCCATCTGACTTGTTACAAAACTCCACTTATCACAAGCTTTTTATTAATCTCTAAAATGTAACAACGTTAACTGAGGCTGGGATGTGTGATGGGACTGACTGACCTGCTCCTGTTCCTAATTCATATATTTGTATGATTGGATGAAACGTGTTGATAACTTATTAAATCCACCAACAAAGGTTCTCCCCGTCCCTTCTTTGTCCTTGGAGGTGAAGGTGACAATGTTCATCATCTGTGGTCTTTGGTTCGGGTTCCGATGGGTATGTAACAAATCTACACTGGGAAGGTTCTGCTGTAAGTAGACAGGATTCCACAGGCGATGGAGTTTTGGCCAAGTTGCTGGATCAGGATCTCCCCTCCTTATATTTCTCTCTGTCTCTGACATGCACTTGTTTTCAAAGGAGGACACATCATTTTATATTCAGTTGCACTAGGTGCAGCGATCGTGAACGAGCTTCTCCCAGGACTCGGAACCAACATCAAGACTTCTAAGTGAAGCCTTCAGAGAGTCCTTGACCCGCTTCCTTTGAGCGCCATGACAATAGACCCCAGACTCGAGCTCTCTCTGGAAGATCGGTTCTGGTAGAGCAAGTGTCAGACATTCTGGCTCCATGACCAGCCTAACTCAGTTGTGACTCTCTCAGTATGGTGAGGATACTTGGCATACCAGCTCAGGGGAGCACCCCCAGTGTCTGGCATTTTATTAAATATATACATTATGCCATCAAATAACTGAGCCTGTAACACCTCTCTCTTCTCTGCCACAATCTATCTCGCCCGGCTTAGTACCAACGCCTCAGTCTCTGCACCAAACAACTCTGGACCCTGAATAATTTCAACATCCTTCTGAAAACTCAAACCAGAGGACAAAAGGTTAAGTTGTAAGAAGTGTCTTAAAGAAAGTACAGCGGTCAAGAGGTTTAGGGAGGGTATTTTAGAGCCTTGGCAACTGATGGTGCAGCCACCAATGGTCAATTATAATTGGGGATGGACAAGAGGCCAGAATTGGGAGCAGTGCAGAGAATTCAGAGGGTTGCAGGAGAACGTGGTAAATATAGAAGGGCTTGAGAGCAGTCTGAATGAGATGATATATATGGAGAAGGAAACATACAAATAGGAGCAGGAGTAGGCCACTCAGCCCTTCGATCCTGCTCCCCCATTTGATTTTTTAAATTCATTCATGGGATGTTGGTGTCACTGGCTGGGCCAGCATTTGTTGCCCATCCCTAATTGCCCCTTGAGAAGGTGGTGGCGAGCTGCCTTCTTGAGCCGCTGCAGTCCACGTGGTGTAGGTACACCCACAGTGCTGTTAGGGAGGGAGTTCCAGGGTTTTTCATTCATGAGATGTGGGCTTCGCTGGCTAGCTCAGCATTTATTGCCCAAGGGAGGGGGTGCCGCTCTTTCTGGTGGGCGGTGTGGAGTGGCGGGTGGGTGGGGGGGGGGGCGGGGTGGGTGTCACAGGCAGGTCACTTTCTCTCGGCTGGGTTTCAGTGCGGTGCTGAGGTAAGAGCTCCAGTGTAGGTCAGGCTGGGGGGCAGGATGGTATCGGTGAGTCAGCGCAAACTGAAGGAAATACTCAAACACATGCCGGGGGTGGGGAGGGGGAGGGGGGTGGGGAGGGGGAGGGGGTAGGATGAGAGAAGAGGCCACACACTTGGAAAGCTGGTTAAAAGTGAGCATTCTCCCACAGCTGAGACTGTTCAGCAGCAGCTCCATTGACCTGCTGGGGGTCGGGGCCTCTGAAACCTTCCGGCCCAATGCAGCAACACAAAACCAGGAAACTGCCACCAAACCCTCCAGAACCTTTCACCCCCCTTCCTCCCTCGGGGCACAGACTGTAAATTAATGTGTGTTTCAGAACAATCGGCCGACTGGACTTATTGTAGCATGGGCTTGTGAAAGCTGGGTCCATGGAGCAGTCACTGGGGGAGGGGCTCACAGCCCCTTTGCAATGTCTTTATTCAGGTTTGGACCGGTCTCCCCCATGGTTGAAGCTAACAGTGTGGGTTAGGAGAATGTCAGGGCCTGAGCTGAGAGCACAACATGCAGCCCAATGGGCAAAGCTGCTGCCAATCGGTCAGGTGGGGTAGGACGGAGGTGGGCGGGGTTTCAGACAGCCAATGAGCACTCAGCACACTGGCCGTCCAAATGGTGGCCAACACTCTCCGGCATGTGTGAAGGGGCCTTCAGCTGGTGTGTGACCATCACAAACACATCCTACAGGCCTGGGCACGGTTCCCAGGGAGTGTCCACGACTCCTACATCCTCAGCAGCTCTCAGACCCCTGACACCTTCCAGGCTCCAGAGAGGCTGCAGGGTCGGCTCCTCAGGGACCAGGGCTACCCACAGAGGCCGCGGCTGATGATGGCAGCCTCAGACTGCAGCGGAGCCACACTAAACCCAGGCTCAATCCGCAAACCTGGCTTTGGTGGAGCCAACGATTGGCATTCGAGAGGGCTGTCCCACCCGACTGTCTGCCCCTCTCCCGCGGCTACGTTCACGGCCGAGTGTTCCTGGAGAGGGAGCAGGCAGTGTCTGCCGGCACCCTCGAGGCCCCCATGCTCGGTGGGCTGGGGAGTTTTATCAACACCTTTAATCACATTTGGATTTCATGTTTGCAAGTTTCCTTTAAATTTTGCCTTTTGTTTTACAGCTAACCTAACTTAGGGGCTGTGTTTACTTTATCCCATATTTTGTTCATTTAGAATTAACAAAAGAATTACATCTCCTTAACCTCCCTAACCCTGCCGCTCCGTCTTGGTGCTCCCCGGACATCCACAGTGGAGGTGGGGGCAGCCTGCTGACTGTGACCCCCTGTCTGTGGTGACCTTGGTGGGTGTCCTCTGGAGGGCTGAGACCTGGAGGGCCCCGGCCTGCTTTCAGGGTCCTGCTGTGTGGCAGTAACTCCCTCCTCGGCCTGTGGAGCTGGAGCTGCTGAGGTCACAGGAAGAGGGGGGACCAGATGGGCCGGACACTCCCAGAGTCACCTGAAGGTGGACAGACTCCTCCATCGTACCTGCAATGTGAGGAGTGCAGTGGATATCCCTTCCTGATGTTCCCAGGATTATTTTTGCAGCTCCAACATCTGACTGGACCAATTCCAGAGGCCCATCATCTGACTCAGCAGATTCCTCCCTCCAGCAGTCCTCCGAGTGCCGGTGACCTCGGCTGGCCCTCTCTCCCCTGGCTGTGGAACAGATTGTGTGCTGTGCTCACCAGGTTACGATCCTGAGGCTGCTCTACATCTCGGTCTCACCAAGCTGTACATCGCTGCGGTGCTGGAGGGTGTGGGTGAGTGCCGTGACTGGTCTTAAACAGTGCTGCCCTCGCCTCACCCAAGGTGCTCTCATCGCTGGGGGGTCAGGGTCAAGGCTGCCTGAGGGTGTGACTAGGAGAGAAAGTGGAGATTGTTAGTGCTCAGCAGCCGTGTTGAATACAGAACAGTTGACTCACAGTAACATTGAGAGAGGGATAATGTAGTGCAAGATATTCATATGCGTGTTCACCACTGACCTCACTGCAGCCGCAGGGACAGTTCATGTCCTCTCTGGCCAGGTCCAACACGCGACTCTCGAGTGGAGTGAGGACCTTGGTGTCCAGTGCCCTCAGTGTGGGACCTCTCCCATTGACTGTGCGCGATCTGGTCCTGCATAAAGACAGGTGAAGAGAGTGTGAGCAAGGTGAATGCCAGGCCAAAGGAGAAGGATGCCAGGCGTGTGTGTGTGTGTGTGCTGAGTGGAGCCATGGATGGGCTGAGGAGGCACCTCCAGAGGTGATGAGGCCAGATGGAGATGTGAGGGTGTGTGTGAGAGAGTGAGTGGTGATGTTTCTTGAGCTGGCAGTGAGTGAGATGCCAGTGTGATGGGCTTGTGAGTGTGTGAGTTGAGGGTGATGAGATGATTGACTCACTCTGGCCGCACAGATGAGTTCATTTACCCGTTTTCTGTACTGGATGGCTGACCTCTTGTGTGCAGCATTGGCACTGAGCGCCTCTGCCTCTGCCTCCCAAGCCAGAGCGGTGAGCCAGATGGGCCTCCTGCGGCCAGAGTGGGGAAAGGGGACATTGTGGTGGTCAGCATGGCTGCCAAAAGGCATCCCAGGGACGCGTCACTGAATCAGGGGGCTGCACTCTCATTGGCCTTTGTGGCCATGTCTTCCTGGGCTGCAAGATTGGAAACTGCGCGCGGCTGCAGTTTAAATATGGCGCCCAGCGTGAAGCAGCGAGGGAACAGCGTGACAGGCAAATCGGAGGCTGTGTGACAGTGATGTGGACATGTGTTTCCCATGGCTGCATGGTTTCTGAGACAGGAAGAGGATGATACAGCTCGAAACTCAACCATTGCGATCAGCGGGAACCTCGGAGAGAGAGAGAGCAGGTTATAGAGATATGAGAAAAAGAGATTTTTAGGTGTTTTCTCTTTGCAGGCCAGGTGCTTTCTGATGTTCTGCTACCACACAAAATCCTGGTCACCTCATCAGGAGCCAATTAAAATGCTGTTGTCAGGTAGTTCCCTTGGTCCAGGACTCCTTTCCAGCACCATCCTGTCTTTCATGGCACACTCTGTTCCAGGACTGCAATATTGTATATATCTCTCACCCTGTTGCTGTAGACATGTCTTTCAAACTGCAGCCATTGTAGTTTTAAATCCACAGTCCAACAGAAATAGAGAGAAATAAAAAGGATATATTTTTTACACTATTCTAACACTTTCCTGGCCAGCCTTTCATCTTCCACCCTCCATAAACTTCTGCACAACCAAAACTCTGCAGCTAGTATCCTATTTTACCTCAAGTCCTGTTCACTGGTCAGCCCTGTGTTCACTGACCAACATTGGCTCCTGGTCCGGCAACACCTTGATCTTAAGATCCTCATCCTTGTTTTCAAATCCCTTCATGACCTGATCCCTCCATAGCTCTGTAATCTCCTCCAGCCCCCCCAATCCTCCGAGATATCTGCACCCCTCTGATTCTGGCCTCCTGAACATCCCTCATTTTAATTGGGCGTACCGACACCACATGGGCTGCTGTGGTTCAGGGAGGCAGCTCACCACCACCTTCTCAAGGGCAACTAGGAATGGGTAATAAATGCTGGGCCCAGCCAGCGAAGCCCTCATCCCGTGTGTGAATAATAAAAAAAAAATCGCTCCACCATTGGAGCCCGTGCTGTCAGCTGCTGGGGTCCCGAGCTCTGTAATTCCCTCTCAACCTCTCTCTTCCTTTCTCCTTTAATAAACTTCTTAAAGCCTATCTTTTTGATCTAACGATTTAACGTATGTCATGCTATCTTCTACTGTGGCTTGGTGTCAAAGCTTTTATCGATAATGCACTTGTTAAGCACCTTGGGAAATGTTGCTCTGTTAAAGGTGTTATTTAAACACAAGGTGTGTTTCCTGTTTCCCTCCTCCTCACCGTTCCTTCAATCATTTTGCCCCTGTATTCTAGAACTCCCTCCTGAAACCTTCCCTCTTCCTATTTCCCTCTTAACATTCAAAGTCTTCTAAAAACCTACTGTTTATTTTATTCATATTCATTTAAGGTCTCACTGGCTGGGCCCAGCATTTATTACCCATCCCTAATTACCCTTGAGAAGGTGGGGGTGAGCTGCCTTCTTGAGCCGCTGCAGTCCATGTGGTGTAGGTACACCCACAGTGCTGTTAGGGAGGGAGTTCCAGGATTTTGTCCATGTGGTGTAGGTACACCCACAGTGCTGTTAGGGAGGGAGTTCCAGGATTTTGACCCAGTGACAGTGAAGGAACGGCGATATATTTCCAAGTCAGGATGGTGAGTGACTTGGAGGGGAACTTCCAGGTGGTGGTGTTCCCATCTATCTGCTGCCCTTGTCCTTCTAGATGGTAGTGGTCGTGGGTTTGGAAGGTGCTGACGGAGGAGCCTTGGTGAGTTTCTGACAGTCATGCCTACGACCATACCCATACATTCCTGTTTTATCTTGCTCTTTGGTGTCACCTTTCCCTCCACTCTGTGATACCTTTTGCACACTGAGCACTATAAAAAATGTGCAGAAATCTGGAGAATCTGTAGAAATATGAGTTTTGCTGTTGCTGCTTTTATGCATCAGTCACACCCTTCATCTCTTCACAATTGGGCCATTAGTCACTAAGGCCCCAGTGCCATAGAAACACATAAAAGCTACAACACAGAAACAAGCCATTCCCCTCCCAGTCAGTCCATGTCAGTGTTTACCTTCCAAGCAAGCAAGCTGCCTCAATCATGTTTACCCACCCTCTGGTGGAACTGAGCCACAGACTGTGCAACATCTTCTGCAATGCCTATCGCTAGAGGAACCCTGCACTGTTGCAGATCTTGCCAAACTCAACAACAAGGCGCAAAAATGTGTCCAGCTCTGGCTGGGCCGTGTATACACTGTCCATGGACACGATAAAGAGAAGACCCTCTTACCATGTCCCTTTACTCTTTTCCCTTCACTCACAGTCCAGACTAACCCAGAATATTGACACCGTTCCTGCTGTAAACACTAACCCTGGGGATCACACCTCTCTGAGTGAAGAGGTTTCTCCCAACTTCTGTTCTGAACCTCCTGCATTAAATATTGCATTTACAGCCCCTCATTCATGGCCTCTCAATCCCCTGGGGACAATTTGTTTCCATCAGCAAATGAAAGAAGCCACAATTAAAGCTGCAATTGGAAAACCCTCACCCTTCTGCTGGCATTCACCTGAACTTTGCTTCTAGTTTGTGATAAGCCAAGTTACTGGACTGAGTCACTAACATCAGCCTGACAATCAGGCATCGATTATCAGGGTTACACTTCAGACCTGACTGATAGCACTTTAGCAAAACAAAATTACAGAGTGTGGGACCCTTGCTGCAATATTATATAATGGAAGGAGGTTTCGCAGGCAAGTTGCCAGGGTTATCAGTAAGGTAACACCCTCAACTTTATCAAACATTGCTGTTGTTTATTATTTTACCGAGCTGATATATTGTGTGTGTTTATTTGCATGTGTGTGTGTGTGTGTGTGTGTGTCTGTGTGTGTCCATATGGTATTTGTATTCTCTGTACATATGAGAGTATGAATGTGTGAGCGTGTGCATGTTAGTGCACATCTGTACATACATCTGGGTGTATTTGTGAGTTTGTGTGAGATTGTGTGCCTGCATGTTTTCTCTGTATGAATTTCTTTTATTCGTTCATGGGATGTGGTCATCGCTGGCTGGACCAGCATTTATTGCCCATCCCTAGTTGCCCTTGAGAACTGAGTGGCCTGCTAGGCCGTTTCAGAGGGCATTTAAGAGTCAACCACATTACTGTGGGTCTGGAGTCACATGTAGGCCAGACCAGGGAAGTAGGACAGATTTCCTTCCCTAAAGGACATTAGTGACCCAGATGGGTTTTTACAACAATCGACAATGGTTTCATGGTCATCATCAGACATTTAATCCCAGATTTTTATTAGACTCGAACCCTGGTGCCCAGAGAATTACCCTGGGTCTCTGGAATACTAGTCCAGCAATAAGACCGCTATGCCACTGCCACCTTATTCATGCAGGACAAGCTGGCACACAACAAGAGAGAGAGGTCACAGACCGGTGGAGGAATGCCCAAAATCCAGGTCCTCACGGCCTTTGAAGACAGAGCCATCCAGCTGGCCGGCGATGACCAGGACCGGTCCTGTGCTGACAGTGAGGTCAGCGCTGCTCTACCAAGTGAGGGTCCAGCAGTGCAACATCCACCAGACACCCAGGCTGTGAGTGATGTGTCCTCTTTCACAGGCCACTGCCATGTACTAATTATTACTAATTATCTCCCCTTGCTTTCACAGGCACATCTGGGAAATAGCCGACAGAGTCCCTGACCCAGAGCCTCCAATCAAGCCCTGAGGGAACCTCTGAAGAGGAATCTGGAGGCCCCCTCCCTAAAGACCCATCACAGCCTCACCCACACCCTCCACCAGCGCAGAGACACACACCTCAGTGAGACCCAGCTTTAGAGTAGGCACAAGATCACAATCTGCTGAGCACATCGCACAGTCTGATCCACAGCAGGCGGAGACAGAACTTCCCAGGTCCCCGGCACTCGGAGGAGCTGCTGGAGGTCAGAACGTTGCTGAGTCCGAGTCAGATGAGGAGCCTCTGGACCCGGTCATGTCACAGTCGCTGGAGCTACAAAGACAAACTCGGGAACATCAGGAAGGGATGTCCGCTGCACTCCTCAGATTGTAAGGCACGATGGAGGAGTCTGTCCGCCTTCACTCTGAGGTGATAGCACCGGCATTGCCAACACACCGAGGTCAACACTGGCAGGATGGTGGCTGCCATGGAGACCTTGGTCCAGGACGTCACTCCTGCACTGCTGCACGGGCTTAACTCCATCACTGATGCCATATTTGGCCTCCAACAGTGTGTATGTGAGAGGGGTGCAGAGCAGCTTAATCTCACTCTTAATCCTTCTCCTCATGGAGTCAGCCTGGGGCCCCCTGGCACCCACAGGGAGGAGGATCAGCAGGTGTACACTCTGTGCCCATCCACCCAGGTGACTCTGGGAGTGTCCGGCCCATCCGAATCCCCTCTTCCTGTGACCTCAGCATCTCCAGCTCCACAGGCTGAGGAGGGAGTCACTGCCACACAGCAGGACCCTGAAAGCAGGCCGGGGCCCTCCAGGTCTCAGCCCTCCAGAGGACACCCACCAAGGTCACCACAGACAGGGGGTCACAGTCAGCAGTCTGCCCCCACCTCCACTGTGGATGTCCGGGGAGCACCAAGACGGAGCGGCAGGGTTAGGCAGGTTAAGGAGATGTAGTTACACAGCCTGGGGCACGGGTGTTAATCACTTGTACATAATGTTCACTATTGTCAGTAATCTCCCAAGAATGTCTCCCTGCCTGTGGCTCCTTGTTCTGATGAGCAGTGTTCCTGTCACTCAGATGTGAAACCTTTCTGCACAAGGTAAAGGCAGGTGTCTCAGTCCAGGGCCTCTTCCCTGTGTCTGTGCAGCCTTCAGACCACAGTGATGGTCCAGCCTCACACTCCCTGGACACATTACTGATGGCTGCACCTCGATGGTGCTGGTCATTGCTGCCAGAATGTAGTGGGCAGGTGTCACAGAGTTCCCTCATTCTCTCTGTGTGCTCTCAGCACCTTTAAGGTGGGGCTGGCCCCCATCTCTTCAGCATCTGTGACCAGTGAGGCTGTGCTCCAGCTCCTGAAGGGCTGAGGTGCTGAAGGGGGACAAAGGATCAGGTGTTTCTGAAGTTTCATGGCTGAGTCTCTACGTTATGACCCTGATCACAGAACAAGTGAGCTGCCCTCGGCCAGACAGGAGTCAGACACTCACAGAGGCTGAGTGAAGATCTATGGAGTGTTCTCACTGCAGGTTGTCATCATCCTCCTGGAATCGAGGGACTATTAGGGCCTCCACTGCATCTCTCTGACAGGAGCATTCTCGCAAAGGGTATTGGTGCTGCCATAAGCCAGACTGGAGTCAAACATTCACAGATGCGATGTGAGGATCTGTGGGGTCTTCTCACTGTATGTCGTCATCATTCTCAACAAAACTAGCAGCTATGAGGACCTCTTGAGTGCGCCTGCCTCATCTGGACAGTGCGAGAGCCTCATCCCCGTCATTGGCACCACCGAGGACCTCCTTACCTTAATCCCCGTCAGCATGCTCCTCATCGGAGGAGACCTCCAGCTCCTCCATCTCCTCCTCAGCCAGCTCCTCTCCCTGTTGGAGCACCAGGTTGTAAAGGGTGTAGCAGACGATGATGATGTGTGACACCCTCTGTGGACTGTATTGCAGGGCCCCACCAGACCGGTCCAGGCACCGGAACCACATCTTCAGCATCCCGATGGTCTGCTCCACCAAGTTACTGCTCCATGAGCCTCATTATTCTGTCGCTCTGCTGCAGTCTGAGGCTGTCACACGGGTGTCATCAGCCATGGCCTCTGCTTGTCCCCGAGGAGGTAACCCTGCAGCCTCTGTGTCCCTGGGAGACTGCAGGGATCTGTGAGTGACTGAGGGTGTAGGCCTCGTGCACACTCCCTGGAAACCATGCACAGACCTGCAGGGTGTGTTTCTGGTGGTCACACACCAGCTGCACGTTCAGTGAGTGGAAGCCCTAGTGGTTGATGAAGTCACCGAGTGTAGCGATAGAGACCTGAGTGCCATGTGGGTGCAGTCAATCACACCCTGCACCTGTGGGAATTCCGAGATCAGGGAGAATCCAATCACTCTCGCATCCTGGCTATCTGGGTCCTGGGAGAAATGCACTAAGCTGTGCCCTCGCAAAGGTGACATCCATGACCTCATCGATGCATTTGTGCATGGAGGCTTGAGAGATCCCACAGAGGTCACCCTGCAAGGAGCCACTGGCGTAGAAATTGTCTCTAGTCGCTAACCAGCGATGGTTCGTTGTGGCTCTTCAGTGTCGTGTGTGGGATCTCCAGCTGCCTCTTCTTCCTGAGGTTGCTGCTTCTGCCTCTGTACAGCCAGAATCTGCAGTCACTCTCTGTAGGCCATCAGGCATACAGCTAGGTTACCAGGCTCCATGGTCCTGCAGGATGAAAGAGAGAGACACGTGGTTAGTATGGGTGAGCTAAGAACCTGTCCTGGTTAAGTGTGAAGGTCCCTTAACATTTCCTGGACAGTGTTGGCCACCACTTGGATGGCCAGAGTTTAGTGCTCTGCATGGCTGTCTGAAACCCACCCACCTCCGCCCCATTCCACCTGACCGATTGGCAGCAGCTTTGCCCATTGGACTGCAGGCTGTGCCCTCAGCTCAGGTACAGACATTCTCCTAACCCGTGCTGCAAGGCTGCACTGTTAGCTTGAACCATGGGGAAGACTGGTCCAAACCGGGATGGTGACATTGCAAAGGGGCTGTGAGCATCTCCGCCAGTGACCGCTCCATGGCCAGCTTCAGCAAGGAGATTGTACAACGTGTGCAGAAGTCCACTAAAACACTCATGAGTTTACAGTCTGTGCCCGAGGGGTGAGAAGCCCTGGAGCACTTGGTGCCACTTTCCTGCCTCTGTGTTGTTTTGAGTGGGCAGAGAGACGAGAGGGTCAACTCCAATCGTATCAATGTGGCTGCATCTGAACTGTCTCAACTTCAGAGCGATGGTCACTTTCTATAGGTTTCCCTAATGTGTGACCGCTTCCCTCACCCACCCTACCCCCCACCCTACACCCCCACTCCCCACCACACCCCCCACCCTGAATGCTGTGTGTCATATTCAATGGCAGGGCAGCCCTTCCCCACCGCAGCCCCCTCCCCCACCACTCCCCACGAGTTGCCTCAACGGCCCCCTCCCCATCCCCCACAAATTGCCTCGATGGCTGGGCTGCCCTTAACCCCGATCCCCCAATGCCCCTCAGGCTTGAAGCCCAACAGATGACCCTGGCGAGGGGCTGCACGTTGTTACTGCGCACTCACCTCCGAGTTCCCCTCAAAGCCCAGCCCACCCAGGGCAGGCCTTTTACATGCTGTTGTGAAACACGTCGGCGTGCTTTCCAGCTGACGTGGATGGACGATGCAGCGGGGGTGTGGGGGGGCTGTGGTGGGGTGTGGGGGGTGGGGTGAGGGGCCAGGAATGATTCTGGCGGGCTGGTCTAATGGTGACATGCTCACAGAGGCTCTCGATATCCGATGGTGGGAAACACGGCCCGCTATAAACCGGCTGAGTGGACAATCGCCAACTGGTTTCAGGCTGTCATGAAACCGATCGCACCGTATTGTCCCCTCACACCACCCGATGCCAGCGGGCACAGGAAACCTTGCCCAGAGAAACTGAAAGCAGTTTGAGATCAGTTGGTCATTCCTCTCTAAGGTAAAAGGAACAATTTAAGTCTCTCTCTATCTGACACACTAGCAAAGTGCTGAGGAGAATAAGTCTAAGAATATTAGATGAGTTGCTCTAAAGTTAAAGTAACAGTGAATGTCAAGTGAGTTCTGGATCTCAAGGGAGACCAAGCTGTCAGCACTCCACCGGAAGAGGGAACTGCAGGGAGCAGGTCCGAAAGGGAAAAGAGAAAGAGCCAAGAAGCCCTTTAAGTGAAGTCAGAGGACAAGGACAGGAATCTGGAAAAGTTCCTGTCAAGTGAAGTTACGAGTGAGGGACAGAGAAAGGCTCCAAGCTCCAAGCTGCAAGAGAGGAAGCTGCAAAACACAGGCTTGAAGCAAAATAGGCTTGTGGGAAGTCAGAAGATCGAAGGATTCATAGAACAGTAGAACATTTATGGTGCAGAAAGAGGCCATTCAGCCCATTGTGTCTGCGCCAGCCAAAAAGGGGCAAAGAAACCAGCGGCTCATTTTGATCCCACTTCCCAGCACCTGGTCCATAGACTTGCAGGTTCCAGCACTTCAGATCCAGGTACCTTTTAACTGAGTTGAGCACTTCAGCCTCAACCAGCAACTAAGGCTGTGAATTCCAGCCACCCACCACCCTCTGGGTGAAAGTTTTTTCCCTCATGTCCCCTCTAACTCCTCTACAAATCACCTTAAATCTGTGTCCCCTGGTAAGCAGACAGCCAAAGGTCTGTAACCTTTTACTATGGGCACATGAAGCAGTGGTGTTCAGTTGGCACAGCTGAGCACTCTACTTCCCTGCCAACTCCTCCTCTCTCTGCCTCCTATTCCTCCTTCCCTCTGCCTCCTCCTTTCTGCATCCTCCCTGCCTCCCCCTGCCTCCTCCCCCTCCTCCTCCCAAGTTAGCCTCTGAATGCCTGGTGAAAACGGATGCTCCTTCATTGGGCCATACTGTGCTGGGTGCAGCAGACCAATAGAAATTTGGAGAGTGTTGTAGGCCTTCCCTCAACAGTCCAGGCAATGTAACTGTAGCTAGAGCACATTGTGGGTTTGTTCCAGGAGGTTTCTGGCTGTGGCATAGTTTTCATTGTAGGTTCCTCGCCTCTTGTGGCCAACTGGTGGAGGGAGGTCATCATCCATGGACAGCAGGGGTCTCCCTCCTCTCCAAGCAGCCACTTAGTGGTCAGCAAGTCTGTGTTAAGCCCTCACCGAGTGTAGCTCAGGAGACCCGGACTGGCAAGGCAGTCTATATTGTATTTGCTGCAGAGGAAGGCAGAGGGTTGAGAAGGTGCATGATTCACTGGCCTTCTTCTCAGTCAGTTCTGTGTACATGGTCCTAACCTTCCAGCTGGCCAACCAAAGAGTTGGCATCTTCTTTATTTTCATTTGTTTTGTCTGGAATGGATTCCATCCACTTGTTGAGCAGAGATTCCAAGCGCCAAGCGTCACCACCTGGAAGTTCCCCTCCAAGTCACTCACCATCCTGACTTGGAAATATATCGCCGTTCCTTCACTGTCGCTGGGTCAAAATCCTGGAACTCCCTCCCTAACAGCACTGTGGGTGTACCTACACCACATGGACTGCAGCGGTTCAAGAAGGCAGCTCACCACCACCTTCTCAAGGGCAACTAGCGATGGACAATAAATGCCCCCACCCAGCCAGCGAAGTCCACATCCCATGAATGAATAAAAGAAATCTCTGAGGGCAATTTTTCCTTTCTGGGTTTTTAGAGCTCAATTTCCCAATCAATATTCCCAAATAAACTTCCCCCCTGTCAGTTATACACTTCCTACCTGGCAAGAGGCTGTTTAAACATGGAAATCAGGGTCCTTCAGGTTCTCCCAGGATTGAGAGGTTTGAAATGGGGGTCCAGAAAGAGACTACAAGAGGTCTTTCCCAAACATTTTTTTATGTTGTCTCAAAATGTCTATAGGGCTAGTGTGACCAGGGACAGAAATCCACAAAATAAGTAATCTTGCATGTTTCCAACCTGTTCTCAATCACCAGCTCCAGCATCTAACCCTCCACACCCAGCATCTACTGTCCCTCAACCCAGGATCTACAACCTTTATTTAAATTCATTAATGCCTGGGCCAGCATTTATTGCCCATCCCTAGTTGTCCTTGAGAAGGTGGTGGTGAGTTGCTGTAGTCCATGTGGTGTAGGTACACCTACAGCGCTGTTAGGGAGGGAGTTCCAGGATTTTGACCTAGCGACAGTGAAGGAACGGTGATATATTTCCAAGTCAGGATGGTGAGTGACTACCCCTTATGCCCAACCTACCCCCAACTCTGCCCTCCATGTCAGCATCCTCCCCACCCAGCAGTGTCTGCAGTGCCCCCACACCTACCCCCTCCCCCATCTCTGTGCCCATCATCCGAAAACAGCTGTAGTTGAGTTTTACACTTCGCCAGAGCAGGGAGCTGTCTCATGGAGCACCTCTGGTTCCTGCCATGATCCTCAAAGTGGGCCAACCCTCCTGACTGCCGTGGGAAGACACCACGTTAAGCAGATGACATGATGGTGGACCTTGCATTGGACCAATGCCACTTGGGGCAGATGTCAAGTTGGGCAGAATCTGCTTTGGGAAGACCCCATGTTGACAGATGCCATTGGGCATTGAGCAAATGCTGCTTTGCACCATGGCAAACGTCACTTTGGACAGATGTTGTGGGGAAGATGTTGGATTGGGCAGACGATACTCTGGGCAGATGCTGTGTTGGGAAGGCACACGGATACATTTCCCTTCACAGTCAATCCGAGCGTATCTCCCACCGTTCCCAATGGAATATCTTATGCTGCTCCCACAATTTTCCACGAAGCTTTCACTGTTTCCTGCTTCCTCCAACAGGGCAGGCCAGGTTGAGAAATGTCACCTTTAAACAGATTCCATATAGAAAAGCTTATAAAGAAGTGTGAATTCTTATGGAATTAATAGAAAATTGGATAATTCAACAGAGTTGGTTTGGTAGAATATAATGGTAATTGATGAAATACTTGCTTAGGGCAGTGACTACAGAGTATCGTAAGGGTTTGTCCCGAGTTCGCTGTTATTCATATCGCTCATTAAGGACCTGTCTTGCATTCCCCATGGCTAAACCTTAACCAACACCTTCCCATCTACACCCCACCCAAACTCCCACACCGCCCCCATCCCCACCTCATCCAAGCACCAGTCATATAATGAGGGAGCCAAATTCTTTTGCTGAAGATGTGTTGGGGATTGTTTGGCTTGATGCACTGGCTGTGGGTCTCACCTTGTCTATGATTCACTCACTGACTGCCAGTTGGGATGAATTTTTTCATCTAACTGAACAGAGCTGAACTATATTAACACCACACACCAGCTATTAGCTAATAAAAAGAGACAATACAATCATGGCATGTACGTGTATATGAAAGGTCACTATTGAAGCTATCAGCAGAGGTAGAATTAGCTTATCTCAGACATGTCCTAAAGTTCACATTTTATCAATAAATGAGTTTAATTATAATTGAAACTCAAGCTCAAACCTCGACTACAGCTCCTCACACCCCACTTCCTGAAAGGACTCCATCCCATTCTCTCAGTTCCGTCGCATTTGTTCCGATGATGCTACCTTCAAAAACGGTTCCTCTGACGTGTCTTCCTTCTTTCTTAACCGAGGTTTTCCACCAACGGTCGTTGACAGGGCCCTCAACCGTGTCCGGCCCATCTCCCGCGCATCCGCCCTCACGCCTTCTCCTCCCTCCCAGAAACATGATAGTGTCCCCCTTGTCCTCAGTTATCACCCCACCAGCCTCCGCATTCAAAGGATTATCCTCCACCATTTCTGCCAACTCTAGCATGATGCCACCACCAAACACATGTTCCCTTCACTCCCCCGGCAGCATTCTATAGGGATCGTTCCCTCCGGGACACCCTGGTCCACTCCTCCATCACCCGCTACTCCTCAACCCCCTCCTATGGCACCACCCCATGCCCACGCAAAAGATGTAACACCTGCCCGTTCACTTCCTCTCTCCTCACCGTCCAAGGGCCCAAACACTCCTTTCAAGTGAAGCAGCATTTCACTTGCATTTCCCCCAACTTAATCTACTGCATTCGTTGCTCCCAATGTGGTCTCCTCTACATTGGAGAGACCAAACGTAAACTGGGTGACCGCTTTGCAGAACACCTGCGGTCTGTCCGCAAGAATGACCCAAACCTCCCTGTCGCTTGCCATTTTAACACCCCACCCTGCTCTCTTGCTCACATGTCTGTCCTTGGCTTGCTGCATTGTTCCAGTGAAGCCCAACGCAAACTGGAGGAACAGCACCTCATCTTCCGACTAGGCACCTTACAGCCTTCCGGTCTGAATATTGAATTCAATAACTTTAGGTCTTGAACTCCCTCCTCCATCCCCACCCCCTTTCTGTTTCTCCCCCCTTCCTTTTGTTTTTTCCAATAATTTATATAGATTTTTCTTTTCCCACCTATTTCCATTATTTTTAAATCTTTTATGCCCTGCTAGTCTTTCCACCCCACCCCCACTAGAGCTGTACCTCGTGTGCCCTACCATCCATTCATAATTATCACATTCGTTTAGATAATACCACCACCTTCAACACCTCTGTGTTCTTTTATTCTTTTGTCTGTGACATCTTTTGATGATCTGCTCCTATCACTGCTTTCTTGTCCCTACAACCAGACGCCCCCATCCACTTCTCTCCCCCCACCCAACCCCCCCACCTTAAACCAGCTTATATTTCACCCCTCTCCTTGTAAAGAAAAATCAGTTCTGTGGAAGGGTCATGAGGACTCGAAACGTCAACTCTTTTCTTCTCCGCCGATGCTGCCAGACCTGCTGAGTTTTTCCAGGTAATTCTGTTTTTGTTTTGGATTTCGAGCATCCGCAGGTTTTTGTTTTTATTTTTTTAAGTATATTTCTGTCTGTCTATGTGCGATTTAATTATATTTGGAGTCAAGCAGACTGTAAGTTTAAATCATCAAAAGAATCTTGACATGCTAATGAGTAAACCTAAATGCTGGTTTAGTATGTAAGGTGTGAAGGGAATTTGCATTTTTAGATAAATGAAGGGGTATTTGGGTTGCAGTATGCATCCAACTAATCAGATAAGCAAAACTAAGGAATGTGTTTATTTTTTCCAAAGGTTACTGACAATATATAGTGACAACATAAAAGTTTTATATTATGAGGGAGGTACAGTTTCAAAGGCATATGGAAGAATAGAATTTACATATTAAAAAGAGAGAAACATATGTAAAAGAGAATGAAAGGCTACGTGTCAGGAGAAGGCCATGTAAGATCTAACAGGAGTGGAAAGCCTTAATGAAGCCTCCAGCATTTGTGCTTAAGTCTGCTATCTAACAAAGCTGAAGAACAGTCATTTAGTGTTCTACTGCCCAAGGCATTGCATCAATTTCTGAATTTGTTTTAAATCTAAACTCCATTTTGGACAGTTGCCTTAAAGTGAGTGTAACTGGGGCTCAGGTTAATTAGGAATATTAGGAGTCAATAGCAGTCATTGTAGTATTATGTATGTGCTTGAAATCTTTTAGATTTTGTGAATAAATGTTTAAATTTAATTTTTAAAATTTCTCAAGGTCTTGGTGAGCTCATTACTCCTGAATTCAATTCAAACGTTTCGTAATGAATACAAATTGCAAAACCGTTGTGATAGCACAACCATGTTTCCCTCATGGATTTGGTCCACGTAGCACACAGCATCTTCCACATCACAACAAGCACACAGAAATAGATGCAATATTCCAGCTGAGGCTGAACAAGTTCAACTTAAAACCCTTGCTCTTGTACTGTATGCCCCTAAAAGAGGATTCTGTAGGCTTTATTATCCGCTGTCTCAACCTGTCCTGCCACTTTCAATGACTTATGACCCAGGTCCCGCTGCTCCTGCATCCCCCTTAGAGTTGTTCCCTTTATTTTCTGTTGTCTCTCTATGTTATTCCTACCAAGATGAATCACTTCACATTCCTCCACATTGAACTTGATCAGCTGCTTGGTCACCCATCCCAACATGGGTGGAATTTCCTGTGCCCGCTGGTGTCGGGTGTCATGGTGGGTGTGAATGGGCAATATGGCAGGAAGGCCACAAATTGGCTTCATGCTGTCGTGAAACAAGTTTGCAATTACCCACTCCGCCCATCAATGGTGGACCTCATTTCCCACCATTGGACATAGGGAGCTTCATTTTCATACATCTGCATATTATTATAAGCCCTGGTTGGCAGAATCATCCCCCCAAGTTGGATCATTGGGGTGACCATGCCAACATGTTTCACAACAACACTAATAAGGACCATAAGACCATAAGACATAGGAGCAGAAGGAGGCCATTTAGCCCATCGAGCCTGCTCTGCCATTCCATGAGATCATGCTAATCCTCAACTCCACTTTCCTACCTTCTCCCCATAGCTCTTGATTCCTTTACTGATTAAAAATCTGTCTATCTCAGCCTTGAATATACTTAACAATCCAGCCTCTACAGCTCTCTGCGGTAAAGAATTCCACAGATTCACTACCCTCTGAGAGAAGAAATTTCTCCTCAACTCTGTTTTAAATGGGTGACCCCTTACTCTGAGATTCTGCCCTCTGGTCCTAGACTCTCCCACAAGGGGAAACAACCTCTCAGCATCTACCCTGTCAAACCCCCTAAGAATCTTATATGTTTCAATAAGGTCGCATCTCATTCTTCTAAACTCCAATGAGTACAGGCCCAACCTACTCAACCTCTCCTCATAAGAAAATCCCTCCATACCCTAGTGAACCTTCTCCGGACTGCCTCCAATGCCAGTACATCTTTCCTTAGATAAGGGGACCAAAACTGTTCACATTACTCTAGGTGTGGTCTAACTAGTGCCTTGTATAGTTTTAGCAAGACTTCCCTATTTTTATACTCCATTCCCTTTGAAATAAAGGCCAACATTCCATTTGCCTTCCCTATTACCTGCTGAACTTGTATGTTAGCTTTTTGTGATTCATGCACGAGGACCCCAAATCCCTCTGTGCTGCAGCTTTCTGCAGTCTTTCTCCATTTAAATAATATTCAGCTCCTCTATTCCTCACATTTTCCCACATTATATTCCACCTGCCAAGTTGTTGCCCACTCACTGAACCTGTCTATACCCCTCTGTAGTCTTTTTGTATCATCCTTACCACTTACTTTCCTACCGATTTTGTATCATCCACAAACTTGGCGATAGTACATTCACTTCCCTTATCTAAGTTATTTCTATATGTTGTAAATAATTGTGGCCCCAGCACTGATCCCTGCGGCACTCCACTAGTTACAGGTTGCCATCCTGAAAATGCCCCCCATATCCCAACTTTCTGTCTTCTATTAGTGAGCCAATCCTCTATCCATGCTAATATATTACCCCCCAACACCATGGGCTCTTATCTTATTAAGTAGCCTTATGTGTGGTAACTTACCGAACACCCTTTGGAAATCCAAATATATTACATCTACTGGTTCCCCTTAATTTATCCTGCTTGTTACCTCCTCAAAGAATTCTAATAAATTTGTTAGGCATGATTTCCCCTTCATGAAGCCATGCTGACTCCAGCAATTTAGTTAGACATGGTTTTCCCTGAAACCCATGCTGGCTTTCCTCAATTAACATGTGTTTGTTTTTGTGGCTATTAGTTTTGCACCTAACTATTGTTTCTAGAAGTTTCCCCACCACAGAAGGTAAACTGACTGGCCTTTAATCACGCTATTTGGAACAAGGATGTAACATTATCAATTCTGCAGTCCTCTGGCAACATCCCTGAGTCTAAGGAAGACTGAAAGATTATGGCCAGTGTCTCTGCAATTTCTACTCTCACTTCCCTCAGTATCCTTGGATGGATCTCATCTGGTCCTGGTGCTTTATCAGTTTTAAGTATAGATACCCTATCTAATATCTCCTCATCATCAATTTTAAACCCTTCTAGAGTCTGAATTTCGTCCTCTGTCCCCAGGGCCTGGGTGGCATCTTTCACCTTGGTAAAAACAGATGCAAAGTGTTCAGTTAATATCTCAGTCATGGCCCCTGCCTTTCTATGTAAATCCTCTTTTTGATCCCGAACTGACCCCACTCCTCCTTTTATCACCCTTTTACTATTCATGCACCTAAAGAAGACTCTAGGATTCCCTGTTAGGTTAGCTACCAGTCTCTTTTCATGCTCTCTCTTTGCTTCTTTTATTTGTTTTTTCACTTCACCTCTGAACCTTCTATATTCAGCTTGGTTCTCAATTGTATCTTCTACCTGACATATGTCATAAGGACTTTCTCATCCTGATCTTAATTTATATCTCCTTTTTCATCCAGGGAGCTTTGATTTGTTTGCCTTACCTTTCTCTTTTGAGGGAATGTACCTTGACTGTGCCTGGACCGTCTCTTCTTTGAAGGTAGCCCACTGCTCAGCTACAGTTTTTCAAACCAACCTTTGACTCCAGTTCATTTGGTCTAGATCCATTCTTACTCCATTAAAGCTGTATTTCTCCCCATTAATTATTTTCACTCCAGATTGCCCTTCGTTCTTTTCCATAGTCAGTCTAATTCTTATGTTACAATGATCACTGTCCCCTAAAAGTTCCCCCACTGAACATTTGACCCAACTCATTCCCAAGAACCAGGTCTGGCAGTACCTCTTTCCTCAATATGACTGGACACATACTGCTGTAGAACCTTCTCCTGAACACACACCAGGAACTCTTGCCCCTCTCTGCCCTTTTCATTATCACTATCCCAGTAAATATTTGGGGAATTAAAGGTTCCCATTCTAACTACTCTATAATTCTTACACCTCTCTCCCCTGGGTTGGGGATAGGACATTCTCTGTCCTGCACTCTCTTTTCCAGGTATTCAAAGAGGTTGTTGCACAAGATAAGGGCAGGATTTTCCGGCCCCACCCCCTCTCCGACCAGCCATTCATAAAGCCATTGATGTCGGCGGGACTGGAAGATCCTGACGGTGGGAGGGGCCGGAAAATATCGGCCAAGGATTCCTGAAGTTACTGCTTTGTTCTGAAATTGCCTTTTCCAATCTGTCTGTGCTAAGTCCCTTCCTAAATCACTGAAATCAGCTCCGCTCAGTTGAATATTTTTACCGTTGAAATTTTTTGGTCTCTTTCCATTATTATTCTAAACTGACTTATGTTGTGGTCACTGTTAGCTGGATGTTCCCCACTTGCTCTATTTCATTTCCCAGGTCCAGATCCAACACTGCTTCCTTCTTTGTTGGACTGGAGACCTATTATGCCCATTTTATGGTAATCAAAGTCTCCTAATATTGCAGCACAAAATTGCCAACAAATATGCTCACCTATTTCCTTCACTCTAATTTAAATTGTATGGAAAGACTCCTAGCAATACAACAGCTCTCCCCCTGTTCCTTAACTGAAGCCAAGCCAATTCAGTCCTAGAACCATGTAGTAAATCCTCTCTATTTAGATGTAGCATCATCCTTAGTCAATGTTCATTAACAAGCTCTGCAGTCACGTTAATATCAATACTAGTCAACATTGACACTGGGTTACGCTGATTAACATTCACAGCAACAAGTGGAGGTTATGGGACAGAGGTGGTCCTCATCACATTGTACCTCATTATTACCACGTTTTAGTGTCCTGATGCTCTGAGGTGGAAGGTCAGGGTCCTGATGCTATCTTCAGAGACAGCATTGTTCAGCCGGTAGTTTCCACTCATTCAAATTCCCGAGGCTTTGCCTCTGTGACTGCCCTGGTTAGAAGGAAGGGTTTTGCAATAGCTGCTGTCAGCCCTAAGACATGGTGGGTCTGGTGGGTCAGAAGCTGCAACCTTTGTCAATTCTTCAATGTCATGTCTAGGAGCTGCAGCCTGTGCTTCCCAGCTTGTGGAGAGACTGGCTGGTCCTGAGCTGTTTGTTGTTTGGAGATCAGCTGAAAAAGCCAATGAAGCTGCCACTTAACCCTTTCCTTGCTGTGAAACACATAAAGCTCTCATGACATTGCCACACAGGACAGCTGTAAGACTTAAGAATCATCCCTGTTAGTTGTCACACATCCTCGGAGACTAACTTCAGGACCTTCAGACAGGTTTGATGTCCGTCTAATATCCTTCACTTTGGGTGAGCAACCGTGACTCCAAAATCATAGGCAGTCATTTCTCAGTGTCGAGGGAAAGGTTTGTGTGTACTATGAGAAAATCTAGGAAGGCATTGTGCAAGAAGAGAAGTTGGAGCTTCCCTTTAAACAGAATTTGTTGTGAAGAGTTCGTTGTATAAGTGTTCCTTTGTGAAGGTGAAGAGTACGCTGGTGTCCGGTGTGGAAGAAAGGGCCGAGTGCCCAGTGTATTACCTTGCCTGTCTTGAAGAGATTGTTGGGTTTCTTGTGGCATTGTTCTATAGCCTGGGGTGATGGTGTTAAGAACATAAGAACATAAGAACTAGGAGCAGGAGTTGGCAATTCAGCCCCTCGAGCCTGCCCCGCCATTCAATACAATCATGGCTGATCTCATTTCGGTCTCAACTCCAATTTCCCGCCCTCTCCCCATAACCTTTCACCCCGTTACTAATTAAAAATCTGTCTATCTCCTCCTTAAATTTATTCAGCGTCCCGGCATCCACTGCACTCTGAGGTAGTGAATTCCACAGATTCACGACACTTTGAGAAAAGTATTTCCTCCTCATCTCTGATTTAAATCTACCACCCCTTAGCCTAAAACTATGGCCTCTCGTTCTAGAATGTCCCACAAGGGGAAACATCCGCACCACGTCTACTTTGTCTGTCCCCTTTAGCATCTTATATACTTCAGTTAGATCTCCTCTCATCCTTCTAAACTCTAGTGAGTATAGGCCTAAACTGCTCAATCTCTCCTCATAAGACAAACCCCACATCTCTGGAATCAATCTAGTGAACGTCCTCTGAACCATCTCCAATGCAACTATATCCTTCCTCAAGTAAGGGGACCAAAACTGTGCACAGTACTCCAGGTGCAGTCTCACCAATGCCTTGTACAGTTGCAACAAAACCTCCCTATTTTTATACCCTATTCCTTTAGCAATAAATGTCAAAATTCCATTTGCCTTCCTTATTACCTGCTGTACCTGCAGACTAGCTTTCAGCGATTCATGCACGAGGACACCCAGATCCCTCTGCACTGAAGCATTCTGAAGTTTTCTCTCCATTTAAATAATAAGTCGCCTTTATATTCTTCCAACCAAAATGGATAAATAACCTCACGCTTATCCACGTTAAACTCCATCTGCCACATGTTGGCCCATTCACCGAACCTGTCCATATCCATTTGTAAATTTCTTATCTCTTCATTGCAACTTACTTTCCCATTGATTTTAGTGTCACCTGCAAATTTAGCTATAGTACCTTCTATCCCTGAATCCAAGTCATTAATATAGATTGTAAATAGTTGGGGCCCAAGGACCAAACCCTGTTGCACCCCACTAGTTACAGCTTGTCATCCAGAAAAAGACCCATTTACCCCGACTCTCTGATTTCTGTTGGTTAGCCAATCCTCTATCCAGGCTAATATATTACCCCTAACTCAGTGTGATCTTATCTTGTGTATTAATCTTTTGTGCAGCACCTTATCAAAGGCCTTCTGGAAGTCCAGATATACTACATCTACAGGATCCCCATTACCCACTTTGCTTGTCACATCTTCAAAGAACTCTAGCAAATTAGTCAAACATGATTTACTCTTCATAAAACCATGCTGACTCTGATGGATTGCACTTTGACTTTCCAAATGCCCCATTACTACTTCCTTAATAATGGATTCCAACAATTTCCCAATGACAGACGTTAAACTAACTGGTCTATAGTTTCCTACTTTCTGCCTCCCCCCTTTGTGAATAAGGGCGTTATATTAGCATTTTTCCAATCCACTGGAACCTTTCCAGAATCCAGGGAATTTTGGAATATTACAGCCAATGCATCCACTATCTCCACTGTCACTTCCTTTAAGACCCTGGGATGTAGGTCATCAGGTCCTGGGGACTTGTCACCCTTTAATCCCAATAGTTTGCTCAGTACTTTTTCTCTAGTGAAGGTGATTGTTCTAAGTTCCTCCTTCTCTATACCCTCTGCACTACCTGTTACTATTGGGGTGGTACTAGTGTCCTCCACTGTGAAAACTGAGGCCAAATATTGATTAAGCGTCTCTGCCATTTCTGCGTTCCCCACTATTAACTCCCTAGACTTTAGCTACTCTCTTTCCTTTTATATACCTGTAGCAGCTTTTGCTATCAGTTTTACATTTTGCACTAGTTTTCTTTCATAATTTACCTTTGCTCTTGCTATTATTTTTTAGTAACCCTTTGTTGATCTTTAAAAGTTTCCCAATCTTCCAGCCTGCCACTGACCTTTGCAATTTGGTATGTCTTAGTTTTTGCCTTTAAGTTATCTTTAACTTCCTTGCTTAGCCATGGATGCTTTTTCCCCTCTTACCATCTTTCTCCCTCTTTGGAGTGTATTTTACTTGGGAGGAATTGAATATCTCCTTAAATATCTGCTACTGTTCATCAACTGTCCTACCTTGTAGTCTTCCTGCCCAGTCCACTAGGGCCAAATCTGCCCTCATACCTATGTAGTTCCCTTTGTTTAACTCCAGAACACTAGTGTGGGACTCCAGTTTCTCACTCTCAAACTGAACTTGAAATTACAACATGCTATGATCACTCTTCCCTAGAGGATCTTTTACTATGAGATCATTAATTAATCCCATCTCATTGCACAAAACCAAATCCAGAATAGTCTGCTCCCTGGTTGGTTCCACAACATATTGCTCCAAGAAACAATCTCTAATACATTCTATAAACTCTCCCTTGAGGCTACCCTTGCCAATTTGATTCATCTAGTCTATATGCATATTGAAATCACCCATGATTATTGCCGTACCTTTCTTACATGCTGCCAGTATTTCCTGGTTTATACTGTGCCCTACTGCTAAACTACTGTTTGGGGACCTATAGATTACTCCCACCAGGGACTTCTTTCCCTTGCTATTTCTTATTTCTACCCAGACTGACTCTACGTCTTGCTCTCCAGTGTCTATATCATTCCTCACTATAGCACTGATCTCTTCCTTTTCTAACAAAGCTACACCACCTTTTCTTTCCTGCCTATCCTTCCGAAGCACTGAGTACCCTTGGATATTCAACTCCCAAACCTGTTCTCCCTGTAACCACGTCCCAGTAATCACCACCTAATCATACCTATTTATCTCTATTTGCACTGTTAACTCATTAGTTTTATTCCGAATGCTACGTGCATTCAGATACAAAGCCTTTAAGTTTGTCCTGCTGTCAATTTTCCCTACTCGTATATGATTCTTTGGTCCAATATGGCGTTCCCACACTCTGTCCCTTCCTTTCACTTGTTGGTAACAATCAGCCTAGTCTTACTGCACTCTTACCCTCTTTGTTGATGTTTCGTTGAGTTGGTACTGAATGCTGGTGTGACCTCCTTCAAGTCTGCACAAGTGAGATTCACAGGTGAGGTTAACCTGACTGCTCTTGACAGCAAGGCAGCATTTGACCAAGTATGGCATCAAGGAGCCCCAGCAAAAGATGAGTCAATGGGAATCAGTGTCATACCTAGCAGAAAGGAAGATGGTTGTGGTTGTTGGAGGTCAATCATCTCAGCTCCAGGACATCACTGCAGGAGTTCCTCAGGGTAGTGTCCTCAGCCCAACCATCTTCAGCTGCTTCATCAATGACCTTCCTTCCATCATAAGGTCAGAAGTGGGGATGTTCGCTGATGATTGCACAATGTTCAGCACCATTCGTGACTCCTCATTTATTAAAGCAGCCTGTGTCCAAATGCAGCAAAACCTGGACAATTTTTAAAAATTCTTTCACGGGTCATGGCATCACTGGTTAGGCCAACATTTTTATTACCCATCCCTAGTTGCCCTTGAGAAGGTGGTGGTGAGCTGCCTTCTTGAACTGCTGCAGTCCATGTGGTGTAGGTACACCCACAGTGCTGCTAGGGAGGGAGTTCCAGGATTTTGACCCAGCGACAGTGAAGGAACGGTGATATATTTCCAAGTCAGGATGGTGAGTGACTTGGAGGGGAACTTCCAGGTGGTGGTGTTCCCATCTATCTGCTGCCCTTGTCCTTCTAGATGGTAGCGGTCATGGGTTGGAAGGTGTTGTTGAGTCTTCGTCTGTTGCTGAATGCATCTTGTAGATGCACAGGCAGCCAGGAATAAAAATAGAAAATGCTGGAATCTGGCAGCAACTGTGGAGAGAGTAGCAGAGTTAAAGTTTTCCATCCAATAAGACTCCTCTTCAGCACCCTGTCTCAGACTCTCCTTTATTCTTTCATTGGACATGGGCATCACTGGCAAGGCCAGCATTTATTGTCTATCCCTATTGACCTTTGAACTGAGGGGCTTGCTTGGCCATTTCAGAGGGCATTTAGGAGTCAACCACGTTACTGTGGGCCTGGAGTCACATGTAGGCTGGAGCAAGTAAGGATAGCAGATTTCCTTCTGTAAAGGGCATTAGTGAGTCAGAAGGGTCTTTACAACAATTGATGACAGTTTCATGATGGAAACTAGCTTTACATGCCAGATTTATTAATTGATTTTAAATTCCACCAGCTGCCAAGGTGCGATTTGAACCCATGTCTCCAGAGCATTAGCCTGGGCCTTGGGAACTACTAGTCCAGTGACATTACTACTAGGCCACCATCTCCTGCACTCCAACCCCCCCACCCCCCTCAAACTCCAGAGACTGACATTAAAATTTGCTTCTGAAAATAAAAAGCTAATGTCTCAACGTGATCATGAAACACTCAGATTGCAATAAAAATCCAACTGGTCATCAATGACCTTTAGGGAAGGAAACCCACCATCCTTACCCGGTCTGGTCTACATGTGACTCCACATCGATGTGATCAATTTCCAACAATTTTGGGAAGGTCCACCACCACCATCTCAATAACTAGGGGTGGGAAATCAATGATATACCTACTAGCATCTTGTGTATCCTGAGAATGAATAAAAAACATGAATTATTTTCACTAGCTTCATGGATTTTGTGAATACCTCTGTTAAAATAGGGTGTTACTGGAAGAGGTCTTTACTGATCACACAATGTGAGTTCAGTCCATGAGAGTCTGTGAGAATGGCAGTTCAGTCCTCCTATCTATATTGCTGCAATAAACGGTGCTGGAACTGAATGCCCTTCACTCAACTTTCATTGTTTATCTGTTGTGATATTGTCTGCGCTGCCATGTTATTACCTCACCTGTCCTACCCCAACTCTAATAAAAGGGTGGAGTCAGCTGGCTCATCCTCGGGCTTAAAAGCGGAAAGAGCTCCTACAGCTCATAGAGAGCTGTCCAGGTCTCAGATGCTTCTCAGTACCAGCTGTTGGAAAGGGGGAAGTTGAGGACTGGAAAACTCGTGTAGAATCAAGGGTGATTCACGCACAAGGACAGACCCAAGGACTGCACCACCATCCACGAGACAGAGTTCTAAAGAGGGAAGACTGGACCTCAGGAAAGAATACTTAAAGGTAAAAATATCTCGTAGTCTCTGTCTTCGCTTCTACCTGTGGTTAATGAAAGAGGTAGTCACAGCTGTACCCAGTACACTCTAAGCATCTGACAGTGTGATATCCTACACTTAAGTTCCTATCAAATCTGCACGTATCTACTGTTTGATTGGATGTGTTGCATTTGTTTTCAAAGGGTTCCACTTCTGTTAAGTTGGAGAGAAATCAGATGTGAACATGCTAAGCCACACGATAATATCTCACAGTTGGACTCGCTGGCCAGTTGAGAATAAATTGAAACTCTAGACTTTTGCAAACTGTTTTTTTCATTCTTGGTGGAGATTTTCAAGCTTCCCAAGATTTTTCTTTTTATGAAAACAGTGTAATTATGCAATGAAGTGTTAATGTATTAAAGGTTGGAAGTAATGATTGGACTTAGTGGCTCTAACCAGAAATCGTTGAGGCAAAGTTGGAGAGGAGCAGTATTCAGCCCTGGTTCATTCTGAAAATATGAACACAATCTGATAAAAATTAAAACAAGCCACAGAATAAACAGGGAGAGACTGAGAGAAGGACAAGGGAGACAGAGAGAGGAATACAGATGGAGAAGAGGAGACAGAGAGGATGACAATCAGAGAGGTGGAGAGGACCAGTACCAGACAATGACCATCTCCAACAAGAGAGAATCTAACCATCACCCCTTGACATTCAATGGCATTACCATCACTGAATCCCCCACTATCGACAACCTGGGGGTTACCATTGACCAGAAACTGAACTGGACCAGCCATATTAATACTGTGTCTACGAGAGCAGGTCAGAGACTAGGAATCCTGCGATGAGTAACTCACCTCCTGACTCCCCAAAGCCTGACCACCATCTACAAGGCACAATTCAGGAGTGTGATGGAATACTCCCCACTGGATGAGTGCAGCTCCAATAACACTCAAGAAGCTTGACACCATCCAGGACAAAGCAGCCCACTTGACTGGCACCACATCCACAAACATTCACTCCCTCCACCACCGACACACAGTGGCAGCAGTGTGTGTACCATCTACAAGATGCACTGCAGGAACTCATCAAGGCTCCTCAGACAGCATCTTCCAAACCCACAGCCACTGACATCTAGCAGAACAAGGGCAGCAGATAAATGGGAACACCACCACCTGGAAGTTCCCCTCCAAGTCTCTCACCATCCTGACTTGGAAATATATCACCGTTCCTTCACTGTCACTGGGTCAAAATCCTGGAACTCCCTCCCTAACAGCACTGTGGGTGTACCTACACCACATGGACTGCAGCGGTTCAAGAAGGCAGCTCACCGCCACCTTCGCAAGGGCAACTAGGGATGGGTAATAAATGCTGGCCTAGCCACAAACTGTGAACAAAAAAATATATATATTCAGTTCTAAGTATGAAAGTATTAACTCAATGTGAGAATGGAAACAAGGAACAGAATAAACAGGGGCAGAGAGAGAGAGGAGGGCAGAGTGTAAGAAAGGGAGACAAAGGAATGGCAGGACAATCAGACCTAGTGAACACAGTGACAGAGAAAATCCCATTTGTCAGTCAATAAATACAGTAAGACAGAGAGATAAAGAGATAGTGAACAGTCAGTGAACTGAGAGGGAAGGCGATCAGGAGAGAAAAGCAGAAGAGACAGAGAGAGAGGATGGCATCAGAGTTAGAAACCAGAGAAGCCAGCAGTGAGTCAGTCAAGAGAGCAACAAACTGAGCACCAGCAATCGGATCCAGCAAGAGAGGGAAAGGTAGAGGTCTAGAAATTGCTTCTGGCCTTTTATCGGGAATAATGGCCCTTAAAGTTGTCCCTCATTCAATCCGTTTTAGGCCCAAAAGATGGGCACAATGAAACATCATTTCTCCCCCAGAGAGAAAAGGACAGCAATGATCAGTTAAAGGGGAAAAGAGGGTCAGAAAAAGAGGCTAAAAGTGCCAGTGTTGACATAGGGACATAGAAACAACAGGAGATCATTCAGTCCTCAAGTGTGTTCACCTATTAAACTATGTCTTGATTAACCTGTATCTAAACTTGACATGTTTTCTTGATAGCTGAACCCAAAGTGACTACACTCCAATAGTACTTCAGTGGCTTGAAAGAACTTTGGATGTCCTGAGGTTGTGAAAGGCGCTACATCAATGTAAGTCTTTCTTTCAGTCTTGAACGCTTCATTTGTCTGTCAGCACCCATAGCTTTGAGGCAGAGATTTCACTAGGCTGTATGTGAAGCAATGCTTCTTAATTTCACTTCTAAACATCCTGGACCTAATTTTAAGATTGTGTCTCCTTATTTGGAATGTCCCTGTCAGAGGGAATAGTTCCCTACGTCTATCCAATTGCATCTATTACAGACCCTGCAGAGACCGATAACTTCTTAAAAGAAAGGAATTCACCCAACACCAACTGAAATAACTGACCGGCATGATTTCCCTGTTTAAGACTTTTACTGTAACAAACAAACTAAAGTCAACTTAGATCAAACATTAGTTGACCTGTAACTGATAGCTCAAACCAAAGAAAAAGGTAGGTTTCACATTAAATAATGCAATCAGAATATGTCACATGAAACGTTTTTGCTCTGCGCCACAATTATGTCCAATGTGTATCAAAGTGACTCCTAACTATCCAGCAGACGTTCACCACTCCCTGCCACACCAGGGTCAAATCTTCCAGTGTCCTTCAGAATTCTTTTCACATGGTTGCTTGGAAGTACAGAACTTAAGTATTGGCGAAAAACAGACATGCTGCTGAAACTTTTCATCTTACACTCATCAGGTCAAATGCAAGAATGCCAGATTTCAAAGGGAGCAACAAAAGATTGCTGATTGGGTGGCAAGTTGACTCCGGTTGGTTGAGATGTTGCTATGGAGAGTGCACCAGAAAACTATTGTCACCCATGTTTTTCTTTAATTATTGAATTAGATGCGATTCTGCAATTGGACAGCAATTGCTGAACAACCCCGAGTGTTCCAAGAATTACACTAGTTTAAGATGATCAGTCGGACTCACAACATGACTCACACATGCTTGCTAGAAGTTACACATATTCATATGCAGGTTCCTGTCCTCAGCAAGCAAAAGGAACATGTCCAGGCATTGTGCTTTTTCTGAATTAAACAAAAGCTTGGGGGACAATAGCTCCCTGGTGCATTGTCCGTGGCAACACCTTGACTAATCAGAGTTGACTTGCCAACCAACAGCACCTTTTTCACATGCAGTATAAACTGTTGTTCCCTTTGAAATGTGGCACTCTTGCATCTGTCCTGATGAGTGCAAGATGGAAAGCCTCTTTTGTCAGCAATAACTGTTCCACTCCATCCAAGTCTTCGGTACATCTCAATTAATCCCCCTCTCCCTCAGGTCACAACATCCTGATGATCCAGAAAATCCAGAAATCCCTGTATCCGACCCCTTTAAACCATTTGGTGGGATCTGGTAAAACTGTTTTTGTTTTCCCCATAAAGAACTTTACTTCCGTTCGCCATCATTGCCCACAGAATAGAGAAGACCTGTTCCTGGGAGAGTTCCAATTCTCTTCTCTCTGCTTCCTGGCACAACTTTCCCTCTATGTGCTTTAGGAGTACAGGACTTGGGTATTGCTGAAACAAGAGACGTGTTGTCAAAGATTTTTGTCTTGCACTCATCAGTTCTGCCTCTTCTTTCAGCAATAGCTTTCCTCTGTTCTGTGACCTTCTGTGAGAAGCGCTAAAAACTGAACACAACACCTCAATGGGTTCTGGTTTTAGTACCCCGTTCTACTCAACTCCCATCCCCATTAACCTGAATTCACATAGGCACTTCTCTGAATTGAGGTGTTTACCAGGAATTCACCGCCCCTTTCAGAATGATCTGTTTGACTTAGTTAAAAGGGCAATTTGAAACATGACCAACTTGAAAAGTTCGGTCTTCATGGCACGTCATTTTAAACAACTCAACCAGCGAATCCCACATCCATTTGAACTCAAGGAAATCGAAGTCTAGACTCTGCAATCTATCCTCATAACCTAGCACTTCTAACTCCATCATTCTGGTGAGTCTGCGCTGGATCCCCTCCAACGCCAATACATCCCTCTTAAGGTGCAGAGGCCAAAACTGACTTTAGTCACTCCAGATGGGGTCTGAACAGACTCTGCATTAACTACAGCACATATTCCAGTTAAAGGTCAACATCCATTAGCATTTTTGATTACCAGTTATACCTGCCCACTAGTTTTTAGTGATATGTGTACATGGGGAGAAGCACAACAGCAGAAAAGAGAGAAACATTAATAATACCGGCTAACATAGGGGCCAGAAGAGGGAGTTGGGCGATCAGTAATTTCATGGGAATAGGATCGAGGGAACAGGAGGTGGGTCTCATGGATGAGATTAATTCAGAGAAAGGCGAGATAGGAGAGAAACTAGAGAAACATAGAAAATAGGAGCAGGAGTAGGTCATTCGACTGTTTGAGCCTGCTCCAGTATTCAATATGATCATTGATCCTCTAGGACAAGAGGAAATATGAAAGGAAGTTTGGTGGGTGGACTCATGGAAGAGACCTTCATGGCAGTGACAGCCAATTGGATGATCTCGAGCTTAGTGACAAAAACGTTCATGAGTTCCTCCTATTTGTTGTTGGAAGTAAGTGAGGTGGAGACAGGGGACAAGTATTTAAAGAAATGTTTTGGAGTAGAGATAAGAAGCCAGGGGGTATCTTTGGATCCCAGGATCATCTTGGGGTAGTGAGTAGTGTTAACAGGACCCAATAGGACTCCATGTGGTCCATCCAGCCAGACCTGATCATTGTCCACCCTATACTTTCAGGTCCTTGTCCTTGGATTACAGGACCTCCTGTATCTCCTTCCTAGTGTCATCTGAAACCTTGGGCATACAACTCTCCATTCCGTCATCCATTACACATTGTCGCGGGTAGTGAAAAGCTGAGGTCCCATCCAGATCCCTGAGAGATACTTGGTGACTCAAATGCCTCCTTTGTGCTGGAACATTTGGCATTTCCAGCAGGTTGGCCCCGCTCCCCGCGCTGTTGCATTTTCCCAAGTGCAGGAGTCAATACGCTACCTGCAACCAAGGAATGTTCTAAATTAGCAGAAAGGGGTTCAACTGTCTCACACCCACCAATATATAAATTATGCCATGGAACTAGAGGATAGATGCTCAGAGTAAAGAAATAATAATGAACGTATATAGAAGATTGTTGAGACCACAGCCAAATACACTATGCAGTTTTGGGAAACCCATTATAGAAAGGGGACTGTGACTTAGAGCACATACAACATGGGTTGACCGGCAGGATAACACAAGGTGGGAGTTAACAGGCCTGTGGCTCCATTCAAGAATAGAAGAGAATTCTCACAGTTACTTGGCCAATGTTCCTCCCACAACCAGCACCAACTTATCACTGTTTTTGGGAGGTTGCTATTCACAAAACATAACAACAGTCACCAAATTCAAAAGCCATTTGTTTCTGAGATATGACGAGGCATTGCAGAAATACAAATCTTTCTTCTTCGATTGTTAACGTGGCTGGTCTCCCATACAATGGACCTAGATTTTTGGATTAGATTTGTCGCTGAGAGATATCCCAACAGTGATATAACTCATGACATTTGGACAGAATATTCAATGTAGTTTAATGCCACGCAGACTAAGTGCCGATGTTTCATTTTCAGTGACTCCTGCTGTAAGCAACGAACCCTAATTGAGCGTTGTTCCCAAGCTCTCTTCACCCAGATACAACATGGCTAATGACAAAGAACTTGATCAAGCTGCGGCTGAGCTCAAGGCAAACATGAATGATGTGAAGACTGCAATGCAAGTATTTCATAACAGAGAAAGGTTTGCAATAGTACCTGGGGTATTGAAACCCATTTTTCAGGTTGCTGGAATCATTCTTAAACTTGCCTTAGGGAAACGAGAGAGTGAGGAACTTACATACATGAAGGAGCAGTTCCAGGCAGTCAGAAGCCAGCTAAATGTCATTTCAGATCAGATTAAACAAGTGCTTTGGGAGATAGAGAAAAGTACGATTAATAACCAATATTTCCCCATTGAAGAGAATCTGAAAAACCAGTTCAGGAAGTACATGGACATCCTGAACGCAGCACCGGAGTTCCGAGAGAATGAGAAACGAGAGTTTCTCACACACTTCGATGTGACTAAAGGTGACCAGAACCTCCACACTCTCTTTGATGCTGTGATGGGATATTCTGCCATCTTTGGGAAACCCATCCTGGAAACGGCCATGGGGTATGACCAGAGGAATCGGCGTCTCATGGAAGGTCTATGCTCCCGTCTGAAGGAGCTATTCTGTATTGGCCTGATTGCCCTGATGGGTCATGCTGCCATCACTGGGACTGACATTGAGGCATTAAAGAGAGAATGGAATGAGAAAATGACCAAGATTGAGAACAAAATGAAAACCATGATAGATCGATGCATAAAGGAGTTTGCAGAACAAGCAGAAATAGATGTTGAGGGTCTTATAATGAACAAGGGTGAGCGAGATAACAAGGGGTGTGCAACCTATATAATTGAGGCTTTAACGGACAAATATGACTGGATTAAATGGTCTGTGAGGGTCTATGATCCTGTCTCTGGGTTCGACAATCACTGTGTCATTGGTCCTAATCGGTTCCATTTTTTCAGGCTGAATGGTGTTAATGTTGTTGTCTCCTATGCCATTGAGGCAAAAGCTGCACTTAATGAAGTGCAAATACGGCAGTTAATGGAGGGAAAAGATGGCTGGCAGGATGCAAGAGAAGTTGCTGAATTTATGTACAATAACCTTCCCTCGGAGTACGTTGTACACACAGTGAGGCGCTTTAAGGACCTGTGGGTTCACAAGAACTTCCCCAACAATTGTCATTACTGGGAAACGTATACTGGAGTCACCCTGTGCATCCACTCAACGTAAAACTCCAGCTCACCTTCTTAGTCTCTGTCCCTTGGATCAGTGCAGAAATGGGGAGAAAATTGTTTATTGATTTTTGAGTGAAATTTTTAATGTTTACAAATAGGACAGAATTTGAGATGCGTTAAGTGGATGTACTTTCAGATCTGCTTGTTAGTATTTCATGTTGGAATGAGGAATTAAATGAGATAAAACATTGCTAAAATTGAGCAAATTGCAAAATTCAGACAGATTTCCTCATAGCAAATACCAGAAACCCTCATTTCAAGCATAGATGTGTCCAATGTGCAGTGCTGTGGCCTTAGGAAACAAGGAACTGGATCTGTATTTGTTTCAATTTCTATAAACACTTAGTAGATTTCCAGATTAATGTGATTAAAGCAGACAGGGTAAATGGGAACTGCAGAGTGAAAGGGTTACGAGAGCTGGTGATTAAGGAGATGGAATTGATCTGTGGAAAAAGGACAGGCTTGTTGGATATAGTGCCCTCTCCTTGTTGTGTTTTAAATGGCCTCTTTAATGTAAGCATTGAAGACACTATAGCGTACTGGAAGGACAGCCTTACTGACGTGGATATTGACATTCAGGTTAACACAATGTCATGGCTGATGTTTGGATTTTAGCACATCTAAAGTCAGTCTTCATCTTTGAACAAAAACAGAATTACCTGGAAAAACTCAGCAGGTCTGGCAGCATCGGCGGAGAAGAAAAGAGTTGACGTTTCGAGTCTTCATGACCCTTCGACAGAAGGGTCATGAAGACTCGAAACGTCAACTCTTTTCTTCTCCGCCGATGCTGCCGGACCTGCTGAGTTTTTCCAGGTAATTCTGTTTTTGTTTTGGATTTCCAGCATCCGCAGTTTTGTTTTGTCTTCATCTTTGAACCTGGATGTTATAGTTGAAGATCTGATAGGATAGCTCGCCCCCAAGGACTCCCCACTGTGAATGTCAGAGGCAACCAGGTCTTGGGTAATGGATTGTGGCTATCCAGCTTTAGAAAACTGTAGCTCAACAAAACTCATCACCCATCATCCTAACACAATAATAATTCATCAGAACCATTTCACTAAGGCTCTGAATAATGTTTATCAATGAGCACTTTATTACTCATTGAAATAAAATGGCCATTACATTGATTTTAGAAGCCATAAACCTCCAGCTGATCTATAAATTAGAACCAAACTTCCTGGACGTTATCACTCCACATTATACCTGTGTTAACTTGCAACGAATGAAGAACAGTGTGACGGAGGGAGGATATAAAGATATTATCAATGAACAAAGGATTTGATCTTCAATACAGAATAAGATGGAATATTGTACAATATATCTATATTTGTTTAAACAATGAGCACTCAATAAATACAATGATGATGTTTTCATTTCTGATAATGGACCTGGAATAAACTGATCTCTGTCACTTACTCAACCTGTAATATTGAACGTTCCTCTGTAATAGGGACACTTATTGAGTTATACTCTGATATCTTGATTGTTGTAATTACTGTTCTAGACCGCTACTTCAAAAGGAAGAGTGGGCAGAGTTATGGGGAGAAGGTGGGAGAATGGCACTAAATGAGTTGCTCATTCGGAAAGCTGGTACAGACATGATGGGCTGAATGGCCTCCTTCTGTGCTGTAATGATCCTGTGATTCTGTAATACTGGGGTTTGCTTCAAGTGATTGGAATTGTTAAAATAAAGTTGGTTCTGATTGTTCACTGCAGTCTGTTGAATAAATTCAGTGGGATAACAGGTTCTAACTGTCTGTGGGATTATGACTAAACTCCATTATATACATTGCCTCAGTCATCTCTTCAGTCACACACTGAGGGTGAGGCATAGGGGTGAACTTTGTCGAGGTGCCGGGGATCTTGCCTGCTGGCTGGAGGGCCGATGAGAGACCCACGCTGCCTCTTTTTGGGAAAGCCCGCTGGACTACAAGCCAATCAGGCAATGGCGAGACCACTGTCAGGCTTTTGGCTGGAATCAAGACCCCTGGGGGTGGACATCTGACCTACTGAGAGCTGCCAGCCAATCAGAGGCCGGCAGCTCGTGTGTTAAGCAGTGCCAGAGGGGAGCTGGTGGCTGCTGCAGGAGAAACACCTACTGGAGTCCCGGGATCACAGAGCAGCCCAGGGCACAGGGAAGTAATGTGGGGCAGGGTGGCGGCCGTGGGGGGGGGGGGGGGGGTGGGGGGGGGGTGGGGGCGGAGGGGAGGGGAGAGGGAGGGGGGCCGGCAGCAAGGATGGGGGGGTGGTTTGGCTGTCAACAGGCCTCCCCCCTTCTCGATGTTGATTCCCTTGCTGAGAGAAACGCCACCCCCTGCCAGGGAGGTAACAAGCTGGCTGCATGGTTTTATCCATCAGGCACGCTGAATGGCAGCCGGCCTACCTGTAGCTGTGTTAATATTAGTGGTGGTGAGAGGAGGTCCTTGAGTAGTCATTAATTCGCCACTTCAGGCCCTCAATTGCAGGCAGGGGTGGGAAGGTCAAGCATGGACCTTGCCATCCAGAACTTAACCCTGGCAGAGACGGGAAGGTGACTGGACTCTGGTACACCATCATCCCACCTAAGTACATGCCCTTCCCACCTCCAAGGGTGTCACCAGCGAGAACACACGATTCGGCTCACAGTGTGTGTAACACAATGATCATCAAATCCAGCCACATGACACACAACGTAACTGGACTGTGCTCTGATAGCTGTAAATTCCATGGGTTTAGATGTTTGGAGCTATCAGCTCAGCATCCTATATCAGAACAGAAATGGGTATCAGGATATGATACAGTTCAGTCCATTACTGCAATGGCTTTACCCAAAGGTTACAATTTCAAATTCCATCCACTTCAATTCTGTGCCTGACATTTGTTACAAAACTTTATTTTCTGTTTGATTTGAATCTCTATTCCTTTGTCATCCAGGGAGATCTAGCTTTGGATGTCTCATCTTTTCTCCTAATGAAAATATGCTTGGTTTGTACCTGAAGACCTGGAATTATTTATTCATTGTTTCTAGTTCAACTGCGCTGGCCAAATCACTGAAATTGGCCTTGATCCCAGCTGGTTCTTTTCACCATTGCTTTTCCATGACTACTTTAAACCTAACCATGGCCCACTGTTCCCCAGATTCAATTGTTCCTCTTATAAAAACACATTGCACTTTCCCTACTGCATTTCCCAGGACTAGAAACCAGCATTGCTTCCTTCTACTGAAGAAGAGTCAAATGGACTCGAAACGTTAACTCTGGTTCCCTCTCCACAGACGCTGCCAGACCTGCTGAGCTTTTCCAGCATTTCCTGTTTTTGTTTCAGATTTACAACATCTGCAGTAGTTTGCTTTTTCCTTCCTTCCTCACTGGGCTGGAAACATACTGATCCAGAGAGTTCTCCAGTGTACTTTTTTAGAAATGAGTTACCTGCCTTGGCCTTTACTCTCCCTTGTTTCCTCCCCAGTCTCTATCAGGGTAACTGGAGCCTCCTACTATTACTGCTCTATTGTTTTTCTCTGAAACTTGTTTTGATTTGCTCCTCCAACTCTGCAAATTTGGGGGCTGATTGTAAACAGCAATGTAGTAGCTCCTTATATTTCACCTCTCTTCTACTTTTACTTAGTTCTGTTGAAGAGTCATATGGACTCGAAACGTTAACTGTTCCTCTCCACAGATGATGCCAGACCTGCTGAGTTTTTCCAGGTATTTTTATTTTTTATTATGTTTGATGTTTTCCCATCCTCTGGGGCCTTTCCAGAATCTAAGGAATTTTGGAAACCAATACATTCACGATCTCTGCAACCACCTTTTTTAAGACCCGAGGATGCAGACCATCAGGTCCCAGGGACTTGTCAGCCTTGAGACCCATTAGTTTTCCCAGTGCCTTTTTGCTAGTGATCATGTAGTTTTACTTTTGCCCCTCTTCTTTCTCCCTTGATTTTCTACTATTGGTGGGATGTTTTTTGTATCTTATACTTGAAGACAGCTACAAAATATTTGTTCACAGTCTCTGCCATTTCCTTGTTTCCCATTCCCCAGTCTAAATTTCCAAGGAACCAACGTTTACATATCTACTCTTCCTTTTTATATACTTATAGAAAATTTTAATGTCTTTTTTTATAATTCACAAAATAGCCTCTTTCGTGGAGGCGTCAGGTCTCTCACTGTGCAAGTAGCTCCCTTTATATATGGTGCTGGAAAGGAATAAGCAGAGTAAAAGGAATATATGTAAAAGGCTTTGGCAGTGAATCAAAAAATGGCTTTGTTGCTTCAGGGAGAACACTGAGATGAGGGGGATGGTGATGCAATGGTTATATTACTGGGTTAGTAATCCAGAACCACGACATGAAGTCAAATCCCACCAAAAACTGCTGTCAACAAAAGTAATTAAATTAATCCTGTAACTAGTAGAACACTTATTGGGACTATGACCCGCTGTCCTATTTTTGCAGTTACCTTATTTTCAGTAAAGGCATTCGCATGTATTGTAAACATTTTCGGTAAAATGGGGGGGGTGGGGTGTTCCTTACCCAACATTCCGAGCAGCAGAGAAACGACTCTATTCCCGGAGTCAAGCCTTGCAGGCAGTCAATCCCAGAGACAGAGCACTTTATCTGCTGCAATGCACGCTGCACATTCTCTCAAAAAACCCACTGCTGCCTCACGCTAATGCACGTACATTGGCCACAGAGGAGCTTCAGGGCAGGAAGGAAGCAAGCTGCGAGAGGGTGCAGCAGTGATCCCGATTCAGCGGAAGTCCCTGGTGCAGCAGCTTGGCAATAAACTGTCCACAAAAGTAATTTGCAGAAGAGCTAGGCGTATTGGAATCTGTCCGGCATTTCTAAGTGACAGGAGTCAGTGGAATCAGAGCCCCTCTTGAACATTTACCGTGTGAGGTGCTTGGGTCTCCCGATAAGAATTGGGTTTGTTTTGGGAAGTGTCTGCTTATCCAGCTCTCGCTGTGTGCAGTTCTGGTGAGGTGGACCTGTTTTTTTGGATTGAAATAGAACTGGATCAGATTCAATATCTCACGCAAACTGATTAACAGACAAGCTAATAAAAATAGAGCTAAATAATCAGCTGAGATTTAATTAATTTATCTCAGTTATGTCCTAAAGTTCATGCTGTGTCAATAGATGAGTTTAATCATATCTGGTTATAGTTGGACAACAGAATTATTAACTGTTCCACTCTAGGACAACATGTCAAAGTTGCAACTGGAGAAATGTACAAACAGGTAAGCCAGACATGACTGACTTGGGCTTGTTTAGTATCGTTCCCCCCCTCGGAATATAGGATTGATCCCCACTCCAGGACTTCATGTCAGAACCAAAGATGACTGGAGGAGAGCTGAGGAGTTACTGTATGGTCAGCAATGCTGTCCTCTGGATGTGAAACAAGAACCTGCCTGCCTGGTCAGGGTGTCATTAGGGACATATATTTTGGACTTCATGGTTATTCTGCAGCAAGAGGTACAAAATGGATGAGCCTCCATGTGGGGTGGTGGTGGTGGTATAGTGCATGATGGTATTGTCACTGGACTAGTAATCCAGAGACGCGGTTTCGAATCCCACCATGGCAGACGGTGAAATTTGAATTCAATAAAAATCTGGAATTAAAAGTCTGATTGTCGAATGTCCTTTAGGGAAGGAAATCTGCTGTCCTTACCTGGTCTGGCCTACATGTGACTCCAGACCCACAGCAATGTGGTTGACCCTTAAGTGCCCTTGGAACAAGGGCAATTAGGGATGGGCAATAAATGCTGGCCCAGCCAGTGACGCCTGCAACCCATGAATGAATAAACCATGAGGTCATGGTTTAATGTGATCATCACAGAAGCCAGTTTTCACCAAATTAATTTCTCTCCACATGGCATGACTCTGACAACATTCCAACTGAAGACCTGTGCTCTGCAACCCTAGCCAAGCTGTTCCAATACCTGACAATAACAAAATGGAAAGTTGCCCAGGTATATTCTGTCCACAAAACACATGACGAATCCATCCTGGACAATTATCAGCCCACTCTCAGCTCAGGCCTGGGCTAATAAGTGACAGGCAACATTCATGCTATACAATGACCACCTCCAACAAGAGTGAGTCTAACTGCCTCCACTTGACATTGAATGGCAATATTATCACTTAATTACCCCATCATCCAAACCCAGAGTGTCATCATAAATACTGTGTCTACAATAGGAGGCCACAGGCTAGGAATCCTGTGTTGATTAACTCATCTCTTGACCCCCTCAAAGCCTGTCCACTATCTACAAAGCACAAGTCAGGAGTATGATGGAATACTGTCCACTTCCTTCACTGTCACTGGATCAAAACGCTGGAACTCCCTCCCTAACAGCACTGTGGGTGTACCTACACCACACAGACTGCAGCGGTTAAGGAGGCAGCTCAGCACCACCTTCTCAAGGGCAATTAGGGATGGGCAATAAATGCTGGCCCAGCCAGTGACATTGCCAGAATGAATAAAAAAAAACCTTGGGGTAGATTTTCATCTTCTGCAATTGAGGTGGGGTGGAGTTGCAGGTGCAGAGGGAAATTATTGAAATAGAACAGCCAGACTTTTTCACCAGTGTATCTCTTTCAGATGATGATCACAGAATCACACAATTGTTACAGTGCAGAAGGAGGCTATTCAGCCCATTGTGTCTGCACCAGATCTCTGAGCATTTTAACTTAGTGCCAATCTCCTGCTTTTTCCCCGTAACCCTGCACATTGTTTCAGTCAAATAGACGTCTAATGCCCTTTTGAATGCCTCGATTGAACCTGCCTCCACCACACTTCCAGTCAGTGTATTCCAGACCCAAATCACTCGCTGTGCGAAAAAGTTTTTTTCTCACCTCACATTTGCTTCTTTTGCAAATCACTTCAAAACTGTGCCCTCTGGTTCTCGATCCGTTTACCAGCGGGAACAGTTTCTCCCTATCTACTCTGTCCGAACCCCTCATGATTTTGAAAGCTTCTATCAAGTCTCCTCTCAGCCTTCTCCTCTCCAAGGAGAACAGTCCCAACTTCTCCAATCTTTCCTCATAGCTGAAGTTTCTCATCCCTGGAATCATTCTCGTAAACCTCTACACAATACTCTAGCTGAAACAAAACCTAAAAACGCTGGATAAACTCAGCATCTGTGGAGAGAAAGACATAGTTAACATTTCAAGTCCATATGACTCTTCTCCAGAGCTAAAGAGAAGTAAAAATGTGATGAAATATATACTGTTTAAGGGGGGTGGGACAGGTAGAGCTGGATAGAAGGCCAGTGATAGGTGGGGGCAAAGGAGAGATTGGCAAAGGCATCATAGACAAAAGGACAAAGGGGTGGTGATGGTGGTGGTACTGGCTAAAGGAGGTGCTGATGGTGACATTAAGGTCACAGAGCAGAATGTGGTAATAGCCAGCTGTTTTTTGTTTTTGTCTCAGATTTTGCCTTTATGTTCCAGCTGAGGTCTGAGATCTACCAAACCTTGACTGTTCCATATTCCTGGTCTTTGCCTTGTTGGTAACCTGGCAGGTGGAACACATGCCCATTCACAATTAATTCGGTGGGTCTTCGTCCACCCTATCTGATTACAGCCGCCTCCCTCAGGAGACCCAGAGCTGTAACAGGGAGTGTCTAGGGAACTAATTTAGTCGACTGCATTCCTTGCTCCCAGTGTGGTTTCCTCTACATTGGAGAGACTGACAGAACAACTACAGTCTGTCTGCAAGCATGACCCAGACCTCCCCCTCAGAGCCCCGCCCCCAGCACCCTCAGAGCCACGCCCCCTCAGAGCCCCGCCCCCAGCACCCTCAGAGCCCCGCCCCCTCAGAGCCCCGCCCCCAGCACCCTCAGAGCCCCGCCCCCAGCACCCTCAGAGCCCCGCCCCCTCAGGGCCCCGCCCCCAGCACCCTCAGAGCCCCGCCCCTTCAGAGCCCCGCCCCCTCAGAGTCCCACCCCTCAGCCACCTCAGAGCCCCACCCCCCAGAGCCCCGCCCCCAGCACCCTCAGAGCCCCACCCCCCAGAGCCCCGCCCCCAGCCACCTCAGAGCCCCGCCCCCCAGAGCCCCGCCCCCAGCCACCTCAGAGCCCCACCCCCCAGAGCCCCGCCCCCAGCCACCTCAGAGCCCCGCCCCCCAGAGCCATAACCCCTCAGAGTCCCAACCCCTCAGAGCCCCGCCCCCTCACATCCCCCGCCCTCTCAAAGCCGCGCCCCCTTTTGCCGCCGGCCCCGCCCTTCCTTGCCCAGGCGCAGCAGAGCTCCGCCCATTCTGTTCCCGGGCTCCGCCCCCCGCGGGCCTCGCGCGCGGGTTTTGAACGGGGCCGGACGGTTGGTGCCCCCGAGTGGGTGCGGGACGGTCGCGGAGCTGAGGCCGAGCCCAGAGCCGGTGAGTAAAGCGCAGCCCCTGTCCTCACTCAGCCGGGAAAGGGTGTTGAAGGAAGGGCCTGTGGGGGAGTGAGCGGGAGGAGGGACAGCCCGGGGCAGCTGTGAGGAACGGAGCAGAGCCCGGCCCCGCCCCTACACCCGGCCCCGCCCCTCCCCCTACACCCGGCCCCGCCCCTGCCCCACCCCCTACACCCGGCCCCGCCCCTACACCCGGCCCCACCCCCCCTACACCCGGCCCCACCCCCCCTACACCCGGCCCCACCCCCTACACCCGGCCCCACCCCCTACACCCGGCCCCGCCCCACACCCCTACACCCGGCCCCACCCCTTACACCCGGCCCCACCCCCCTACACACGGCCCCGCCCCCTACACCCGGCCCCGCCCCACACCCCTACACCTGGCCCCACCCCCTACACACGGCCCCGCCGCACCTACACCCGACCCCGCCCACTACACCCGGCCCCGCCCCACCCCCTACACCCGGCCACCCCTACACCCGGCCCCGCCCCTACACCCGGCCCCGCCCCTACACCCAGCCCCGCCCCCTACACCCGGCCCCACCCCCTACACCAGGCCCCGCCCCCTACACCGGCCCCACCCCCCTACACCCGACCCCGCCCCTACACCCGACCCCGCCCCTACACCCGGCCCCGCCCTACACCCGGCCCCGCCCCACCCCCTACACCCGGCCCCGCCCCACACCCCTACACCCGGCCCCGCCCCCTACACCCAGCCCCACCCGCTACACCCGGCCCCACCCCCGGCCCCGCCCCACCCCCTACACCGGCCGCGCCCCTACACCCGGCCCCACCCCCTACACCCGGCCCCGCCCCACCCCCTACACCCGGCCCCGCCCCACCACCCACCCCCTACACCCAGCCCCACCCCCTACACCCGGCCCCACCCCCTACACCCGGCCCCGCCCCACCCCCTACACCTGGCCCCGCCCCACCCCTACACCCGGCTCCGCCCCACAGCCCTACACCAGGCCCCGCCCCCTACACACGGCCCCACCCCCTACACCCGGCCCCACCCCACACCCCTACACCCGGCCCCGCCCCCTACACCCGGCCCCACCCCCTACACCCGGCCCCACCCCCTACACCCGCCCCCCCCTACACCCGGCCCCGCCCCCTACACCCGGCCCCGCCCCACCACCCACCCCCTACACCCGGCCCCACCACCTACACCCGGCCCCACCCCCCTACACCCGGCCCCGCCCCCTACACCCGGCCCCGCCCCACCCCCCTACACCCGGCCCCACCCCCTACACCCGGCCCCGCCCCCTACACCCGACCCGCTCTACCCCCTACACCCGGCCCCGCCCCACCCCCTACACCCGGCCCCGCCCCACACCCCTACACCCGGCACCGCCCCCTACACCCGGCCCCACCCCCTACACCCGGCCCCACCACACCCCCTACACCCGGCCCCGCCCCAACACCCGGCCCCGCCACCTACACCCGGCCCCGCCACACCCCCTACACCCGGCCCCGCCCCACCCCCTACACCCGGCCCCGCCCCACCCCCCCCACACCCGGCCCCAGCTGTGAGGGACGGAGCAGAGCCCGGCCCCGCCCTGCCCCCTCCCCCAACCCCCTCACCGCCCCCAACCCCCTCACCGCCCCCCAACCCCCTCACCGCCCCCCAACCCCCTCACCGCCCCCCAACCCCCCTCACCGCCCCCCAACCCCCTCACCGCCCCCCAACCCCCTCACCGCCCCCCAACCCCCTCACCGTCCCCCAACCCCCTCACCGTCCCCCAACCCCCTCACCGTCCCCCAACCCCCTCACCGCCCCCCAACCCCCTCACCGCCCCCCAACCCCCTCACCGTCCCCCAACCCCCTCACCGCCCCCCAACCCCCTCACCGCCCCCCAACCCCCTCACCGCACCACCAACCCCCTCACCGCCCCCCAACCCTCTCACCGCCCCCCAACCCCCTCACCGCCCCCCAACCCCCTCACCGCCCCCAACCCCCTCACCACGCCCCCCAACCCCCTCACTGCTCCCTAGCCCCCTCACCGCCCCCAGCCCCCTCACCACGCCCCCCAACCCCCTCACCGCGCCCCCCAACCCCCTCACTGCCCCCCAACCCCCTCACTGCCCCCCAACCCCCTCACTGCCCCCCAACCCCCTCACTGCCCCCCAACCCCCTCAATGCCCCCCAAACCCCTCACCGCACCACCCCAACCCCCTCACTGCCCCCCAACCCCCTCACCGCCCCCAACCCCCTCACCACGCCCCCCAATCCCCTCACCGCCCCCCAACCCCCTCACCGCGCCTGCCCAACCCCCTCACCGCCCCCAACACCCTCACCGCCCCCAACACCCTCACCGCCCCCAACCCCCTCACCGCCCCCCAACCCCCTCACCGCCCGCCAACCCCTCAACCACCTCACCGCCCAAACCCCTCACCGCCCCCAACCCCCTCACCGCCCCCAACCCCCTCACCACGCCCCCCAACCCCCTCACTGCTCCCTAGCCCCCTCACCGCCCCCAGCCCCCTCACCACGCCCCCCAACCCCCTCACCGCGCCCCCCAACCCCCTCACTGCCCCCCAACCCCCTCACTGCCCCCCAACCCCCTCACTGCCCCCCAACCCCCTCACTGCCCCCCAACCCCCTCAATGCCCCCCAAACCCCTCACCGCACCACCCCAACCCCCTCACTGCCCCCCAACCCCCTCACCGCCCCCAACCCCCTCACCACGCCCCCCAATCCCCTCACCGCCCCCCCAACCCCCTCACCGCGCCTGCCCAACCCCCTCACCGCCCCCAACACCCTCACCGCCCCCCAACCCCCTCACCGCCCCCCAACCCCCTCACCGCCCGCCAACCCCTCAACCACCTCACCGCCCAAACCCCTCACCGCCCCCAACACCCTCACCGCCCCCCAACCCCCTCACCGCCCCCCAAACCCCTCACCGCCGCCCAACCCCCTCACCGCCCCCCAACCCCTCACCGCGCCCCCCAACCCCCTCACCGCGCCCCCCAACCCCCTCACCGCGCCCCCCCAACCCCCTCACCACCCCCAACCCCCTCACCGCCCCCCAACCCACTCACCGCCCCCCAAACCCCTCACCGCCTCCCAAACCCCTCACCGCCCCCCAACCCCCTCACCGCCCCCAACCCCCTCACCGCCCCCAAACCCCTCACCGCGCCCCCAGCCCTCTCACCGCCCCCCGCCCACCAGCCCTCTCACCGCGACCCCCAATCCCCTCACCGCGCCCCCCAACCACCTCACCGCGCCCCCCCAACCACCTCACCGCGCCCCCCCAACCCCTCACCGCCCCCAACCCCCTCACTGCCCCCCAACCCCCTCACCGCCCCCCAACCCCCTCACCGCCCCCCAACCCCCTCACCGCCCCCCAACCCCCTCACCGCGCCCCCCAACCCCCTCACCGCACCTCCCAATCCCCTCACCGCCCCCCAACCCCCTCACCGCGCCCCAACCCCCTCACCGCGCCCCAACCCCCTCACCGCGCCCCCCAACCCCCTCACTGCCCCCCAACCCCCTCACTGCCCCCCAACCCCCCTCACCGCCCCCCAACCCCCTCACCGCCCCCCAACCCCTCACCGCGCCCCCAGCCCTCACACCGCCCCGTGCCCCCCAGCCCTCTCACCGCGCCCCCCAACCCCCTCACTGCGCCCCCCCAACCACCTCACCGCGCCCCCCAACCACCTCACCGCGCCCACAACCCCCTCACCGCGCCCCCAACCATCTCGCCGCCCCCCCAACCCCCTCACCCGCCCCCCCAACCCCCTCACTGCGCCCGCCAACCCCCTCACCGCGCCCCCCAACCCCCTCACCGCGCCCCCCCAACCTCCTCACCGCACTCCCCAACCACCTCACCGCGCCCCCCGAACCACCTCACCGGGCTCCCCAAACCCTTCACCGCGCCCCCCAACCCCCTCACCGCGCCCCCCCAACCTCCTCACCGCGCCCCCAACCCCCTCACCGCACTCCCCAACCACCTCACCGCGCCCCCGAACCACCTCACCGGGCTCCCCAAACCCTTCACCGCGCCTCCCAACCCCCTCACCGCGCCCCCCAACCCCCTCATCGCGCCCCTCAACCCCCTCACCGCGCCCCCAACTCCCTCACCGCGCCCCCAACCCCCTCACCGCGCCCCCAACCCCCTCACCGTGCCCCCCCAACCCCCTCACCGCGCCCCCCAATCCCCTCACCGCGCCCCCCAACCCCCTCACTGTCCCCCAGCCCCCTCACCGTGCCCCCCAACCCCCTCACCGCACCCCCCAACCCCCTCACCGCGCCTCCCAACCCCTTCACCGTGCCCCCCAACCCCTTCACCTTGCCCCCCAACCCCCTCACTGCGCCCCAACCCCCTCTCTGCCGCCCAACCCCCTCTCTGCCCCCAACCCCCTCACCTCCCCCCAACCCCCTCAATGCCCCCCAACCGCCTCAATGCCCCCCAACCGCCTCACTGCACCCCTCAACCCCCTCACTGCCCCCCAACCCCCTTACTGCACCCCAACCCCCTCACTGCCTCCCTACCCTCTCACCGCGTCCCCCAAACCCCTCACTGCCCCCCAAACGCCTCACCGCGCCCCCCACAACCCCCCAACCCCCTCACCACCCCCCCGCCAACCCCTCAACCCCCCCAACCCCCAACCCAGGCTCCCCCACCCCGGCCTTCTCACCCGCCCCCCCCAACCCAGCCCCCTCCCCACACCCCCCCAACCCCCCAACCCCTTCACCGCCCCCCAACTCCCAACCCAGCCCCCTCCCCACGCCCCCCCAACCCCCTCACAGCCCCCCACCCCCCAAACCGGCCCCCTCCCCACACCCCCCCCCACTCCTTCACCACCCCCCACCCCCCAACCCGGCCCCCTCCCCACGCCCCCCCCAAACCCTTCACTGCCCCCCACCCCCCAACCCGGCCCCCTCCCTAACCCACCCCCCAACCCGGCCCCCTCCCCGCACCATCCCCAAAACCCTGCCCCTCCCCACGCCCCCCCCCCCCACCCCACAACCCGGCCCCCTCCCCACCCCACCCCACAACCCTGCCCCCTCCCCACGCCCCCCCCAACCCCCTCTCCGCCCCCTACCCATCAACCCGGCCCCCTCCCCCACCCCACCCCACCCCCCATCCCTGCCCCCTCCCCACGCAGCCCCCAACCCCCCCAAACCCCTCACTGCCCCCCACCCCCCAACCCGGCCCCCTCCCCATCCCACCCCCCCGACCCTACCACGTCCTCACGACCCCCCAACACCCTCACCGCCCCCCACCCCCCAACCCGGCCCCCTCCCCACCCCACCCCCCCAACCCTGCCCCCTCCCCACGCACCCCCCCAACCACCCAACCCCCTCACCACCCCCCAACATGGCCCCCTCCCATCCCCACCCCCCCAACCCTGCCCCTCCCCATGCCCCCCCAACCCCCCAACCCCCTCACTGCCCCCCACCCCCCAACCCAGCCCCCTCTCCACCCCCCCCACCACTTGGCCCCCTCACCGCCCCCCATCCCCTAACCCGCCCCCCTCCCCACCCCACCCCCCCAGCCCTGCCCCCTCCTCACGTCCCCCAACCCCTTCACCGCCCCCCACCCCCCAACCCGGCCCCCAACCCCTTCACCACCCCCCCCCCAGCCCTGCCCCCTCCCCACGCCTCCCCCAACCCCCTCACCACCCCCCCCACCACCCAACCCAGCCCCCTCCCCACCCCCCCCACCACCTGGCCCCCCTCACGCCCAGCCCAGCCCCCTCAGCCTCCCCCACCCACCCAGCCCCCAACCCCCCCCCCCCCACCCCCCCCCCCCCCGCCTCATGCACCCCCTCTGGCCATGGCTGTATTGAGCTGTGTCAGCTCGATGCAAATATGGAGGGACTGATTCAGTTTTGGGACTAGGGCCATCCTGGAACACCATGCGCTTGGCTGCCTGACTGGGGGAGATGACTCCCATGTTTGTCATTTTGTTCAGATGTTGCTGCCCCTGCTTCATGAGAGGGTGGGGAGTCTTCCATGGCACAGAAAGCCACGTGGGTTTAGCATCCCCCCGGTGTGATCTTGTACACGATTTCCGGTTGCTTCAAGTCCTGCAAAGAGCTTGGGGAGCTCCCTTTTATACTTGGAGCCAGGCCCTTGTTGGTTGACTTCTTCAACTTTTTGTAGAAGGTTAAGTTGGGCCGAGTAGTGAACGCTCCTGGCTGTGGACCACAATCGGGCCTCTCGGATTCTTTTACCCTTATGCCTCAGTATTACCCGTCAGGTTCCTTTTACCAGGAGCTTTATGCCTCCTGCTCCATCTAGGTATGTCATGGGCAGCATCAACTGTTGTGTCACCAGCCGTGGTTCCCTGCCCGATAGAACCATAACCCTGGCTCCCGAGTCCGATTTAATGTTTGTGAGCTGGTTGTTAACTGAAATGTCCACATTCCAGTACAAAAATCCTGGATCCTTGACCTCACCCAAGAAGCACAGCTGTGTGTCCGCTTGGTGTGCTGACTTCACCTCATGAATTATCTCTGGGTCTTTCCTGCATTTAGATATTTTGGCCTTGCACAGTTTGTTGAAGTATTTTTTATTCATTCATGGGATGTGGGTATTGCTGACTGGGCCCAGCATTTACTGCCCATCCCTAATTGCCCCTTGAGAAGGTGGTGGTGAGCTGCCTTCTTGAGCCGCTGCAGTCCCTGTGGTGTAGGTACACCCACAGTGCTGTTAGGGAGGGAGTTCCAGGATTTTGACTCAGTGGGTTGAATTTTACTCTGGGTGGGTGGGTGTGCGCCCAACCCGATCGAGTCTGAAATCAGGCAAACGTTCTTAAATAAAATAAGAATAGAAATCTGTGGACAGCATTCTCGTAATCTGCATGTTCAGGTGCCTGATTACGATGCTTGGACATTTTTTCCCTGATTTTTAAAAACTTTATCTCCTGAGTTTGGGGTCTCCGGCTCCCTGAGGCAGCACTCTGCTGTCAGGGAGCTTCCTGGCACTGCGCCCACATCAACGTCCTCGCGTGACCTCCTCCTGACCCCGCCCTGGCAGCACTGAGCCTTTCACCCAGCGCTTCACACTGGCTGGCCGTTAATTGGGAATAAAAGTTCGAAACTGGGGAAAGGCTAATTTTACTAAGATGAGATACGATGTGGCCCCAGTGGACAGGGTGCAGCTACTTGCAGATAAAACTGTGTCAGAGCAGCGGGAGGCATTCAAGGAGGGCAAATATGTCTCCGGAAAGACAAAGTCCGGAGAACCCTGGGCGTCAAGGGACATAAAGTTTAGGATTAGGATAAAAAGAGAAACTTATGGCAGATACCGTGGGCTCAATATGGCAGAGAACCTAGGGGAGTATAAAAAGTGCAGGGGGGAACTTAAAAAGGAAACTCGGAAAGCTGAGAGAGTGCATGAGAAAGCATTGGTGGGTAGAATAATGGAAAACCCAAAGGGGTTTTTAAAATATATAAAGAGCAAGAGAAGAACTAGGGAAAGAGTAGGGCCAATTCGGGATCTTAGAGGTAATCTGTGTATGGACCCAGAAGACGTGGACACAATCGTCAATGAATACTTTGGGTTGGTCTTCACAATGGCAAAGGATGTTGCAGGTATAGACATCAGGGTGGAGGACTGTGAAATATTAGAGGAAATTAACATAAAGGGAGAGGAGGTACTAGTGGGTTTAGCAGCCTTAAAAATGGATAAATCCACAGGCCCAGGTGAGATGTATCCCAGGCTGTTGAGGGAGGCAAGGGAGGAGATATTAGAGGCCCTGGCAGTAATTTTCAAATCCTGTCTGGCCACAGGTGAGGTGCCAGAGGACTGGAGGGCTGCTATCGCTGTCCCATCATTAAAAAAGGAGGAAAGGATAGTCCAGGAAATTATAGGCCAGTCAGTCTAACCTCAGTGGTGGATAAGTTACGAGTAGGAATTCTGAGGGACAGATGTATATCTGCACTTGGAGAGGGATGGATTAATCAGGGATAGCTGGCATAGATTTGTTAAGGGAAGGTCATGTTTGACAAATTTGATCGTATTTTTTGAGGAGATATCCAGGAATGTTAATGAGGGTAATGCATTTACATAGAAACACGGAAACAGGAGTCTGCTCCGCCATTCATTATGATCATGGCTGATCATCCAACTCAATAGCCTGCTCCCGCTTTCTCCCCATACCCTTTGATCCCTTCCACCCCAAGAGCTATATCCAACTCCTTCTTGAAAACATACAATGTTTTGGCCTCAACTACTTTCTGTGGTAGTGAATTCCACAGGCTCACCACTCTCTAGGCGAAGAAATTTCTCCTCATCTCAGTCCTAAATGGTCTACCCCACATTCTCAGACTGTGACCCCCAGTTCTGGACGACCCCACCATCGGGTCATCCTTCCTGAATTTACCCTGTCTAGTCCTGTTAGAATTTTATAGTTTCTATGAGATCTCCCCATATTTTTCTGAACTCCAGTGAATATAATCCTAATTGACTCAATCTCCTCTCATATGTCAGTCCTGCCATCCCAGGAATCAGTCTGATAAACTTCGCTGCATTCCCTCTATAGCAAGAACATTCTTCCTCCGATAAGGAGACCAAAACTGCACACAATATTCCAGGTGTAGTCTCACCAAAGCTGTGAATAATTGCAGCAAGACATTCCTGCTTCTGTACTCAAATTTGATATGGTCTACATGAACTTTAGCAAGGGTTTTGATAAGGTCCCTCATGGCAGACTGGGCAAGAAGGTAAGAGCCCATGAGATCTGAGGCAAAATGGCATGTTGGATCCATAATTGGCTGAGAGGCAGGAAGCAGAGGGCTATGCTAGAGGGATGTTTCTGTGACTGGAAACCTGTTTCCAGTGGGGTTCCACAGGGCTCGGTGTTGGGGCTCTTGCTGTTTGTGGCATTCATAAATGATGTGGACTTAAATGTAAGGGGTATGATCAAGAAGTTCGAGGATGACACGAAAATTGGTAGGGTGGTAAACTGCAGGAGGATATCAATGGACTGATCAGGTGGGCAGAGCAGTGACAAATGGAATTCAACCTGGAAAAGTGTGAGGTTATACACTTGGGGAGGGCTAACAAGGCAAGGGATTACACTATGCATGGTAGGACCTTGGAAAGTACTGAAGATCAGAGGGACCTTGGTGTGCAAGTCCACAGAAGGAACTGGTGAGTAAATTAGAAATGTGTAATATTTTTAAAGTTCCTATAGTTGTATTTAACTGAGAAGCACCAGGAATAAGGGAAATTTATGGGTAATATAAATAATCAAATGTAGAATAAAGTTAACCTAAGGGAAGTAGAGTTAAGACATGGCAGGGCAGCTCAGTCACATGGAATGCGTGTCCTGTAATATGTGGGAAGTCAAGGGCGCTACCTTACTGTTTCCTAGACGACCACATGTGCAGGAAGTGCTGTCAGCTGCAGAAACTTGAGCTCCAGGTTTCAGAGCGCGAGCGGCGGCTGGAGTCACTGTGGCACATCCACGAGGCCGAGGTGGATAGTACATTCAGAGAGGTGGTCACACCGCAGCTTAAGGGCCTGGAGACAGAGAGGGAAGGGGTGACCACCAGATAGCCCAAGAGAAGTGGGCAGGTAGTGCAGGTGTCCCCTGGGGTCCTGCTCACAAATCGATTTTCCATTTTGGAAGCTGGTGAGGGCGCTGGCTCCTCAGAGGAGAGCAGTCAGAGCCAAGTTTGTGGCACCACGAGCGGCTCGGCTGTACAGGAGGGGAGGAAGAAGAAAGGAAGAGCTATAGTGATAGGGGAGTCATTGGTTAGGATCAGACAGGCGTTTCTCTGGCCAAAGATGTGACTCCAAGGTGGTATGTTGCCTCCTTGGTGCCAGGGTCATGCATGTGACAGAACGGCTGCAGGGAAAATCAGGGTAAGGGAGAAAGTAACAAAATCTGAATCAGGGCCACTGTGCATGTATGTGAATGCAGAGTATAGTAAATAAGATTGGGGAGTTACAGGTGCAGATTGCCATATGGAAATATGATGTTGTGGCGATAACAGAGACCTGGCTCAAGGAAGGGCAGAACTGGGTGTTAAATATTCCTGTGTTCAAAGTGTTCAGAAGAGATAGGAAAGGAAGGAAAGGAGGAGGGGTGATGGTATCAGTTAAGGAAAGCATTACAGTGCTGGAGAAAGAGGGTGTCCCAGAGGGTTCAAGGACAGAATCTATTTGGCTAGAGGTAAGGAACAAAAAGAGGGAATTACATTGCTCGGTGTAGTCTATAGGCCACCAAATAGTGAGAAGGATGTAGAAGAACAAATCTGCAGGGAAATTACAGAGAGATGCAGGCGTTATAGAGTAGTTATAATGGGGGACTTTAATTACTGTAGATGTAGATTGGGACAGTGGTAGTGTACAGGACAGAGAGGGGAAAACGTTCCTAGATTGTGTCCAATCCAACAAGAAAAGATGCACTGTTGGACCTGGTTCTTGGAAATGAGGTGGGCCAAGTAGTTCAAGTGCCAGTGGGGGAACATTTAGGAGACAGCGATCATTGCATTGTACATTTTAGGATGAGGATACAAAAGGATGAAGGCAATCCAGAGTAAAAATAATTAACTGAACAAGAGCCGACTTCAATAGGAACTGGGCCAGATAGACTGGAACGAAAGATTGGAAGGAAAAGCTGTAGCTCAACAATGGGCTACCTTCAAAAAAGAATTGGTTTGGTATATTCCATTGAAAGGGAGAGGGGGGACAAACAAATCTAGAGCTCCCTGGATGAAAAAGGAGATGGAAATTAAGATAAAGAAAAAAAGTGTGTTTATGACAGTTGTCAGGTAGAAAATACAATTGAGAACCAAGAGGATTACAGAAGGTTCAGAGAGGAGGTAAAAAAGCATATTAGAGAAGCAAAGAGGGATTATGAGAAAAGACTGGCAGCCAACATAAAGGGGAATCCCAAAGTCTTCTATAGGCACATAAATAGTAAAAGCGTGGTAAAAGGAGTGGGGTCAATTAGAGACCTAAAAGGGAATTTACACATGGACGAAGGGGCCATGGCTGAGGTATTAAATGAATACTTTGCATCCGTCTTTACCAAGGAGGTAAATGCTACCCAGGCCATAGCGACAGACGAGGAAACTCTGTCACTAGAAGGGTTCAAAATTGATAAGGGGAAAGTGTTGATTAGACTGTCGGTACTTAGAGTTGACAAGACACCGGGACCGGATGAGATGCGTCCAAGGATATTGAAGGAAGTGAGAGTAGAAATTGCAGGGGCACTGGCCATGATCTTTCAGTCTTCCCCAGACTCAGGGGTGGTGCCAGAGGACTGGAGAATTGCAAACATTACGCCCTTGTTCAAAAAAGGTCGTAAGGATAAGCCCAGCAATTACAGACCAGTCAGTTTAACTACAGTAGTGGGCAAGATTCTAGAAACAATTATTCGGGATAGAATTAGTCATCACATGGAAAAATATGGATTGATAAGGAAGAACCAGCATGGATTTCTAAAGGGGAAATCATGTTTAATTAACTTTCTGGAGTTTTTTGAAGAGGTAACATAAGAACTAGGAGCAGGAGTAGGCAATTCAGCCCCTCGAGCCTGCCCCGCCATTCAATACCATCATGGCTGATCTCATTTCAGCCTCAACTCCAATTTCCCACCCTCTCCCCATAACCTTTCAACCCGTTACTAATTAAAAACCTGTCTATCTCCTCCTTAAATTTATTCAGCATCCTGGCATCCACTGCACTCTGAGGTAGAGAAGGTAGTGTAATGTAACAGAGAAGGTCAATGAGGGTAATGCTGCTGATGTGGTGTACATTGACTTTGAAAAGGCATTTGACACAGTGCCACAAAACAGACTTAAGAAAAGTTATTTCTCATGGAATAAAAGGGACAGTAGCAATATAGATACAAAATTGGCTGAAAAATAGGAAGCAGAGAATAATGATCAATGGATATTTTTCGGGCTGGAGGAAGGTTTGTAGTGGAGTTCCCCAGGGGCCGGTACTGAGACCCTTGCTTTTCCTGATATATATTAATGATCTAGATCTTGATGTCCAGGGGACAATTTTAAAGTTTGTGGATGATACGAAGCTTGAGAGTGTTGTGAACTGCGAGGAGGACAGTTGGAACTTCAAGAGGACATAGACAAGTTGGTGGAGTGGGCAGATAGGAGGCAGATGAAGTTCAATGTGGAGAAGTGTGAGATGATGCATTTTGGTTGGAAGAACATGGACAGACAATATAAAATAAGGGGTGACATTCTGAAGGGGGTGCAGGAGCAGAAAGACCTGGGTGTATATATGCATAGATCATTGAAGGTGACAGGACAGGTGGAGAGAGAGTTAATAAAGTAAATAGTATCCTGGGCTTGATTAATAGGGACATAGAGTACAAGAGCAGGGGGGTTATGCTGAATTTATATAAGACACTCGTTAGACCTCAGCTGGAGTATTTTGTACAGTTCTGGGCACCACATTATAGGAAGGATGTGAACACATTGGAGAGTGCAGAAGAGGTTTACAAGAATGGTTCCAGGGATGAGAAACTTCAGCTATGAGGATAGATTGGAGAGGTTGGGTCTGTTCTCCTTGGAGAGAAGGCGGCTGAGAGGAGATTTGATAGAGATGTTCAAAATCATGAGGGGGCTGGACAGAGTAGATAGGGAGAAGCTGTTCCCACTCGTAAAAGGATCAAGAATGAGAGGGCACATACTTAAAGTGTTTTGCAAAAGAAGCAAGTGTGATGTGAGAAAAAACTTTTTCACACAATGAGTGGTTTGGGAATGCGCTGCCTGGAAGTGTGGTGGAGGCAGGTTCAATAGAGGCATCCGAGAGGACATTGGAAGGAGAGCTCGAAACCCTGGAGGTAAACCCTTGGGGAAGGCATCTGAGAAAAAGCATCGGTTTGGGAGAAGATTCCAAAGAGAGTTCTTAAAGAGCAGAGATTGGAAACCCTTGTGTGGAAGATGGAGTTCAGTGAGACCAGTTGGCTCATGGCGTAACAAATGTCTGGTGGTGGTGGGGGTTGATGAGAGATTGAGAGATCCATAGTATCTGTTTGAGGTGGCATCTATCTCTTGGTTTCAGAGTGTGGTGTATCTGACCACAGGTCACCTATTGGTTTACATAGAATGTACACTTACTGTGAACATTAGAGTATAAGACAGTTGCAATTTTAGATATCCTTACAAATCTGCATATATCTGTAAAGGTATAGTTGTGGGTGAAGGAATATTTTGATATAGTTCATCTTTTCTTTAATGAATGTTTTATTCTTTTGTTAAAAGTTCATTAGCTGACTCTGGTCACTTTGTTCAGTAGCCACTCTCCACATATCTAAACAAACAAGTAAAAGTTAGGATCTGTCAAGCTGGGTTCCATTCTGGGATTAAGCTTGTCCAGTTGTAACTTCAACTGGGATCATAACAAAGTGGGGCTCTTGTGGAATTTGAAACATGGGCAGCGGGTGATTGGATGTGGAATAATAATAGGTCTGAGATCTTTCCTTATAAAATGGGTTCTGTGAATCCTTATAACAAGTATGTGCAAGAACAGAGGTAATTGAAATTGGAGTTGCTGTGAGGTATAATATACAGGTTGGAATTCAAAATGGCTTTGGAGATTGCTAAGACTTCTTTACAGGTGGAAAACGTAACTCTGACTGCTTTACAGAAATTAACCAAGAGTAAATGAATGGAACTGGCGTATAAACTGGAGATAGAATTACCCAAAGGGGCAAGGAAAGCGGACATAGTTGAGATAGTGGCACAGCATTTAAAACTGGAAGGGACACTAGGGAGACCATGTTCTCCATGGGGCAAGTCGATTGGGCAAGTTAAGATCCAGTTGTAAAAAAAGCAATTTGAACATGAAAAGGAAGTGAAAAATCTTGAATTAGTGGTGAGAGAAAAAGGAAAAGAAAGAGAATTAGTATTGAAAAGGCTAGAGGCAAAAGAAAAGGAAATAAAGAGAATGAGAGGAAAAATAAAAAGGAAGGAACTTCAGGCAAGGGAGAAGGAATGAGAAAGGGAAAACCGACTTCAAAAGCTGGACCTTAAAAAAGAGATCTTAGGTGCTGAGGAAGGTTCTGATTATGAAAAATCTTAACCCAAAGCCCAATGAGGAGATGTTTAACTTTGTGCAAACTCTTCCAAAGTTTGAGGAAAGGGATGTAAAGGCACTCTTTATCTCATTTGAAAAGGTGGCTAAGCAAATGAAGTGGCCAAAAGAAACCTGGACATTGCTCTTACAGTCTATATTGGTTGGTCGAGCTCACGAGGTTTATGTTTCACTTTCAGAAGAAGTTTCTGTGGATTATGGTGCAGTAAAAAAGGCTATTCTGAGTGCATATGAGTTAGTCCCTGAGGCATATGGACAGAAATTTTGTAACACAAGGAAACACCCTGGGCAGACCTATACTAGGTTTGAGAGGGTAAAGCAAAGTAATTTTGACTGTTGGGTACAGGCATTAAAGTTAGAGACAACATATGAAGCTCTTAGGGAAATAATTCTCCTGGAAGAATTTAAAGATTCACTTCCTCCTGTGGTTAGAACCCATGATGCAGATCAGAGGGTTGGAACAGCTAGACCAGCAGCAGAGATGGCAGACGATTATGAACTGGTCCATAAATCTAAATCCTTTCTCCGTCATTCGCATTAACCCGTGAAGGATAGTAGATGGGAAGGTGAAAGGAAGGCAAGTAGCCAGAGAAGAGAAGAGACAGTTGGGAATTCTCAGGAAATTCCTCCTCAGATCAGAAAAGGAAATGGCTGTTAAAACTGTAGCAGTAGTACAGGTGAATCATGTTCCTTCAGAACATACGGGAAAGGGGGATATAGTTCAGGATAGTCTGGGGAATTCTTCTTTGATTACTGGTGAAGAAAATCAGATTATTTGAGGTTCTGGATGCTTTGTTTTGAAGGGAGAAGCATTCCCTTACAAAATAAGTGAACAGATTAAATTTCTGAGAGATACGGGGCAGATCAATCATTGATGGTGACTGATGATATAATTTGTGTTCCGGATAGTTTTATGAAGGTCATAAAGCATTAATAAGGGGTAGTAATGGAATTTATGAACCTGTTTCTTTGTGTAAAGTCAACATACAGGGTCAGTTTGTAAACAGAGTTGTTACAGTGGGAATTATCCCTAGATCACCTATTGAAGGGGTGGATTTTATTCTGGGTAATGATTTGGTTAATGGAAACAGTAATGTGGTGACGACTGTATTGCAGCAGGCAGTTGATCATGTTGATCCTAACCAACTTCAGAAAGCTACTGTCGCCAACAATGAGATGTTTATTACTGATAACAAGCAATTGAAGGAAAATCTGATCAATGTAGAAAACCAACTTTCATGTATGAAAGAGGAGTTTGCTAATGAAAGAAGAGAATTGGTGAGAACAATTAAGAATCAGTCACAGAGAATAGAACACTTGTCTGAGGACTTGAAATGTCTAAATGATAAATTTATAGAAGCAAATTTAACAAAGGCCAATCTTCAGTTAAAACTTGATGAGCTTCAAGCATCAGAAGTTGCTATGAAATATCAGGGAAAATACCTTGAACAAGAAAAGGAATTGTTGGTAAGTTAGAATAATTGGTTGAATGCGGAATTAAAAATCAGAAATAACGAACTGTTAGAGCTTCATCGTGAAACAAGTAATGAGATTCTTGGACTTCGAAGCAATCTGGAGAAAATGAAAGAGGAGATGTGTGATTTGGAGTGTCACAGTTCAAAAATTGTTCCTTTTGAATAAAAAAATCCTGGCTAAATTGTAGTCCAGTTGAGCAAAAAACTAATACAAGTAAAATTGCTGATGTATCAACCTCAGTAATTAACAGTATGGAAGCAACTAAAGCGCCTGTACAATTGGATATCAAGAATTGTCAACATAAAGGACTGAAATTGCAAAATGACTCTTCCAGGTCTATGGCCAGAGACACTTATTTACAAGTGATTGCTGGTGCTAATGTGCAAAATACAGCAGTTGGAATCTAGGTAAATGGACAGGTGGCAAAAAAACATTCAAAACCTGTAGACGAGAGGCATGATGCAGTTCATGGATTGTGCAAAAGAGGGTTAAAATGAACTATGAAACTCCACAGGGAGAATATAATTGACATAGCTCAAAAAGGAGTAGTAAAGACCTGTTTGAAATGGAATATGGGGAAATAACAATATCATAAAAAGTTTAAAGATCAAACCAAGCAGGAGTATGAAAGGGGGAGATGGTAGCATAGTGGTATTGTCACTGGACTAGTAATCCAGAGTCCCAGGTTAATGCTCTGGGGCAGATGATAGAATTTGAATTCAATAAATATCTGGAATTAAAAGTCTAATGATGACCATGAAACTATTGTCAATTGTCATAAAAACCCACCTGGTTCACTAATGTCCTTCAGGGAAGGAAATCTGCCATTTTCACCTGGTCCAGCCTACATGTGACTCCTACATGTGGCTGACTCTTTAAAAAAGCCCTCTAAACAAGGGCAATTAAGGATGAGCAATAAATGGTAGCCAGCGATGCCCACATCTCATGAGGGAATTAAAAAAAACGAAACATCTCAATAACATCCTTGAAACAGTAAAAAGAGATTTTGATCAGAGACCAAATGAAATGTTAACTCATAAAATGCCATTTTGACTTTTTCTTATCGAACTGAGAATTTACCACTCGAGTTCGGAAAATGATGGAATTACGTCTACAGTTAACCAAAAGGACATTTGGGCTGTGGACTTAAATGAAACCTTTTTTGCTGAGTTAAAGACTGGGAACAAGAGGAAAAAGAAACAAAAGAGTTGAGTTAGGATAATGCTATAATGTGCAAAATCTTATTACATTGATTGATTGGTTTTGCTTAAATCTTTGCTTAAATTGTATGATAACTGGTGTGATTGTAAAAGGAGATGGAAAATGTATAGGATGTAATAAGCTGTTGTTAGAGGTTTATGACAAGTTTATGTGAGGCAGATGTAAGGCCATTGTAAAGAAACCTTCACAACCACTGTTGTGGATCTTTCTTTCATTCAAGGGGGAGGTGTTAGGAAATAGAGTTTAAGTAAGTTATATTTGTATTTGTGGGTGTTAGGAATGAGTTTCAGCTTTAAAGTTTGATTTGTATGTCTGTATTTGTGTGTTAAGAAAAGGTCAAGTTGAGATTTAGTTTTGCTTTACAAGTTGCCTGCATTCCTGATGAGAGTTTATGACTCCTAAAGAGAAGTTAAGCAAACACAAGGGTAGAAAATAAACTGGGCTGTTGCCTAGCAACAATGATCCAGCGAGACATGCCACACACAGACATGCATAGAAAAACTAAAGGAACAGCAGCTTTGAGTTCAGTTTGAAAACGGCTGCCAAGCAGAAACAACCTAAAAGGGGCAGATAGCTAGTCCAAGCTAAAATTGGTTGAAAGCTGCCAGAGAGAAACTGGGGCAAAAGGGACAAATCCTGTAGTAACTGGCAGATGTGAGCGACAGTTCCCTAGACGATTGCTGTCTTCAGCGACACTGGTTCTTGGTCACCTGCAGGAATGAAAGTTGGCATCTATAGACCCTGGGTGTCACTAGGCGCAGGCCTGCGATGTCTTGCTGTGGCTCTTGGGCAGTGTGTGTGGGAGCCCTGGCAGCCCCTTCTTCCTATGGTTGCTGCTCCTGCCTCTGCACAACCAGGAGCATCAGTCGCTCTCTCCTCCATCTTCTTCGCCCTCTCTAGGCCATCAGGCACACCGCTAATTCACCAGGCTCCATGATCCTGATGTTGTACTCCTGCAGGGTGAAAGAGAGCGACACGTGATCAGCACTGGTGTACTAAGAATCTGACCTGGTTCAGTGTGACGGCCCCTTAATACTTTCTGGAGAGTGCTGGCCACCACTTGGAAGGCTAGAGATTAGTGCACTACATGGCTGCCCTGTTAGCTGAACCACGGGGGAGACTGTGGTTGATGTGGTGTAGATGGGCTCCCAAAAGGTATTTCATAAAGTGTTATAAAATATGCTTGTCAGTAAAGTTGAGGCCAATGGAGTAAAAGAGATAGTGGCAACATGGATACAAAGATGGCTGAGTGACTGGAAATAAAGAGTAGTGGTGAATGCTTCTTTTTCAAATAGAAGGATAGTTCCTCAGAGATTGCTGTTAGGACCACTGCTTTTCTTGATCTATATTCATGATTTGGACTTTGGAAGCTCGAGGCAGAATTTCAACATTTACAGGTAACACAAAATTTGGAAGCATTGTGAACAGTGAGGAGGAAAGTGATCGATTTCAAGAGAACATAGACAGACTAAATCACTAGATTTAGTGATGTGTAATGAGGCAGATTTGATAAGGGAGCTTAAGGTGAAGGAACCCTTAGGAGGAAGTGACCATAATATGATAGAATTTACCCTGCAATTTGAGAGGAAAAAGCTGGAATCAGATGTAACGGTATTACAGTTGAATAAAGGCAACTACAGGGGCATGAGGGAGGAGCTGGCCAGAATTGACTGGGAGATGAGCCCAGCAGGAAAGACAGTGGAACAGCAATGGCAGGAGTTTCTGGGAGTAATTTGGGAGACACAGCAAAAATTCATCCCTAGGAAGAAGAAGCATACTAAAGGGAGGACGAGGCAACCATGGCTGACAAGGGAAGTCAGGGACAGCATAAAAGCTAAAGAGAAAGCATACAATGCGGTGGAGAAGCAGAGATTGTTCTCCTTACAGAAGGTTGAGAGGAAATTTTGATGGAGGTAAACTAGAGATAAACTATGGTAGGTCTGGACAGAGTAGATAGGAAGAGACAACAACAACCTATATTTATATAGCACCTTCAAAGTAATAAAAAGTCCCAAAGATGCTTCACAGGAGCATTATAAAACTAAGTATGACATAAGGAGATATTAGGTCAAATGACCAAAAACTTGGTTAAGAGGCAGTTTTTAATCAGTGTCGGTGAGCAAGGTGGAGAGGCAGAGAAGTGTTGGGAGGGAATCTCTGAGTTTGGGGCCTTGGCAGATGAAGGGAATGATTAAATTCAGGGATGAACAAGAGGCCCAAATTGGAGGAGCACAAATATCTTGGAGCATTGAAGGAGGTTACAGAGATTAGGAGGGACAAGGCCATGAAGGGATTTGAAAACAAGGATGAGAAACTGCTCGGATTGGTGGAAGGGTCGAGAGCCAGAAGCGACAGGAAGAATAACTTACTTTTTACACAGCGGGTGGTTAGGATCTGGAATGCACTGTCTGAGTGTGGTGGAGACAGGGTCAATCGAGTGGTTAGGTTCTGGAATGCACTGCCTGTGAGTGTGGTGGAGACAGGGTCAATCGAGTGGTTAGGATCTGGAATGCACTGCCTGAGAGTGTGGTGGAGACATGATCAATCGAGTGGTTAGGGTCTGGAATGCACTGCCTGTGAGTGTGGTGGAGACAGGCTCAATCGAGTGGTTAGGTTCTGGAATGCACTGCCTGAGAGTGTGGTGGAGACATGATCAATCGAGTGGTTAGGGTCTGGAATGCACTGCCTGTGAGTGTGGTGGAGACAGGCTCAATCGAGTGGTTAGGTTCTGGAATGCACTGCCTGAGAGTGTGGTGGAGATATGATCAATCGAGTGGTTAGGTTCTGGAATGCACTGCCTGTGAGTGTGGTGGAGACAGGGTCAATCGAGTGGTTAGGATCTGGAATTCACTGTCTGACAGTGATGGAGATAGGGCCAATCGAGTGATTGGGATCTGGAACTCACTGCCCGAGAGTGTGGTGGTGACAGGGTTAATCATGGCATTCTAAATGGAATTGGATAATCAACTAAAGAGAAAAAAAATTACAGGTCTACAGGAAAAAGTCAGGGGAGTGGGACTTGCTAAGCTGCTCTTGCAGAAAGCAGGTACAGACACCAATGGGCTGAATGGCCCCCGGTGCCAATCAAATCCTTTGATTCTATTCCTTTTAAATTTTGTCCACCTGTAGTTTCGTCTAGTTCTGATAAAGTGCCTAAATATGAATCATAATTTCCTTGTTTTCCCCAAGTTCCCCTTTAAGTTGCACTCGGGTCCTCAATCATGTAAATATCATCATTCTTTCATCATCACTGGGTCACTATTCTGGAACTCTCTATCAGAGCATCATCATGAGATGGATTGCAGTGATTGGTCCAGAATTATCTTATCAATGCAGCTAGGGACCATAAAGAAGTAAGCCATTCGGCCCATCGAGACTGCTCCGCCATTCAGTGAAATCATGGCTGATCTGATAATCCTCAACTCCACTTACCTGCCTTTTCCCCATAACCCTTGATTCCCATATTGATTAAAAATCTGTCCATCCTTGAATATACTTAACGACCCAGCCTCTACAGCCCTCTGCGGTAAAGAATTCCACAGATTCACTACCCTCTGAGAGAAGAAATTCCTCCTCATCTCTGTCTTAAATGGGTGACAACTTACTCTGAGATGATGCCCTCTGGTCCTAGACCCTACCACAAGGGGAAACAACCTCTCAGCATCTACACCCTATCAAGCCCTCTAAGAATCTTATATGTTTCAATAAGGTCACCTCTCATTCTTCTAAACTCCAATGAGTACAGGCCCAACCTACTCAACCTCTCCTCATAAGAAAATCCCTCCATAGCTGGGATCAACCTAGTGAACCTTCTCTGGACTGCCTCCAATGCCAGTATGTCTTTCCTTAGATGAGGGGACCAAAACTGTTCACAGTATTCTAGGTGTGGTCTAACTAGTGCCTTATATAGTTTTAGCAAGACTTCCCTATTTTTATACTCGATTCCCTTTGAAATAAAGGCCAACATTCCATTTGCCTTCCCTATTACCTGCTGAACTTGTATGTTAGCTTTTTGTGATTCATGCACGAGGACTCCCAAATCCCTCTGTGCTGCAGCTTTCTGCAGTCTTTCTCCATTTAAATAATATTCAGCTCCTCTATTCTTCCTACCAAATTGCATAACCTCACATTTTCCCACATTATATTCCACCTGCCAAGTTTTTGCCCACTCACTGAACCTGTCTGCATCCCTCTGTAGATTCCTTGTGTCACCCTCACCACTTGCCTTCCCACCTACTTTTGTGTTATCCACAAACTTGGCGATAGTACATTAACTTTCTTCATCCAAGTCATTAATATATATTGTAAATAATTGTGGCCCCAGCACTGATCTCTGTGGCACTCCACTAGTTACAGGTTGCCGTCCTGAAAATGCCTCCCTTATCCCAACTCTCTGTCTTCTATTAGTTAGCCAATCCTCAATCCATGCTAATATACTACCCTCAACACCATGGGCTCATATCTTATTAAGTAGCCTGATGTGCGGTATCTTATCGAACATCTTTTGGAAATTCAAATATGTTTCATCTACTGGTTCCCCTTTATCTATCCTGCTTGTTACCTCCTCAAAGCATTCTAATCAATTTGTCAGGCATGATTTCCCCTTCATGAAGCCATGCTGACTCTGCTTGATTATAATATGCATTTCTAAATGCTCTGCTATTACATCCTTTATAATAGACTCTAACATTTTTCCAATGATGAATGTTAAGCTGACTGGCTTATAGTTACCTGTTTTTGTCTCCCTCCCTTTTTGAATAAGGGTTACATCGGCAGTTTTCCAATCCTCTGGGATTTTTCCAGAATCTAAGGATTCTTGGAAGATTACTATCAGTGCATCCACTATCTCTGTAGCTACTTCCTTTAATATCCTAGGATGCAACCCACCAGGTCCAGAGGACTTATTGGCTTTTAGCCTATTAGTTTCCCTAGTATTTTTTTCTCTAGTGATAGTATGGGAAATAAAAGCAGCAATTACAGTCTCTCACATAGTTGAGAACAAATAAAAAACAATCATTTATTCATTGCCAATACAACTATCTTGAAATATTACATTTCTGCAAACACTACCATTTTGAGCAGTTGCTTTCCTGTTCGTCGAAGGGTCATGAGGACTCGAAACGTCAACTCTTTTCTTCTCCGCCGATGCTGCCAGACCTGCTGAATTTTTCCAGGTAATTCTCTTTTTGTTTTGGATTTCCAGCATCCGCAGTTTTTTTGTTTTTATCTGCTTTCCTGTAGTGTTGCTTTTCTGCCAGTGACTGGCAGTATTGTGCTTTGTAACTGATGTCATAAACATTTTAGTCATGGGAAATGGTTCATCTTCAAGAACTAAGGTCATTCTGGAAGAATTTGTGTTTTTAAAAGACCCTTAAAGGGTTAATGCTAGGACTCTGGTTGCTGCTGTTCCTGGAAAAGACAGCATTTTACAGGAAAAGGTAATTACGCAGTTTTAAAGAATGACACTGGTGGACTGTTTAAAGAATCACACGGTGGTTTATGACTCTGGGAAAGAAGACAGGCTTTGGAAAACTTTAAAAGCTGGTAGGCTGTTTTGCTTTGGGGAAAACAAAAAGGATCAACTGCTTGGGTAAAGAAGACAACAGCTCCTGACCCAGTCCAGAGCAGTGAATGGATTGCTGAAGGAAGATGCTCCGAAGTCGCTTTACGTTCTGAAATCGACTGTGTGCAAGATCTTCTTGACGTTCATCTGAAAAGTGGTGCAGTCATTGATTGTTCCCCAGGCCTGTGCTGAGAGAACAACCGTGTAACCCGGACACCATTTCAAAGACTCCATCGTTTACCAGTTTCCCTTGAGCCATTGACTTTGTGTGTGTGTGTGTGTGTGTGTGTGTGTGTGTGTGTATGTAATTTGAAAGTGTAATTATTATACTTTCATATTTCACATTGTATGTTAATAAGTTTTTCCTTTCTCCTTGACCAGTCTGGTTTTATAATAAACTAATAATTTTGTTAATTATTGAAGAAACCTGGGCATTGAATGGTCATTCTGAGATTAATAGGTAAAGCAGATATTTGGCAATATAGCTAGCTGGAGAAATCATGTTGGCTTATAATCTCCGACTAGCATCGGGAAGTGCTGGCCCACAGGAGTTAGAAGAAATAAATGTTTACCTGCATGGCCTTGAAAATTATGTTGACACTTCCGATGGCCAGAGCTGCTTGGGGCCCTGCATCGAAATACTCCTCGCAGGCCCCAGCGAAATGTAGCTCCAGTGAATTCAAGAAGGCTACGCCCCCTTTTTTTACGGTACTCGCTGCTGTAAAGCAGGTAAGCTTAAAGGGCCAGGGAAATTCAAAGGCCAGGGGGAAGGTAAGTGTCTAAGGTAACTGGATAAAATTTGGGGGGTGGGGTTGTCCGGGGGCAGGCTGGGAGTTGGTGGTCTGGGGGGGCATCCAAAGTCTGTGGGGAGGGGGATGGTCTGAAGTCTAGGGAGTGTGGGAGGTATCGGAGGTTGGGGTGTTGGGGTTTAGAGCTCAGGGGGGTGGGTGGAGCCCCGTGGGGGCGGGGAGGGGGGTGTTGGGGCCGGGCGTGTGCGGGGAGTCTCATGGGTTGGTATGGGTCTTTACAATGGTTACTCAGAGGTTAGAAGACATTTTAATTCTTCTAACTTTTTCTGAGTCCTATTGGTAGAGTCCTGGCGGAACCATCTGAAATGTGTGATTTAAACCGCGACGGATTGTTCCGGAGGGAGTGTGCACTTCTAAACAATTGCCGTGCAAACCTTACCTGGGAACTTCCCAGCGTGTTACCCCAGTTCATCTTTGCAGTATCTTTGGGGAGCTATGGGCTGTAGTGACCTGTGGAGTATTGGGACTAGAGACAGACAGTGCACTCCTCCCATCTCGGTTGTAACACTGATGCATTGCGTATAAATTTATGACAAAGAGAAACCTCAATGACAGATTGAAGGAGACTATATCTGCAAGTGCAATGCCCACTGTAAGTAGGTGAGGCCAAGGGATTTAGATTTGAGTGTATTTGGTGCACAAATTCTTAAGACGTCTATCACCGGATCAGATTGGATCACATTAAATGTTTTCCTCTGGCAAATTGCTGCAAGATTATCTCAGAAAGCAAAGATAATTCCTTCTTCTTTTCTCCATGACTGTCTCCTGCCTTTTCCCTTTCCTACAAAGGCAAAACCTTCTGAAAAACACCCCTTGCCCTAGTCATAGCCCTGCATTCATTTCTCCCTCCAGTTTCTTTCCAAATCCCCCATGACCCCATTCCCACTAACTGCCTGCTGACAATTCAGCTTTCTTTTCTGGCCTTTGCACTTAACTGTTGCAAACAGTTCCCCTCCCTTTCAAAACTACCATCTTCACCCCTTCTCATCCACCCTTCACATCTTCACCCTTGAAAATTACTTCAACCTCCTTTTCCTCTTCAAATGCCTTGAACAAATTGCCTCCTCTGGTGCTGTAACCATTCTTTTCTGAAATCTGTGTCTCTATTTGCACTACTCCACATTTGAATCTCTCCAATCGTGTTTCCACCCTGCCTCAGTGTCAAAGCAGCCCTGACCAAAGCCACAAATCACGCCCTTTGTACTACTTGTGCATTGCCCTTCTTCATCTTCCTCAGCCTGTCTAGCTTTTGGCACAGTTGACTCACTGAGATTGACCAGGAATGGAGAATATTAACTATGAGAAAATATTGCGCACGTTGGAGTTATTTTCTTTAGAACAGAGGAGGCTGAGGGGAGATGTAACTGAAGTGTATAAAATTGAGGGAGCTAGATAAAGTGGATAGTATGAGAATGGATGTTATTGTTGCTAATGTTTTGGGGGACATTGTGTTATTCTGTAAAGAAGGCTGGATGTCCATGTCCATGTGGGCAGGATTTTTGGGGGTTATCGGGCAGGCATGGTGGCCTGCCGCTCCTGGGCCCACCTACCGTGCCCACCTACCGCGCCTGCCAATTAACAGCCAGCCAGCGTGAAACGTGCACTGCTGGGGTGGGGGCGGGAGGAGAGCGAGTGCTGAGGCCTGCGCAGATGTGAGGCAGCACGCAATGGAAGCTCCCTGAAGGCAGAGAGCTGCCTCAGGGACCTGAAGAATTTTAAAATCAAAAATAAAGATATGGAAATTCTGGAAAAGATTTTCCCACATGGAACTTGCTCACTTGAACATAAAGATAATAAAACTTATATCAAAACATTTTTATTTTTGTTTAAATTAATATGGGAAGCCTCATCCCGCCCGTGGATGAAGTTTTCTCAAAAATGCAAAGGCTGCCTGGCCAATTCGCCTGCCCGCCAACCATAACGTTGGACGGGCAGTGAAAAGTCTCTCCTAATTAATAAGTTAATGGCCTCAATAGGCTTCTCAATTGTCGGCGGGTGCACTGCTGACTCTTGCGTGCACCCGCTGACTGAAATATCGCCTGATGACATCGCGTGCTATTTTATACCCAATCGTGTGGGACCTATGCCCAGCCATGAGATGTAAAATTCTGTCATGTGTGTGTGCGATTTAATTAAGCTAAGCAAGAGATTGATTGGAGTCAGGTTGTCTGGGGGTTTGGAAACAAAATGGATAGAGGTGTAAAGTTTGAGATACAAGTAAATAGGTTAGATCTAACATTTGCATTTTTAGATAAGTTGAGAGGTTGTCTGAATATTAAAGGGAAGTCAGAGGTGGCAGAAAAATATCTGCATCTTGCAGGAGTTCATAGGTAAACAAGTATTGGGGATATTTTATTGACCCAAAAGCAAAGACAAGGTTTTTATATCTGTAAATGTTTGAGATTTAAAGAGGTGTGTGAAAACAATGGAACGAAGATGAACGGGAAGAAAAGTAGTTTAGAGTTAATGTGGATCTGTGTTGGAGTAGTGATGGCTTTATAGCTTTTAAGCTGGAGGTGGTTGGAGGTAGCTGGAGCTAGTGAGAGTTCTTAGGCTGCAATAAACAGTTTTATTCTGAAGCGGATTCCATAGAGGAGTGGAAGAGGGCAAAGGTCATATGGTATAGCTTTATAGAAGCTACAGTAGTTTACCTTGTATAATATCACTAGATTTTTCATAATTAAACACCTATAAGGTGCCTGGAAGGTGTTTACTTGTGGGTTTAACCAAGTAAAGAGTTTTGGAGGGAATGTTTTGTAAGACCAACCTTAACTATGTAACTGTGATCTTGTGTGCTTAAGTTACCTTTTATTTCTTGTTAACAAAACTTCTGTTTTTAATTTTAAAAACCCCCAAAAGTGTTATAGGACCTCATACTGCTGAGATTGGTACATCATTTCCTCCTTATCAGAATACAAAAAAAAAAGGTTGTGGCCTGTACGCCAAGTATCCCTCTGGGATTTGGTTTTGTTAGGAAATAGAGACAGTATATTATAAGTTATATTTTTATTTATCTGGTGTTAGGAATGCGTTTTAACTTTAATGTTCAAGGTTTTGATTTGTATTTCTGTATCTATGTGTTAAGAAAGGTCAAATTGAGTTTTAGTTTCATTTTAAAAGTTGCCTGCATTTCTGAGCGTTTTGTGACTGTGGCAGCTAAATTAAACGAATGAGTGGAGAAACTGGGCTGTTGCCTAGCAACATAGATCCACAGAAGCAGGTTTTGAGTTTAGTTTGAAGAAATCTGCCAAACAGAAGCCAGCTAGAAGGGTCAGATTGCCAGTCCCAGGCTAGAGGAAAGACACCAAAATCCAGGGGAGTGGAACAGGAGAAAGTTCCAAGGAGACCTTCTCATCAAAGGAAGGACAGGAACCTGGAGAAGGTTCTGTTAAGTGAAGTTAAGATTGAGGGGCAGGGAGAAAGGCCCCAATCTTCAAATTTAAAGAGACAAAAGATGCATAAAGCAGATTTAAAATGAGAACAGCTTGCAAGAGGCAAGAAGGTCCAAAGTGACGGCTGAAGGTCTGTAACTCTTTGCTAAGGGCATGTGAAGCAGTGGTGTACTGCTTGGGGTGGCATCTGTCACTTGGCTTCAGAGTGTAGTATGTCTGACCTCAGGTCACCTATTGGTAGATGGACTGTGGACGTTAGAGAATAAGAGTTTTTGTAATTTGTGTTATCTTTACAAATCTGTACATAGTTGTGGGTGAAGGAGTATTATAATATAGTTCTTTATTAAATATTGTATACATATGGTAAATGTTTCTTAGCTGACTCTGGGGACTCTGTTCAGTAGTCCCTCTCCACGTATCTCTAAAAACAAATTAAAAATTAGGATCAATCAAGCTGAGTTCATCCTGGGACCAGGCTTGTCCAGGGCTAATCTCAGCTGGGATCATAACAGTTTGCACAGCAATTAACACCAGCTATGGTCATAACAATAGGAAGAACTTATTTCCCTTAGTAGAGGAGCATAGATTTAAAAGAAGGGTTAGAGAAGAGTTGAAGTCTGCTGAGGTCCATGAGGTATATGCATCGCTGCTAAAAGAAGTATCAATGGATTACGATGCAGTAAAAAAGGCTATTGTGAGTGCATATGAGTTGGTTCCTGAGGCATACAGGCAGCAATTTTGGAATATGAGAAGACTTACATTGAGTTTGAGAGAATAAAACAAAGCAATTTTGACTGGTGGATACAGGCAGTAAAGGTAGAGACAACATATGCAGCTCTTAGAGAAGTAATTCTTTTGGAAGAATTTAAAGATTCACTTCCTTCAGTAGTGAGAACTGATGTGGAAGAACAGAAGGTTAAAAAGGCAAGGCAAGCAGCAGAGATAGCTGATGGTTATGAGTTAGTCCATAGATGTTAACCTTTGTTTCGTCCCCCTTTTAAATCCGAGAAGGATAGAAAGTGGGGAGTTGAAAGGAAGGTGGTTAGTCAGGGAAGAAAGGAGCAGCTAGAAATTTTCGGGGAGTTTCTCCTCAGATCAGAAAGGAAGGTGCTGAGGGTAGAAGTGACACTCGAAGACTTAAATGTTTTCACTGTAATAAGGTGGGACACACGAAGTCAAACTGTTGGAGATTACAGGGAAAACCTAATGCAGTAGTCAGAATGCAGAAAATTTCTGGAAATAAGAGTATTGTGGATTCTGAGATCCTGGGGCAAGGAAAATGAATGGTTTGTGTACAGGTGGAGCAGGAAGAATCAGTGGTAGGTAAAGAAATGGGAATGTGTTCACAATTTACCCAAGGGAGTTCTGAAGGGCAGTTTACAGAAATGTTTAACAATTTTGTGTGTGAAGGGAAACTCTTCCCATGTGTACAGGCTGGAGGAGGCAAAGATATTAAAATTTGAAGGGATGCAGGTGCTAGTCAGTCCTTAATGTTATGGGATAGTGCTATTTTTTGTCCAGATGGAGTATTGCAGGAAAGAGTGGTAATAAATGGAATTCATGGAGATACTAAGTTGAAAACAGATGGGGCGATTGTTGGAGTAGTGGAATAATTGCCCAGTGCAGGGGTTCAATTTATCTTAGGTAATGATATAGCTGGGTCACAAATGTTGGTGATGCCTGTGGAGATGCATTCAACAGAGATATTGCAGAAGGAACATCCTGGATTGTTTCAAGATTGTGGAGTAATGAGATCACAAACTCATAGGTTGAAACAGGAAGAGAAAGAATCTAAAAGGCAAGGGAAGGATGCTAACATCCAGTTAGCTGGATCTGTCTCTGAAAAGATTGTGCAGGAAGACCAGGTGGAAGAGAACAAGGCAGAAGTGTTTAGTTCAGTGAAATTGGTAGAGTTACTGCAGAAGGATTCATGAATAAAGAAGTTATATCAGACAGCTTATTCGGAAACAGAGGCAGAATGTACTCCAGAATGTTATTACCTTAAAGGTAATGTGTTAATGAGGAAATGGAGAATGTCTCATATTCCAGCGGGCGGTAGTACATCAAATAATTATACCATCTGGATACAGAAATGAAATATTTAGAGTAGCTCATGAAATTCCAATAGCTGGACATTTAGGAATTAGGAAAATTCAGGCAAAAATACAAAAACATTTCTGTTGGCCTGGATTGCTTAATGATGTAGTTAAATTCTGCAGAACATGTCAGGTGACAGGAAAACCTCAAGCAGAGATTAAACTGGCACCTGTAATCCTGATTCAAGCAGTAGAAGAACCTTTTACCAGGATCCTGATTGATTGTGTAGGGCCCCTCCCGAAGACCAGTACTTGCTGACAATCATGGATGTGTCTACAAGGTTTTTGGAAACTATACCTTTATGAACTATTACAACAAAGAGAATTAGAGAAGTTGACCAAATTATTTTTTACAGTATATGGATTACCAAAAGAAATAGTCAGATCAGGGTTCGAATTTCATGTCACAGCTGTTTAAGAAAGTAATGAACAGCCAGGGAATAAAGCAGTTTAAATCATCAGCTTATCACCCTGAATCACAAGGTGCTTTAGAGAGATGGGATCAAACTTTTACAACTATGGTGAGAGCATATAGTCAAGACTATCCACAGGACCAGGATTGGGGAATTCCATTCTTGTTATTTGCTATTAGGGATGCACCTGATAAATCGACAGAATTTAGTCCTTTTGAATTGGTCAATGGTCATGATGTAAATGGACCACTTGAGTTGATTCAGGAGAAAGTGGCTCAGAGTTCAGAAACTACTCTCCTGGATTACGTGACCAAATTCAGAGAAAGATTGAGCTGAGTATGTGAGTTAGCTAGGAACATTTAAAGATATTACAGCAGGTGATGAAGACAAATGCAGGAATGAGAGCAAAAGCTCATAGATTTGTTGCTGGGGAAACAGTGTTAGTTTTGTTACCAGTGTCAGGTGAACCATTAAAGGCAAGGTTTAACAGGCCTTACAGGATTGAAAAGAGACTGAGTGACGTAATTTATTTAATAAATACTGTAATAAAAGAAAAGTAGAGGATCGTCATGTAAATATGCTTAAAAAGTACTTTGACAGGGAAGACAACCAAATGGAGCTATTAGTAGTGGTAGATAGAGAGAAAGAGGTAGAAATGAAGGATTCTGAAAATGACTTTCCTATAATCAAATTGGATAATGAGAGGGTACTTAAAAATTTAAATTCAATGTTGAGTTACCTTCCAGACAAGCGTCAAAGTGGTTTGGAGAAACTGCAGCAGTCACACAAAGCTATTAGTGGGAATAAGCTGGGGAAAACAGTTACACAAGATGTAGATGTGGGAGATTCAGTTTCCATAAAGCAATATCCTTAGAGATTTAATCCAATAAAATTAGCTCAAGTGCAAAAAGAAATCGAATTCATGCTTTAGAATGGCATCATAGAGTCTAGTTGCAGTAACTGGAGTTCACCTATTGTGATGGTGCCAAAGCTGGATGGAACGCAAAGACTGTGTGTGGAGTATTGAAAAGTAAACGCTGTGATAGAAGTGGATTCAAACCTATTCCAAGGTTGGAAGATTGCATCGAGAAAGTGGAACAATCAGAATTTATCACAAAGATTGACTTGCTGTGAAGATATTGGCAAGTACCGTTATTGAAAAGAACAAAAGAGATTTCCACTTTTGTAATGCCAGATGGACTACATCAGTTTAAAGTTATGCCATTTGGTATGAAGAATACACCAGCAACATTTTAAAGACTGACAAAGTAATTGCAGGACTGAGCAGTTGTGCTGTTTATATTGACAACTTGACAGTTTTCAGTCAAACATGGGAGGAGCATTTTCAACATCTGAAAGAACTTTGATTAACTACAAGGAGCGAATATGGTGAACTCTGCTAAGAGTTAATTTGCAAAAGTGCAACTTAACATATCTAGGCCATTCTGTTGGACATGATCAGGTGGCTCTAAGAGATGTGAAAGTAAAAGCCATCATGAATTTCCCAGTGCCTACAACAAAATGGGAAGTTTGAGATTTTCTGGGCATGAGTGAATTTTACCGGAAGCTTGTATCAAATTTTAGCAGCGTGGTTGCTCCATTGATTGAACTACCAAAAAAGTACAAGAAATTTTAATGGACACAGGAGTGTCAGAATGCACTTTACAGTTTACAAACTGTGGACTACGAGACCAGTTTTGGCAGCACCTAATTATGCCAAGCAGTTTAAGTTGGCAATTGGTGCAAATGATTTGGGTACTGTATTGTTACAAGAAGATAGGATATTTTTCACGGAAGCTGAATGTACATCAGAAAAGATACTCAACCATCGAAAAAGTGACTCTAGATCTGGTGTTAGTGTTGCAGCATTTTGAGGTTTATAATGCAAGCAATTCTTCAGAAACAATTGTTTATTCAGACCACAATCCTTTAAAATTTCTGGACAAATATAGAGACTGAAGTGCAAGACAATTCAGATGGAGTTTCTTACTGCAACCACTTAATTTACAGATTATACATGTAGTTGGATGAGAAAATTTAGTTGCGGATGCATTATCAGGAGTTTAAAGTTCAAAGGAAATTAGACATTTGAAACATGGACACTGGACTGAAATGATCTGTGTTGATGAAAAGGATTTGTATATATATTTGTACCTGGTAGTGTAATAGCTTTGTGTATATAGCCAAGTATAGTAAGCAATGTAAGATGGGTTGAGAAAATGAAACGTGTTTTAAAATTATGACGGTTCATTTTTCCATAATGATGGAGGTGTCAAGGAACTATCATATCTTTCCTCATATTACTGTGGGATACTTTAAAGCAGGCTTATTTATGCGTGTATGGTTCTGTGTGTGGTGTAAGCAACATATCTTTTTATTTCTGTTGGACTGTTGTAAAGAACATATATTTTTATTTTCTGTTGGACTGTGGTAAAATTACAATGGCTGCAGTTAAAAGAGATATATACAATGTTGTAGTCCTGGAGTAGAGTGTGCCATGAAAGACAGATTGGTGCCGGAGAGGAGTCCTGGACCAAGGGAGCTGCCTGACAACGGCATTTTAATTGGCTTCTGTCCAAGTGAGTGCAGCAGAATAACTCCTAGCCTGAAAGGAACAAGACCAAAAACATCTTTCTCCTGTGTGTGGAAGATTCCAGTAATTCCACATTCCTCTACATTGGGGGGACCAAATGCAGACTGGATGGCTGCTTTACAGCCTTCTGGAATTAACATTGAGTTCAACAACTTCAGACTATGAACTCTTTCCTCTATCTTCACCCCCTTTTTTAATCCCCTTTCATGTACATTCATTTTCATTTTTTATCCATTTATTTTTATTTTTATTCATCTATCCATGGTTTTATCCCCTTTTTTATCCCCCCTTCTATCCCATTTTCTATCTCTCACACACTCACAAACCCAGCACACAACCACAGGGCCCCCATTCACTGCCAGTTCAAGGGACATCACTATTCACTGTCACATTCACTGTTATTGTCCTCATCCCATCTATGGAACCACTCACCACCCACACAGGCCAGGCACATCTATCATCTGGCCCGACAGGAGTCATGCTTACACTTTCTCCATCTCTATCCATGCAAGACAAGCTGGCACACAACAAGAGAGAGAGGCCGCAGACCGGTGGAGGAATGCCCAAGATCAAGGTCCTCACAGCCTTTGAAGACAGAGCCATCCAGCTAGCTGGTGAGGATCTGGATTGGTCCTGTGCTGATGGTGAGGTCGGCATTGCTCTACCAAGTGAGGATCCAGCAGTGCAACATCCATCAGACAGCCATGGCCACTGCCAGGCACTAATTATCTCCCCTTGCTTTCACAGGCACATCTGCCAAACAGCCAACAGAGTCCATGACCCATGGTCTCCAATCAAGCCCTGAAGGAACCTTTGAAGAGGAATCTGGAGGCATCCTCCCTGATGCCTGGTCACAGCCCCCAACCACACCCTCTACCAGTGCACAGACACACACTTCGGTGGGACCCAGTTTTAGAGTAGTCCCAGGATCACAATCTGGTGAGTACATGGCATCTTCTGAACCACTGCAGGCAGAGGCAGGGACTTCCCAGCTCCCTGGCACTCGGAGAACTGCTGGAGGCCAGAAATCTGCTGAGTCCGAGTCAGATGAGGAGCCTCTGGACTCGGTCATGTCACAGTTGCTGGAGCTGCAAAGGCAACATCAGGAAGGGATGTCCGCTGCACTCCTCAGGTTGTAAGGCACAATGGAGGAGGCTGTCCGCCTTCAGGCTGAGATGATAGCACCGGCATTGCAACGCAATGAGGTCAACACTGGTAGGATGGCGGTCACCATGGGGACCTTGGTCCAGAACTTTGCTCTTGCACTGCTGTGCAGGCTGAACTCCATTGCTGAGGCCATAGTTGGCTTTCCACAGTGTGTACGTGGGAGGGGTGCCAGGCAGCTTGATCTCACTCCAGCTATCCCTTCTCCTCATGGAGTCAGCCTGGGGCCCCCAGGCATCCATAGAGAGGAGGATTTGCAGGTGCACACTCTGGGCCCATCTACCCAGGTGACTGAGAGTGTCCGGCCCATCCAACTCCCCTCTCCCCCTCTCCCTGTGACCTCAGCAGCTCTAGTTCTACAGGCCGATGAGGGAGTCACTGCCACACAGCAGGACACTGCATGTAGGCTGGGGCCATCCAAGTCTCAGCCCTCCAGTGGACACCCACCAAGGTCACCACAGACAGGGTGTCACAGTCAGCAGGCTGCCTCAACCTCCACTGTGGATGTCCGGGGAGGACCAAGACGTAGCAGCAGGGTTAGGGAGGTTAAGGAGATGTAGTTACACAGCCTGGGGCATGGGTGTTAATCACTTGTACATAATGTTCACTATTGTCAATAAACTCCTAAGAATGTCTCCCTGCCTGTGGCTCCTTGTTCTGATGAGCAGTGCCTTTGTCACTCAGATGTGAAGCCTTTCTGCGCAAGATAAAGGCAGGTGTCTCAGTCCAGGGTCTCTTTCCTGTGTCTGTGCAGCCTTCAGACCACAGTGATGATCCAGCCTCACACTCCCTTGTCAGGAAGAGATATTAATGTACATAATGTTCTTGGAAATTATTTTTTTTAAACTAGAGGTTTAGTCTAAGTGTGTGTTGATTAGATTAAAGCCAGCTAGCCTGGTTGCTTTGATGTAGAGTAGTTTTGAGATGTAAACAGTATGTAGAGGGGACATTTTCATTTTGTTGAATAGAGCAGGGGGAGGTGCCAGAGCACTGGAGAACAGCTATTGTTGTTCCGCTATTTAAGAAGGGTTGTAGAGATAAACCAGGTAACTACAGGCCAGTGAGTCTCACGTCAGTGGTAGGAAACTATTGCAGAAAGTTCTGAAGGAGAGTATCTATTTCCACTTGGAGAGGCGAGGTTTGATCAGGGATAGTCAGCATGGCTTTGTCAGAGGGAGGTCATGCCTAACAAATTTGATTGAATTTTTTGAGGAGGTGACCAGGTGTGTAGATGAGGGTAGTGTAGTTGATGTAGTTTATATGGATTTCAGCAAAGCCTTTGACAAGGTCCCACATGGGAGACTTATAAAGAAGGCAAATGCACATGGGATACAGGGTAATTTGATAAGGTGGATTCAAAATTGGCTTAGTTATAGGAGACAGAAGTTGATGACAGAAGGATGCTTTAGTGACTGGAAGTGACGTACCACAGGGATCTGTGCTGGGTCCCCTATTATTTGTCATTCATATAAACAACATAGATGACTGTGGGGGGTAGGATTAGTAAATTTGCAGATGACACAAAGATTGGCCGGGTGGTTAACAATGAGATAAAAACAAAAAAACTGCAGATGCTGGAAATCCAAAACAAAATCAGAATTACCTGGAAAAACTCAGCAGGTCCGGCAGCATCAGCGGAGAAGAAAAGAGTTGACGTTTCGAGTCCTCATGACCCTTCGACAGAATTTGAGTTCGAGTCCAAGTAAGAGTTGAAATATAAGCTGGTTTAAGGTGTGTGTGTGTGGGGGGCGGAGAGATAGAGAGAGAGAGAGGTCGGGGGGGATGTGGTTGTGTGGACAAACAAGCAGTGATAGAAGCAGATCATCAAAAGATGTCAACAACAATAGTACAATAGAACACATAGGTGTTAAAGTTAAAGTTGGTGATATTATCTAAACGAATGTGCTAATTAAGAATGGATGGTAGGGCACTCAAGGTACAGCTCTAGTGGCGGTGTTTTTTATATAATGGAAATAGGTGGGAAAAGGAAAATCTTTATAATTTATTGGAAAAAAAGGGAAGGGGGAAACAGAAAGGGGGTGGGGATGGGGGAGGGAGCTCACAACCTAAAGTTGTTGAATTCAATATTCAGTCCGGAAGGCTGTAAAGTGCCTAGTCGGAAGATGAGGTGTTGTTCCTCCAGTTTGCGTTGGGCTTCACTGGAACAATGCAGCAAGCCAAGGACAGACATGTGGGCAAGAGAGCAGGGTGGAGTGTTAAAATGGCAAGCGACATGGAGGTTTGGGTCATTCTTGTGGACAGACCGCAGGTGTTCTGCAAAGCGGTCGCCCAGTTTACGTTTGGTCTCTCCAATGTAGAGGAGACCACATTGGGAGCAACGAATGCAGTAGACTAAGTTGGGGGAAATGCAAGTGAAATGCTGCTTCACTTGAAAGGAGTATTTGGGCCCTTGGATGGTGAGGAGAGAGGAAGTGAAGGGACAGATGTTACATCTTTTGCGTGGGCATGGGGTGGTGCCATAGAAGGGGGTTGAGGAGTAGGGGGTGATGGAGGAGTGGACCAGGGTGTCCCGGAGGGAGCGATCCCTACGGAATGCCGATAAGGGGGGTGAAGGGAAGATGTGTTTGGTGGTGGCATCATGCTGGAGTTGGAAATGGCGGAGGATGATCCTTTGAATGCGGAGGCTGGTGGGGTGATAAGTGAGGACAAGGGGGACCCTATCATGTTTCTGGGAGGGAGGAGAAGGCGTGAGGGCGGATGCGCGGGAGATGGGCCAGACACGGTTGAGTTAGGGTTAGGGTTAGGGTTAGGGTCGTTGACAGGGCCCTCAACCGTGTCCGGCCCATCTCCCGTGCATCCGCCCTCACGCCTTCTCCTCCCTCCCAGAAACATGATAGGGTCCCCCTTGTCCTCACTTATCACCCCACCAGCCTCCGCATTCAAAGGATCATCTTCCGCCATTTCCGCCAACTCCAGCATGATGCCACCACCAAACACATCTTCCCTTCACCCCCCTTATCGGCATTCCGTAGGGATTGCTCCCTCCAGGACACCCTGGTCCACTCCTCCATCACCCCCTACTCCTCAACCCCCTCCTATGGCACCACCCCATGCCCACGCAAAAGATGTAACACCTGCCCCTTCACTTCCTCTCTCCTCACCGTCCAAGGGCCCAAACACTCCTTTCAAGTGAAGCAGCATTTCACTTGCATTTCCCCCAACTTAGTCTACTGCATTCGTTGCTCCCAATGTGGTCTCCTCTACATTGGAGAGACCAAACGTAAACTGGGCGACCGCTTTGCAGAACACCTGCGGTCTGTCCGCAAGAATGACCCAAACCTCCCTGTCGCTTGCCATTTTAACACTCCACCCTGCTCTCTTGCCCACATGTCTGTCCTTGGCTTGCTGCATTGTTCCAGTGAAGCCCAATGCAAACTGGAGGAACAACACCTCATCTTCCGACTAGGCACTTTACAGCCTTCCGGACTGAATATTGAATTCAACAACTTTAGGTCGTGATCTCCCTCCCCCATCCCCACCCCCTTTCTGTTTCCCCCTTCCCTTTTTTTCCAATAAATTATAAAGTTTTTCCTTTTCCCACCTATTTCCATTATATAAAAAACACCGCCACTAGAGCTATACCTTGAGTGCCCTACCATCCATTCTTAATTAGCACATTCGTTTAGATAATATCACCAACTTTAACTTTAACACCTATGTGTTCTATTGTACTATTGTTGTTGACATCTTTTGATGATCTGCTTCTATCACTGCTTGTTTGTCCACACAACCACATCCCCCCCGACCTCTCTCTCTCTCTATCTCTCCGCCCCCCACACACACCTTAAACCAGCTTATATTTCAACTCTTACTTGGACTCGAACTCAAGTTCTGTCGAAGGGTCATGAGGACTCGAAATGTCAACTCTTTTCTTCTCCGCTGATGCTGCCGGACCTGCTGAGTTTTTCCAGGTAATTCTGATTTTGTTTTGGTTAACAATGAGGTTGAGTGTCTTAGGCTACAGGAAGATATAGATGAGATGGTAGATAAGTGGCAGATGGAATTTAACCCTGAAAAGTGTGAGATGATACACTTTGGAAGGAGTAATTTGACAAGGAAGTATTCAATGAACGGCATGGCACTAGGAAGTTCTGAGGAACAAAGGGATCTTGGCGTGTGTATGCGTAGATCTCTGAAGGTGGAGGGCCATGTTAGTGGGGTGGTGGAAAAGGCATATGGGACACTTGCCTTTATCAATCGAGGCATAGATTACAGAAGTAGGGAGGTCATGTTGGAGTTGTATAGAACCTTGGTGAGGCCACAGCTGGAGTACTGTGTGCAGTTTTGGTCGCCACATTATAGGAAGGATGTGATTGCACTGGAGGGGGTGCAGAGGAGATTCACCAGGATGTTGCCTGGGATGAAACATTTAAGTTATGAAGAGAGGTTGGATAGACTTGGGTTGTTTTTGTTGGAGCAGAGAAGACTGAAGGGAGACCTGATGGAGGTGTACAAGATTATGAGGGGCATGGACAGGGTGGATAGTGAGCAGCTGTTCCCCTTAGTTGAAGGGTCACTTACAAGGGGACATAAGTTCAAGGTGAGGGGCAGGAGGTTTAAGGGGGATGTGAGGAAAAACTTTTTTACCCAGAGGGTGGTGACGGTCTGCAATGCGCTGCCTGGGAGGGTGGTGGAGGTGGGTTGCCTCACATCCTTTAAAAAGTACCTGGATGAGCACTTGGCACATCATAACATTCAAGGCTATGGGCCAGGTGCTGGTAAATGGAGTTAGGTAGGTAGGTCAGGTGTTTCTCACGTGTCAGTGCAGACTCGATGGGCCGAAAGGGCCTCTTGTGCACTGTGTGATTCTGTAATTCTGTGAGCATTCAAGAGTTGGGGTGATATCTTGCTCCTAGGTAGGAGACACCAATCAATGTTTATATTACTGATAAAATTGGTACTATGAAAAGGGTTTTATTGTTAGAAGAGGTGTAGTTCAAAGGGCCTGGTTATAAAATGGAGAATTTGCATTCAAAAGGGATGGCTAGGTATAATCTGAGAGGAGTTTGTGTGTGCAGGTCAGAGGCCTGTAAGATCTAAGCCTGTAAGCCTACAACTGTCTGCAAAGGAACAAATTGAAAGGAACCTCATTTTGAAGTCATAAGGTGAACAATGCTTTGCCTGGTGTCTGTCTAAGTCTATTGGTTATTGTTGCCTGAGTGGAGATGAATTTGGGAATTTGTTAAAAGCGATGATAGTAATTTGGAGCCATGTTTACGTGTTTAATTTGTTATAAGTTAATAAATATTTCATTTAGTTTTATATAAAATCCTCAAAGACTGGTGGTCTTATTCCTGAATTTAGAGCTGCATTTCAAACATACCAATTGAAAATATCGGTAATGGCAGTTGTTTAACGTTTCCCCCTGGGATTTTAAATAACAGCCTTTACCAACTGCTGTGTCATAATACCCTCATTATTGATGCCTGCGTCTCCATGGTGCTTGTCATTGCTGCCAGAATGTCGTGGGCAGGCACCAGAGTTCCCTAATTCTCTGAGTGCTTTCAGCACCTTTAAGGAGGGGTTGGCCCCCATCTCTTCAGCATCTGTGACCACTGATGCCCTGCTCCAGCTTATTAAGGGGCTCAGGTGCTAAGATGAACAAAGCATCAGGTGCTTCTGATGTTTCATGGCTGCGTCTCTATGATATGAACCTAATCACAGAGTGCAAGCAAGCTGCCCTCAGCCAGACAGGAGTCAGACATTCACAGAGGCTGTGTGAAGATCTATGGAGTGTCCTCATTGCATGTCGTCATCATCCTCCTGCATTTGAGTGACTATTTAGAGCCTTCAACACCTCTCCATTACAGGAGCATTCTCAGAGGCTGTAAACCAAACGTTCACAAATGTGATGTAAGGAACTATGGAGACACCTCACTGCATGTCGTCATCATCCTCCACAAATCTAGCAGCTATGTGGACTTCCCAAGCGTGCCTGCCTCATCTGGCCAGTGCATGGGCCTCATCCTGGTCATCACCGCCTCGAGGAACTCCTCAGCCTCATCCCCATCGTCATCCTCCTCATCGGAGGAGACGTGCAGTTCCTCCATCTCCTCCTCAGTCAGCTTGTAAAGGTTGCAGCAAACAACGACGATGTATGATACCCTTTGCAGACTGTATTGCAGGGCTCCAACAAACTGGTCCAGGCACCTGAACATCATCTTCAGCTTCCCAATAGTCTGTTCCACCAAGGTGCGAGCTGCAGTACGAGCCTTGTTTTACTGTGACTCTGCTGCAGTCTGAGGCCGCCGCACGGGTGTCATCAGCCACGGCCTCTGTGGGTCGCCCTTGTCCCCAAGGAGCCACCTCTGCATCTTCTGTGGATGCTGGGAGACTGCAGGGATCTGTGAGTGACTCAGGATGTAGGCATCGTGCACACTCCCTGGAAACCATGCACAGACCTGCAGGATGCATTTCTGGTGGTTACACACCAGCTGCACGTTCAGCGAATGGAAGCCCTTGTTGTTGATGTGGTCCACCGTATGTAGCGACAGGGGTCTGAGCACCTCATGAGTGCTATCGCACACTGTGGAAAACCCAAGGTCTGGGCGAATCTAATTGCTCCTGGTCCCGGTGAAAATGCATGACGTTGTGTCCCCTTGTAAAGATGGCACCTGTGACCTCATGGATGCATTTGTGGCTGGAGGCTTGAGAAATCCCACTGGCAGTGGATGCCCTCCATGCCCCTGTGGCACCAAATCTTGCAGCAGCTGGCAGATATGAGCCCACATGTTCTCTAGACATTCGCAGTCTTCGGCGACACTGGTTTCGGTCATTTGCAGGAATGAAAGACGGCAACTATAGACCCTGGGTGTTGCTAGGCGTTGGCCTGCGATGGCTCACTGTGGTTCTGGGGCGCCATGTGAGGGAGCCCCAGCCATCCCTTCTTCCTGAGGTTGCTTCTCCTGCCTCTGTGCAGTGAGGAGCCTTTGTCGCTCTCTCCTCTGTTGTCTTCGCTCTCTGCAGGCCAGCAGGCATACAGCAGTTTCACCAGGCTCCATGATCCTGATGTACTTCTCCTGCAGGACAAAAGAGAGAGACACGTGGTTAGCAATGGTCTATAAGAACCTGTCCTGGTTAAATGTAACGGCCCCTTAACGCGTCCTGGAGAGTGCTGGCCACAACTTGGATGGCCAGAGATCAGTGCGCTGCATGGCTGCCCTGTTAGCTTGAACCAATGGGGGGACTGGTCCAAACTGGAATGCTGACAGTGCAAGTGGCTGTGAGCACCTCCAGCAGTGACTGCGCCATGGCCAGCGAGGAGATTGTGCAACGTGTGCAGTCCTACTGCTCTGCAGTCCACTAAAGTGCAACCTCTGCTGTGGTGGAGGGGGCGCAGAGCTGTGGAGAACTTGGTGGCTCTTTCATGCCTCTGCGTTGCTTGAGTGGGCAGATAAGCTAGGAGCCCGACCCCAATCATAATGTGGCTGTGCCTGAACTGTCTCAGTTGCAGAGGAATGGTTACTTTCTACAGGTTTCCCAGACGTGTGGCAGCTTCCCTTCCCCACGCTATACCCCCCACCCCGAATGCTTCTGTACTATATTCAACAGCAGAGCTGCTTTTACCCCCCACAACCCACCACCAGTCACTTCAGAGGCAGGGCCGCCCTTAACCGCCACCAGTTACCTCAACGATAAGGTTGCACTTGTCCCCCCTCACAAGTTGCCTCAACGACAAGGCTGCACTTTCCCCTCGCTTCCCCTCACCCTCAAAAGTCGCTCATAGGCAGACCCCCCTGACCCCCCAACCCCGGAGTCCCTGAAGCCTGCAAAGCAAGAGATGACCCTGGCAACCTCTGCAGAATGTTGTTGTGCACTCACCTCCAGCTCACCCAAAGTGCAGGCCACCAAGTGCATGTTGCCTCTGTGCTGTTGTGAAACACGTCAGTGTGTTCCCTCTGACATTGATGGATGATCCAGCGGGGTGCAAGAGCCTGGCAGGATGGCCTTATAATGATATGCTGATATATTACAATATGTTCCCGACGACCAATGGCGGGAGACGTGGCTCGCTGAGTGGACAATCATGACCTGCCTACATGCTGTCGTGAAACCGATCACACCATTTTATCCGCTCACACCACTATCACACCCACTGCCAGCGGGCACGGGAAATTCCACCCACATTGTTAGAAGTTAGCAATTGATATTTCTCTCTTTTGACACTAGTTAAAAACAATTTATTCAAAAAAAGTTATTTACTCGATGCTGTGATGCCTTCTAAGAATTGCCCACAGGAGTCTCAGGTACAGGTTGTTTATTCGTGGATTGTTTTATTCGTGGAGGGTCTGCCTTAGACTGGCTAAAACCTAATTCTACCAATTACAGGAAAACCATCTTTTTATACACAACTTTTCACTTACATATTGCATTATTCAAATTCTAATCTCGTCAGTACGTAATCACACGATAAGCAGATGTCCCCAGTCCCAGGTACACATCTTTACTCACCCAAGCAGCGCCTCTTCATCTTGTTCTAGCCTGGCTCTGTCCCTGGCACTGTTTGTCCTTACACTTACCTGTTTATCCTCATCCCCCTTTCTGTCTCATAAGCAGTTAATCCTTTGTGATCCCCAAGATCTTTGAGAGCTCTGCTGATATCGGCCCTTACGGTGTACAATATTCGTTTGGAGAATTCTGCTGACCTTTGGTTTTACTAAACAGTTAAGTAGAATTGGGGACAATCTGATGGTTTGGTCAAATTTTTCATGTTTGTTGCAGCTCGGGAAGCAATGGGGCTGATATTACAGCGCGCTATCCCCAGTGAGTCATGACAAAGTTTGGGGGCTCAGGTCCAGGATATTTTGGATCAAGAGACAATGACGGTTTGGTAAGTAATAAAGAAAACACCAGGTTTGCATTGTCAAAAATAAGATGGCACTGGAAACTGCCAAAGCTTTCCTGCAAGTGGAAGAGATGTCCCTGACAATTTTACAAGGGATCCCAAAAGCCAGGTTAATCGAACTGGCAAGTAAATTAAGAGTAGAAATAAAAACAAAGAAAACTGCGGCTGCTGGAAATCCAAAACAAAAACAGAATTACCTGGAAAAACTCAGCAGGTCTGGCAGCATCGGCGGAGAAGAAGAGTTGACGTTTCGAGTCCTCATGACCCTTCGACAGAAGGGTAATTAAGAGTAGAAATTAAGAGTAGGATTGCCTGCCAAAGCAAGGAAGGCACAGACAATCAAAGAGCATTTGAAATTGGAAGGAATACCCGAGAGACCGAATTCTTCAAGGAGGAATTCATTGGAATGGGCTCAAGTTCAGTTGCAAATAAAAAAATGGAACTAGAGGCAGCACAAAAGGAAAGAGAAATGGCATTTCAAAGGGGACAGGCAGAAACGCAGGAGAGGGAAAGAAAACAAAGTGAATTAGAAATGGTGAAGTTAGAAAAGGAGGAAAGAGAAAAAGAGAGGAAATTCTAGCTTAAAATGCTGACAGTTAATAAAGAGACACCAGCAGGTGATGCAGGACTTATTTCCAGGTAAGAGCCCCGTGAGGAGATGTTTAAATTTGTTAAAGCACTTCAAGGTTTGAGGAAAGGGATGTTGAAGCATTCTTTATTTCATTTGAGAAGGTAGCTAAACAAATGAACTGGTCAAAGAAAAGCTGGGCCTTGCCCACGCAGAGCAAATGGACAGGTAGAGTACAGGCAATTTATGCTTCACTGTCAGAGGAGGTTTCTATGGATTATGATGCGGTGAAAAAGGCCATTTTGAGTGCATACGAGTAGGTCCCTGAAGCATATAAAGCATATAAAAGCTTTGAAATGTAAGGAAACAGCCTGGGCAAACTTGCATTGAATTAGAAATGATTAAGCAAAGTAGTTTTGACAGGTGGATATGAGCATTAGGAGTTAAAACTATCTATGAAGTTCTGAGAGAGACCATTCTCTTTGAAGAATTAAAAACCCCCCTGAAATACCCCAATCCTGCTCAAAACCCCACTAAAATACCCCAAACCTGCTCAAAATCCGCCAAAATAACCCACACCTGCTCAAAGCCCCCCTGAAATACCCCAGACTTGCTCAAAATGCCCCAAAATACCCCAACCCTGCTCAAATTGCCCCAAAATATCCCAAATCTGCTTAAAACCCACCCAGAATACCCCAAGCCTGGTCAAAGCCCCCCAAAATACCCCATACCTGCCTAAAACCATACGACTATCAAACATAGGAGCAGAAATTAGGCTATTCAGCCCATCGAGCCTGCTCTGCCATTCAATCATGGCTGATACGTTTCTCAACCCCATTCTCCCGCCTTCTCCCCGTAACCTTTGATCCCCTTACCAATCAAGAACCTATCTATCTTGGTCTTAAATACATTCAATGACCTGGTCTCCACAGCCTTCTGTGGCAATGAATTCCATAGATTCACCACTCTCTGGCTAAAGAAGTTTCTCCTCATTTCTGTTCTAAAAGGTCTTTCCATTACTCTGAGGTTGTGCCCTTGGGTCCTAGTCTCTCCTACTAATGGAAACATCTTCCCCACGTCCACTCTATCCAGGCCTTTCAGTATTCTGTTAGTTTCAATCAGATCCCCCCTCATCCTTCTTAACTCCATCAAGTGTAGACCCAGAGTCCTCAAACGTTGCTCATATGTTAAGCCTTTCATTCCTGGGATCATTCTCGTGAAACTCCTCTGGACCCTCTCCAGGGCCAGCACATCCTAAACAAAAACAGAATTACCTGGAAAAACTCAGCAGGTCTGGCAGCATCGGCAGAGAAGAAAAGAGTTGGCGTTTCGATTCCTCATAACCCTTCGACAGAACTTGAGTTCGAGTCCAAGAAAGAGTTGAAATATAAGCTGGTTTAAGGTGTGTGTGGGGGGGTGGAGAGAGAGAGAGAGAGGTGGAGGAGGGGTGTGGTTGTAGGGACAAACAAGCAGTGATAGAAGCAGATCATCAAAAGATGTCAACAACAAATAGAACAAAAGAACACATAGGTGTTAAAGTTTGTGATATTATCTAAACGAATGTGCTAATTAAGAATGGATGGTAGGGCACTCAAGGTATAGCTCTAGTGGGGGTGGAGAGAGCATAAAAGATTTTAAAATATTTAAAAATAATGGAAATAGGTGGGAAAAGAAAAATCTATATAATTTATTGGAAAAAAAAGGAAGGGGGAAACAGAAAGGGGATGGGGGAGGGAGCTCACAACCTAAAGTTGTTGAATTCAATATTCAGTCCGGAATGCTGTAAAGTGCCTAGTCGGAAGATGAGGTATTGTTCCTCCAGTTTGCGTTGGGCTTCACTGGAACAATGCAACAAGCCAAGGACAGACATGTGGGCAAGAGAGCAGGGTGGGGTGTTAAAATGGCAAGCGACAGGGAGGTTTGGGTCATTCTTGCGGACAGACCGCAGGTGTTCTGCAAAGCGGTCGCCCAGTTTACGTTTGGTGTCTCCAATGTAGAGGAGACCACATTGGGAGCAACGAATGCAGTAGACTAAGTTGGGGGAAATGCAAGTGAAATGCTGCTTCACTTGAAAGGAGTGTTTGGGCCCTTGGACGGTGAGGAGAGAGGAAGTGAAGGGGCAGGTGTTACATCTTTTGCGTGGGCATGGGGTGGTGCCATAGGAGGGGGTTGAGGAGTAGGGGGTGATGGAGGAGTGGACCAGGGTGTCCCGGAGGGAGCGATCCCTACGGAATGCCGATAGGGGGGGTGAAGGGAAGATGTGTTTGGTGGTGGCATCATGCTGGAGTTGGCGGAAATGGCGGAGGATGATCCTTTGAATGCGGAGGCTGGTGGGGTGATAAGTGAGGACAAGGGGGACCCTATCATGTTTCTGGGAGGAAGGAGAAGGCGTGAGGGCGGATGCACGGGAGATGGGCTGGACACGGTTGAGGGCCCTGTCAACGACCGTGGGTGGAAACCTCGGTTAAGGAAGAAGGAGGACATGTCAGAGGAACTGTTTTTGAAGGTAGCATCATCGGAACAGATGTGACGGAGGCGAAGGAACCGAGAGAATGGGATGGAGTCCTTACAGGAAGCGGGGTGTGAGGAGCTGTAGTCGAGGTAGCTGTGGGAGTCGGTGGGTTTGTAATGGATATTGGTGGACAGTCTATCACCAGAGATTGAGACAGAGAGGTCAAGGAAGGGAAGTGTCAGAGATGGACCACGTGAAAATGATGGAGGGGTGGAGATTGGAAGCAAAATTAATAAATTTTTCCAAGTCCCGACGAGAGCATGAAGCGGCACCGAAGTAATCATCTATGTACCGGAGAAAGAGTTGTGGAAGGGGGCAGGAGTAAGACTGGAACAAGGAATGTTCCACAAACCCCATAAAGAGACAGGCATAGCTGGGGCCCATGCGGGTACCCAGAGCCACACCTTTTATTTGGAGGAAGTGAGAGGAGTTGAAGGAGAAATTGTTCAGCGTGAGAACAAGTTCAGCCAGACGGAGGAGAGTAGTGGTGGATGGGGATTGTTCGGGCCTCTGTTCGAGGAAGAAGCTAAGGGCCCTCAGACCATCCTGGTGGGGGTTGGAGGTGTAGAGGGGTTGGAGGTGTAGAGGGATTGGACGTCCATGGTGAAGAGGGAGCGGTTGGGGCCAGGGAACTGGAAATTGTTGATGTGACGTAAGGTGTCAGAGGAATCACGGATGTAGGTGGGAAGGGACTGGACAAGGGGAGAGAGAAGGGAGTCAAGATAACGAGAAATAAGTTCTATGGGGCAGGAGCAAGCTGAGACAATCGGTCTACTGGGGCAGTTCTGTTTGTGGATTTTGGGTAGGAGATAGAAGCGGGCCGTCCGAGGTTGGGCGACTATCAGGTTGGAAGCTGTGGGAGGGAGATCCCCAGAGGAGATGAGGTCAGTGACAGTCCTGGAAACAATGGCTTGACGTTCAGTGGTGGGGTCATGGTCCAGGGACAGGTAGGAGGAAGTGTCTGCGAGTTGATGCTCAGCCTCCGCGAGGTAGAGGTCAGTGCGCCAGACAACAACAGCACCATCCTTGTCAGCGGGTTTGATGACAATGTCAGGGTTGGACCTGAGAGAATGGAGTGCAGTAAGTTCAGAGAGAGACAGGTTAGAATGGGTGAGAGGAGCAGAGAAATTGAGATGACTAATGTCGCGCCGACAGTTCTCAATGAAAAGATCGAGAGAAGGTAAGAATCCAGAGGGAGGGGTCCAGGTGGAGGGAGAATATTGGAGATGGGTAAAAGGATCCGTTGAATTGGGAGAGGACTCCTGCCCAAAGACGTGAGCACGGAGACGAAGACGGCGGAAGAAGAGTTCAGCATCATGCCGAGCCTGAAATTCATTGAGGTGAGGGTGTAAGGGTATGAAACTAAGTCCTTTGCTGAGCACTGAACGTTCAGCATCGGTGAGGGGAAGGTCAGAGGGTATAGTGAATACACGGCTGGGGTTGGGATTGGAAGATGGGGTGGGGACGGAGGGACAGGCAGGGGTGGAGGGTTCTAGATGGGTGTTGGTGTTGATGAGTTGTTGGAGCTTGCGTTCCTTAGCACTTGAGAGAAAGAGAAGTTTCTTGTTGAGGCGTCGGATGAGCCGAAGAATAAAATGAAACTGGGGGCACGCGCAGCTTTGAAAAAGGGTATGGCGGTGCTGCTGGAGGGAGAGGTCAAGTGTGTTCATATGGCGGCGCATGGCACTGAGTGTGGATTTCAGAATGTGACGGGAACAGCAGTCCAAGAAACGTTTTATGTCCCGGAGATACCTGTAATCCTGGGTGGGTTCGAAACATGGGTGGAATTTCAGTTGAAATCCACGTGGGGTAAGTCGGAGACTGAGACAGTCACTGAGAAAGGAGATATGGCTGTGAAAGCGGGTTTTAGTAAACACCTTGTCAAACACCAGGAGGGAAATGGAAAGCAATGAAGGTGGGCAAGGCAAAAGAGAGGTACGGAAATCTTGTCGCAGAAAAGAACAGAACTTCTTCAAGGAGGTAGGCATTTCTTGAAGAGCAGTGGCAGTCAATTAAACACAGAGATAAAAACAAAAAAACTGCGAATGCTGGAAATCCAAAACAAAAACAGGATTACCTGGAAAAACTCAGCAGGTCTGGCAGCATCGGCGGAGAAGAAAAAAGAGTTGACGTTTCGAGTCCTCATGACCCTTCGACAGAACTTGAGTTCGAGTCCAAGGAAGAGTTGAAATATAAGCTGGTTTAAGGTGTGTGTGTGGGGGGCGGAGAGAGAGAAAGGTGGAGGGGGGGTGTTATAAATACTGTGGCTATAAGAGCTATAAGTTCAGAGGCTTGGAATCGTGTGGGAAGTAACTCACCTCCTGATTCCATAATGCCTGTCACCATGAGATGCAAGAGAGGTAGAGTGCATTTGCATTTTTTGAATAGAGCATTCAAGAAGTGGGATGAAACCTAGCACCTAGCAAAGAGAGACCAAGCAATATGTTTATATTGCTAATAAAATTGGTACTATGAAAGGGGTTTTGTTGATACGGAGAATGTATATTCAATGAGCTGTGCTAGGTATAACTTCAGCAGTTTTTGTGTGTGTAGAACAGAGGCAATATAAGATCACAGTAGCTGTAAGCCTCCAACTGGCTCCACAGGAACCAAAGTGAAAGGAACCTCATTTTGAATTTGTAAGGTGAAAACGCTTTGCCTGGTGTCTGTTTAAATTCTATGGGTTCATGTTGCCTTAATGGAGAATTGTTTGGGAATTTGTTAAAAGTTATAATAGTAGTAATTTGTGTGTATGTGTACATGTGTATATATATTTTAACCTGTGTAAATTATAAAATGTTTCATTTAGTTTAATATAAAACTTCGAGAACTGGTGGTCTGACCTCTGAATTTAGAGTTGCACCTCAAACATACCACTTTTTTGTAAATTCATTCATGAGATGTGGACTTCGCTGGCTGGGCCAGCATTTATTGTCCCATCCCAAAGTGCCCTTAAGAAGGTGGTGGTGAGCTGCCTTCTGTGAGCTACTCACAGTGCTGTTAGGGAGGGAGTTCCAGCATTTTGACCCAGCGACATTGAAGCAACAGTGATAAAAACAGAATTACCTGGAAAAACTCAGCAGGTCCGGCAGCATCGGCGGAGAAGAGTTGACGTTTCGAGTCCTCATGACCCTTCAACAAGGAATGGTGATATATTTCCAACCCAGGTTGGTGAGTGACTTGGAGGGGAACTTCCAGGTGGTGGGGTTCCCATCCCTCTGCTGTCCTTGTCCTTCTAGGTGGTAATGGTTGTGGGTTTGGAAGGTATTATCTAAGGAGCCTTGCTGAATTCCTGCACTGCATCTTGTAGATGGTACACACACTGCTGCTACTGTGCGTCGGTGGTGGAGGGAGTGAATATTTGCGGATGTGGAGCCAATCAAGCGGGGCTGCTTTGTCTTGGATGGTGTCCAGCTTCTTCACTGTTGTAGGAGCTGCACTCATCCAGGCAAGTGGGGAATATTCCATTATATTCCTGATTTGTGTCTTGTAGATGGTGGACAGGCTTTGGGGAGTCAGGAGGTGAGTTACTCGTCGCACGATTCTTGGCCTCTGACCTGCTCTTGTAGCCACAGTATACGGCTAGTCCAGTTCAGTTTCTGGTCAATGGTAACCCCCAGGATTTTGATAGTGGATTCAGTGAAAGTAATGCCATTGAACATCAAGGCGCGTTGGTTGGATTCTCTCTTGTTGGAGATGTTAATTGCCTGACACTTGTGTGGCGCAAATGTTACTTGCCACTTGTCAGCCTAAGCCTGTCCAGGTCTTGCTGCATTTGGAACTGGGCTGCTTCAGTATCTGAGGAGTCGCGAATCGTGCTGAACATTATGCAATCATCGGCGAACATCCCCACTTCTGACCTTATGATGGAAGGAAGGTTATTAATGAAGCAGCTGAAGATGGTTGGGCCTAGGACACTACCCTGAGGAACTCCTGCAGTGATGCCCTGGAGCTGACATGACTGCCCGCCCTCCAACAACCACAACCATCTTCCTTTGTGCTAGATGTGACTCCAACCAGTGGAGAGTTTTCCCCCTGGTTCCAATTTTGCTAGGGCTCCTTGATGCCACACTCGGTCAAATGCTGCCTTGATGTCAAGGGCAGTCACTCTCATCTCACCTCGAGAGTTCAGCTCTTTTGCCCATGTTTGAACCAAGGCTGTATGTACCGAGGTCAGGAGCTGAGTGGCCCTGGCGGAACCCAAACTGGGCATTAGTGAGCAGGTTATTGCTAAGTAAATGCTGCTTGATACCACTGTTGATGACTACATTACTGATGATTGAGAGTAGACTGATGGGGCGGCAATTGGCCGGGTTGGATTTGTCCTGCTTCTTGTGTACAGGACATACCTGGGCAATTTTCCACATAGCCGGGTAGATGCCAGTGTTGTCGCTGTACTGGAACAGCTTGGCTAGGGGCGCGGCAAGTTCTGGAGCACAAGTCTTCAGTACTATTGCTGGAATATTGTCAGGACCCATAGACTTTGCAGTATCCAGTGTCTTCAGCTGTTTCTTGATATCACGTGGAGTGAATCAAATTAGCTGAACACTGGCATCTGTGATGCTGGGGACCTCCGGAGGAGGCTGAGATGGATCATCCACTCGGCACTTCTGGCTGAAGATTGTTGTGAATGCTTCATCCTCATCTTTTGCACCCTTTTTGCTGGGCACCTCCATCATCGAGGATGGGGATATTTGTGCAGCTTCCTCCTCCAGCTAATTAATTGACAACCACCATTCACGACTTGATGTAGGACTGCAGAGCTTAGATCTGGTTATGCTGTTTGGCACGCAAGTAGTCCTGTGTTATAGCTTCACCAGGTTGACACCTCATTTTTAGGGTATGCCTGGTGCTGCTCCTGGAATGCCCTCCTGCACTCTTCATTGAACCAGGGTTGATCCCCAGGCTTGATGGTAATGGTAGAGTGGGGGATATGCCAGGCCATGAGGTTACAGATTGTGTTTGAGTACAATTCTGCTGCTGCTGATGGTCCACAGCACCTCATGGATGCCCAGTCATGAGTTGCTAGATCTGTTCGAAATCTATCCCATTTAGCACGATGGAGGGTATCCTCAATGTGAAGGAGGGACTTCGTCTCCACAATGACTGTGTGGTGGTCACTCCTACCGATACTGTCATGGACAGATGCATCTGCGGCAGGGAGGTTGGTGAGGATGAGGTCAAGTATGTTTCTCCCTCTTGTTGGTTCTCTCACCACCTTCTGCAGACCCAGTCCAGCAGCTATGTCCTTTAGGACTCGGCCAGCTCAGTCAGTAGTGGTGCTACCGAGCCTCTCTTTGTGATGGACATTGAAGACCCCACCCAGAGTACATTCTGCACCCTTGCCACCCTCAGTGCTTCCTCCAAGCGGTGTTCAACATGGAGGATAACTGATTCATCAGCTGAGGGATGACAGCTGTTTAAAGTTTCCCCCTGGAATTTTTAAATAACTCAGCTTTATCAAATTGCTGTCTCGTAACACCTGTGTAGTGATGACAGTGTTAGAAATAGGCAACATCCATAAAAGTCAACCCTTTTGTTCTTGAAGGAGCTGCAGTGATTGTTGGGACTTCTTATCCATGGATCTTGGGGTTTTTTTCCCTGTGCTGAGGTATATTTACTATCACCAGTTTTCCTGCAGGCATGCAGTAATTAATCTCTTGCAATTTTTCTTCGGTAACTAGCTTCGAGAAATAATTGTAGCCTTGCCAATATCACCCACATTCCAAAAACAAAACTAATAGTTATACACTTACCTCTCAGACCACCTCCGTTCTTCTACTGTGATTCTGAGCCCACTGTTCCTCTGGTCTGCTGAGAATGACCCCTCCCCTTCCCTTCCATTATCTTTGGCAGAGCCTTAATCTTTTTCAGCATTGCCCTCTGGAACTCCCTCCCTAAACACCAGACCGGTCACCTGTCTTACCTTCCCTCTCCACTCACACTTGGCTATTTTTGCTGTTATACGAAGCCCCGAGCGATAATTTTTCCACGATAAAGGTGCAAAGTGAATGTAAGTTTGTCACACAAAAAACAGCTGTTTTACACAAATAGAATCAAAGATGTGAGAAATGCCTTAGTGTAAACCATATACTGTTTATTTAGCTCTATTGTACAGAAATACAGGAGAATGTGATTGATTACACATTGAACTGAGAAAGACAGAACAATACCCTCATCAACCAATCCATTGCAGAAAAATAAATGGCACTTTTGTTCCAGTTATACTTACACGCTTGTTAAAGCTTCCCTATTGCCTTGCTTCTCTTAATCTGTGTCCTGTGCAACCCCCCTCGCCAAGCCCATCTATTGCAGATTTGGCAAGTAAATTTAGAGGGAATTGGTCCCCTTCAGAAGGCCATGTTTTGTGTAAATTTAAAAGAAAGGTCACTCAAATCTCATTTAACACGGCTAGGCCATCACCACATCTTAGGTCCTGCTAAAGGTGAATGGTAAATGCTGCTGCCCTGCATTCCCAGTCCCCATGGTAATATTTCATCATTATTGTCAATTCTTAGACAGGGAGTAGGCATCTTCACTGGTATCATTTACCCAGAATTTTGTGCAGGGAAAGCTAATGTCAGTGCAGCCTGAGGTTGGGCTAAGTGGCCTGAGCAGCTGGTAAGAACAGGTCTGGGAGAAAGGGTGTGTGTGTGTGTGTGAATGGGTATTGCTGAAGTCACAATGTCCTCCATGGCTGGTTAGCTTGTTTGGATCCACTCAGGAAGAGCAGCCAATTGGGGAATCTGTATGAGGGTACTTAGCAATGGGGGAACCATACCCAGCGCAAGCCAGAAGACTGGAACTAAATAAGCGTGAACACAAAATGATCTTCCCAGAGAAACAAGTTTAAAGAAAAAACCTTGTCCAGTGGACATACAATGTCTTAACATTGTCTCTGGCAGTTATTACTTTCAATTTCCTTTTAGGTGTAAAATATATTTACATACACAGACAAAATACTAAAATTATTTTAATTTAAACATTTCCCTGTTTCTCTTCTGTTAGAAAAGTACAAATTTAAAACAAAACAAAACACACTTTCTTGAGCCCAAGACAGTCGTGGTACCTGGGAAAATGGGTAGGCTTACTGTTTTGGGCTGCTGTCCACTGTGATTTCACAGCAGAGATTGAGATTATACATACATATAAATGAGAAATAGGAGGAGGCCACTTGGGCCCTGAAGCTTGCTCTACCATTCAGCAAGATCATGGCTGATCTGACTGCAAACTCAACCCCACATTCCCACCTATCCCTGCTAACCTTTCACCCCCTTGCTTATGAAGAATCTATCATCCTCTTCCAGCAATATTACCAGCTATTGTAAAGTGGACTTATGATAAGGAACAAAAAGGGTGCAATTACATTGCTCGGTGTAGTCTAAAGACCGGCAAATAGTGAGAAGGATGTAGAAGAACAAACCTGCAGGGAAATTACAGAGAGATGCAGGCATTATAGAGTAGTTATAATGGGGGACTTTAATTACCTGGGACAGTGGTAGTAAATAGCGGAGAGGGGAAAAAGTTCCTAGATTGTGTTCAGGAGAATTTTCTACAGCAGCATGTGTCCAATCCAATAAAAAAAAGACCCACTGTTGGACCAGGTTCTTGGAAATGAGGTGGGGGAACATTTAGGAGACAGTGATCATTGTATTGTGCGTTTTAGGATGATGATAGAAAAGGACGATAGGCAATCCAGAGTAAGAATAATTAACTGGACAAGAGCCGACTTCGATGGGGGAAGAACGGAGCTGGGCCAGATAGACTGGAATGAAAGATTGGTGGGAAAAACTGTAGCTCAACAATGGGCTGCCTTCAAAAAAGAACTGGTTCGGGCACAGTGAAGGTATATTCCATCGAAAGGGAAAGGCAGGGCAAACACATCCAGAGCTCCCTGGGTGAAAAAGGAGATAGAAATTAAGATAAAGAAGAAAAAGTGTGTTTATGACACATGTCAGGTAGAAAATACAATTGAGAACCAAGAGGATTACAGAAGGTTCAGAGAGGAGGTGAAAAAGCATATTAGAGAAGCGAAGAGGGATCATGAGAAAAGACTGGCAGCCAACATAAAGGGGAATCCCAAAGTCTTCTATAGGCACATAAATAGTAAAAGGGTGGTAAAAGGAGCAGGGTCGATTAGAGACCTAAAAGGGAATTTACACATGGATGAAGGGGCCACGGCTGAGATATTAAATGAATACTTTGCATCCGTCTTTACCAAGGAGGTAGATGCTACCCAGGCCATGGTGACAGACGAGGAAACTCTGTCACTAGAAGGGTTCAAAACTGATAAGGAGGAAGTATTGAATAGACTGTTGGTACTTAGAGTTGACAAGACACCAGGACCAGATGAGATGCATCCAAGGATATTGAAGGAAATGAGAGTAGAAATTGCAAGGGCCATAATCTTCCCTATACTCAGGGATGGTGCCAGAGGACTGGAGAATTGCAAAAATTACACCTTTGTTCAAAAAAGGTTGTAAGGATAAGCCCAGCAATTGCAGACCAGTCAGTTTAACTTCAGTGGTGGGGAAGATTCTAGAAACAATTATTCGGGATAAAATTAGTAGTCACATGGAAAAATATGGGTTGATAACGAAGAGCCAGCATGGGTTTCTAAAGGGGAAATTGTGTTTAACTAACTTGCTGGAATTCTTCGAAGAGGTAACAGAAAAAAGTCAATGAGGGAAATGCTGTTGATGTGGTATACATGGACTTTCAAAAGGCATTTGACACAGTGCCACACAACAGACTTAAAAATTTTTTGTTTATATTCATTCATGGGATGTGGGCTTCACTGGCTGGGCCCAGCATTTATTGCCCATCCCTAGTTGCCCTTGAGAAGGTGGTGGTGAGCTGCCTTCTTGAGCCGCTGCAGTCCATGTGGTGTAGGTACACCCACAGTGCTGTTAGGGAGGGAGTTCCACGATTTTGACTCAGCGCCAGTGAAAGAACAGTAATCCAAGTCAGGATGGTGAGTGACTTGGAGGGGAACTGCCAGGTGCTGGTGTTCCCATCTATCTGCTGCCCTTGTCCTTCTAGATGGTAGTGGTCGTGGGTTTGGAAGGTGCTGTCTAAGGAGCCTTGGTGAATTTCTGCAGTGCATCTTGTAGATGGTACACACTGCTGCCATTGTGCGTCGGTGGTGGAGGGAGTGAGTGTTTGTGGATGTGGTGCTAATCAAGTGGGCTGCTTTGTCCTGGATGGTGTCAAGCAGCTTCTTGAGTGTTGAGAGAGCTGTACTCATCCAGGCAAGTGGGGAGTATTCCATCACACTCCTGACTTGTGCCTTGCAGATGGTGGACAGGCTTTGGAGAGTCAGGGAGTGAGTTACTCATCACATGATTCCTAGCCTCTGACCTGCTCTTGTAGCCACAGTATTAATATAGCTAGCCCAGTACAGTTTCTGGTCAATGGTAACCGCCCCCCCAGGATGTTGATGGTGGGGGATTCAGTGATGGTAATGCCATTGAACATCAAGGGGTGATGGTTGGATTCTCTCTTGTTGGAGATGGTCATTGCCTGACACTTGTGTGGCGTGAATGTTTCTTGCCACTTGTCAGCCCAAGCCTGGATATTGTCCAGGTCTTGCTGCATTTGGACACGGACTGCTTCAGTATCTGAGGAGTCACAAATGGTGCTGAACATTGTGTAATCATCAGCGAACACCCCCACTTCTGACCTTATGATGGAAGGAAGGTCATTGATGAAGCAGCTGAAGATGGTTGGGCCGAGGACACTACCCTGAGGAACTCCTGCAGTGATGTCCTGGAGCTGAGATGACTGACCTCCAACAACCACAACCATCTTCCTTTGTGCTAGATGTGACTCCAACCAGCAGAGAGTTTTCCCCCTGATTCCCATTGACTCCAGTTTTGCTAGGGCTCCTTGATGCCACAATTGGTCAAATGCTGCCTTGATGTCAAGGGCAGTCACTCTCACCTCACCTCGGGAGTTCAGCTCTTTTGTCCATGTTTGAACCCAGGCTGTAATGAGGTCAGGAGCTGAGTGGCCCTAGTGGAACCCAAACTGGGCATCAGTGAGCAGGTTATTGCTAAGCAAGTGCCGCTTGATAGCATTTGTGAGAAAGGTTATTGCTCATGGCATAAAAGGGACAGTAGCAACGTGGATACAAAATTGGCTGAAAAATAGGAAGCAGAGAATAATGGTCAATGGATGTTTTTTGGGCTGGAGGAAGGTTTGTAGTGGAGTTCCCTAGGGGTCGATCTTGGGACCCTTGCTTTTCCTGATATATATTAATGATCCAGATCTTGGTGTGCAGGGGATATTTTCAAAGTTTGCGCATGATACGAAGCTTGGGAGTGTTGTGAACTGTGAAGAGGACAGTTGGAACTTCAAGGGGACATAGACAAGTTGGTGGAGTGGGCAGATAGGAGGCAGATGGAGTTCAATGTGGAGAAATGTGAGGTGATGCATTTTGGTTGGAAGAACATGGACAGACAATATAAAATAAGGGGGGGACATTCTGAAGGGGGTGCAGGAGCAGAAAGACTTGGGTGTATTTGTGCATAAATCATTTAGGGTGGCAGGGCAGGTGGAGAGAGCAGTTAATAAAGTAAATAGTATCCTGGGCTTGATTAATAGGGACATAGAGTACAAGAGCAGGGAGGTTATGCTGAATTTATATCAGACACTCATTAGACCTCAGCTGGTGTATTGTGTACAGTTCTGGGTGCCACACTATAGGAAGGATGTGAACACATTGGAGAGAGTGCAGGAGAGGTTTACAAGAATGGTTCCAGGGATGAGAAACTTCAGTTACGAGTAAAGATTGGAGAAGTTGGGACTGTTTTTCTTGGAGGGGAGAAGGCTAAGAGGAGACTTGATAGAAGTTTTCAAAATCATGAGGGGGCTGGACAGAGTAGATAGGGAAAAGTTGTTCCTACTCGTAAAAGGATCAAGAGCGAGAGGACACAGATTTAAAGTGATTTGCAAAAGAAGCAAGTGTGATGTGAGAAAAAACTTTTTCACACAACGAGTGGTTCAGGTCTGGAATTCACTGCCTGGAAGTTGGTGGAGGCAGGTTCAATCGAGGCATTCAAGAGGGCATTAGATGATTATTTGAATAGAAACAATGTGCAGAGGTATGGGGAAAAGGCAGGGCAAGAGAACGAGGATATAATGCTCATTTGGAGAGCTGGTGCAGAGGATGAGCTGAATGGCCTCCTTCTGTGTTGTTATGATTCTGTGATTCTTCTCCCTGGCCTTAGTGTTGCCAGTTTTGAGCTTCTTGAAGGGCTTGTTCAGGAGAATGGAGGACTTTGCAATTCAGGCACACAGTATCACTCTCAGGGCAGTTAAGGAACAGGTTAGACACAGAGTGAAGCTCCCTCTACACTGTCCCCATCAAACGCTCCCAGGACAGGTACAGCACAAGGTTAGATACAGAGTAAAGCTCCCTCTACACTGCCCCCATCAAACACTCCCAGGACAGGTATAGCACGGGGTTAGATACAGAGTAAAGCTCCCTCTACACTGTCCCCATCAAACACTCCCAGGACAGGTACAGCACAGGGTTAGATACAGAGTAAGGTTCCTCTACACTGTCTCATCAATTATTCCAAGGCAGTTACAGGACAGATTAGAGTTGGAGAGTGAAGCAGATTCAATTTGTTACAGACAGCCTTCCCTTTATCGTATTTAACACGAAACAAAGGTCTTTTGTGAACATATATAGGCAGTAGCCTTGCACAGTATCAAAAATATTTACATTGTGTACATTGCAAAAAGAGATGTTTACAAACAGGCTTACAGGCACAGGGTACCCATTTCCTCTATCAGTACACTCTCAGTGGCACTGAAGTTCCACTAAGTGAAGGAAGAAAAACAGCCGGCATGTTACTCTAATCATGGTCATGATCTATCGATCTAAGATAATCACTAAATAAGGAAATAAAATCTTTCTTTACACAGTGATAAGGTGAATTTTATAGATGCATTTAAGAGAAAGCTAGATAAACACCCAAGGGGAAAAGGTAGAATCACCTCTATCTAAACTCTGCTTATATACACAGCGTGCAACCAAGGCAAAACAAACATACTGTAATTAGGAAACAGAAACAGAAATACCTGGAAAAACTCAGCAGGTCTGGCAGCATCGGCAGAGAAGAGCACAGTTGACATTTCGAGTCCTCATGACCCTTCAACAGAACTAAGTAAAACTAGGAAAGGGGTGAAATATAAGCTGGTTTGGGGGTGGGGGTGGGGGGGGGGGGGGGTGGTGGAGTTGGGACAAGCAGCCAGTGATAGGAGGAGATAACCAAAAGATGTCACAGACAAAAGAATAAGGAGGTGTTGAAGGTGGTGATATTATCTAAAGGAATGTGCTAATTAAGAGTAGAGAGCAGGACAAGCAAGGTACAGATGGCTCTAGTGGGGGTGGGGTGAAATAATACTAAAAGGGCATAAAAGGTAGAGATAAAACAATGGATGGAAATACATTTAAAAATAATGGAAATAGGTGGGAAAAGAAAAACCTATATAAATTATTGGAAAAAACAAAAAGGACGGGGAAGAAACGGAAAGGGGGAGGAGAGAGTTCAAGATCTAAAGCTGTTGAACTCAATGTCAAGTCCAGAAGGCTGTAAATTGCGGAAGATGAGGTGCTGTTCCTCCAGTTTGCGTTGAGCTTCACTGGAACAATGCAGCAAGCCAAGGACAGACATGTGGGCATGAGAGCAGGGTGGAGTGTTGAAATTGGAAGCGACAGGGAGGTCTGGGCAATGCTTGCGGACAGACCTAAGGTGTTCTGCAAAGCGGTCACCCAGTCTGCGTTTGGTCTCTCCAATGTAGAGGAAACTGTAATTAGCCTCTGCATTCTCAGGCTTAGAAGGAGAAAAACCTGCCAGGGTTCTCACTTGAATCTCACTTGTTGGAAAGTGCATGTGCATGAACACTGAGCAAGGTTGTGATATCACATAGTCTCGACCGAGGCTTACAAATAGAGAATATCCACTTTAGTGACGGATGAGAACATGGCCAGTATGAGAGAAGCATGGCATAAACATCAGCTGCTGACCTTCAGGACAGAAAGGGAAACGGAAAGTGAAAAGTTAAACTGAACTGGCTTGTGTAACAGATTTAAAAAATAACCTTTAACATTGGTCATCAGTAGCTGAAACTATTGGCTTTTTATAAAACAAACTATTGGCCCAAAATGCCAATCCATCTGCACAGTACATAGCTGAGGTTGCATTACACATGTTTGACTAATTGTAAATATTTATCTGCTAACAATTTTTATTTTTAAAGCACAAGCAAGATGAAACCTGCCCCCTATGAAAATAACTACGTTATAAATGCAAGTTTGTATACGGCAAGCTACAATTTAGGCATCACTGGCATCTTGGAGAAACAAGCGCCTCACTCCTTCCCTTGAAACTTGTCCAATATGTGAAGGCAGCTATTCCTGTCTGTCCATCTCAATGTTTCTCTTCCCTCCCCCTCACCCCTCAAGAAACCTATTTAAAATCCATCTCCTTGACCAATTCTTTGATCTTCTCTAAATCCTACCCCAATTTCTGTGCAGTGTCCAATCTTTCCTTTTCCTTCCATTGCAAAGCTATGTTAAAGGCTATATGTAGGTGTCAGTTACTCAGTGCTATTGGTGACCCTCTCTCATTTCAGTTGTTGCCTACAGTTTGGAGCAGCAAGCGATAATTTTTGAACAAAAATCATCAATGTCAGCATCCAACATCAAGCAGTCCAGGTACTTGTGGTTTAGCTCCACTTAGTTTGGTAAGTCACAGGGAGCATTAAAACCTCCTAAATGTCCCAAAAAATTTGGGAATAATTTTTGAAGATTTTTTTTTGTCTCCACCATCTATGTCCTTGGAATCTTGTGTTCTGTTACTTTGTTGTGCTGCAGAGGTGTCCTCTGTTTTCGAAGAGTCATCTTTCTTATAGAAGACTTCGAATCTACTGTATACCCGCTTCTCCTTTCGAAAACTATCCATCCTCTTAATTAGAGGGTCTATATAATCAAGTGAAGTTTGCGATTTGCCTTTGTTCTTAATCAGGTTTTCAAGACTTGACGAGATACCAAACTGCTTTTTATCAGAGTCTGTTTTGTCTGACTCGGGTGTAACCTTCTGCTCAGTTGAGCCTCCAGGCCCATCAACCTCATTGGTGGTGGAATGCTGCACTTTGGCATTCTCGGCCCGGTTCTTCTGACTGTTGGCCGAGATTTGCTCCAGGATGACTTTGGTGTCATCTCGAAGGTTGCTGCTGTACAGGGCATTGGAAGTAGATGTGGAATACCTGCTCCCCTGGACAGTTTGTAAAATTTTGGTTGCTGTGGGATTGGTTGGAGGTCTGCGTAGTTTCTCCTCTTTCTCAGGGTTGGAAAGTACTGCCTCACTATGGACAATTTTTGGTGATTTTTCAGGATTCTTCTCATTCTCTGTGGCTGAAGTCAGACGTTGCCCTAGCTCTACATTGCTGGCCATTTCTTTTGGTTTTGTGACACCAGGGAGGTTGACAAAACTTTTCCCTCTTAAAGGACTCTTTGGAATCAAATTCAAAACTTCAGGTTCCCCTCCCACCTCATCCTCTTTACTCCCTCTTGTGTCCAGACACACAGCAGATGAATGCATCTTGACCTTTGCTAAACTGTCATTGATCTGCTCTAATGTTGAGGTAGAGGAGTGCTGAACTTCAATGGAACCAGTGGAGTGTCTCAGAACCTCTCTGGGACTGGTGGCATTATTCTGAGTAGCTGATTCAGGAGGTTGGTGTCTTGGTTGAGGAGAAGGCTTGGCATCCATCTGAGAGGGTTGGGATCCTTGCTTCCCAGAATTATTGATATTTCCAGATTTTTCTACAGGCAGCTTTTCAGTTTTTGCTGACTGTATAACGGGTGATAGTTTAATTTCTTTAGGTAATAATGTGTGCTGGGTCATTTTATGAATGGCATCTTGAACCTTTTTGCTCAGTTGAAGGTCTATTTTTGGCTGTGCCCTAGGTTGGGCACTGGATTGCAGGTCTGGGTCACAACTACCCAAACCAGAATTACTCTGCTGCTTACTCAGGTCCAAGTCTGGTGGCTTTCCAGCAACAACCTCTTTGAGATTTGGTTGTGAAGTTTTGGCAGCCTCACTTGGCAAGATGTTGGCAGGCATTGAATGTTGGATTTGTTTGGTTGGGTCATTGCTGAGCACCTGCTTGCCACTATTTTCTTGAAGACCAGCAGTTGCTGTGGGTTCCTGAATCTCTTCAGGTTCCTTTCCTTCATTCTCTATATGCTCCCTGATGCTCAAGTTCATTTTCCCTTTTTGTGAGATATGCTGCTCTGCTTTTGAAGAACTAAAGATCAGTGAAGAACGGAGCCGAGAACTCCTCTGTAACATCGGGTTAAGCTTACTACGCATGGATTCATGCTTTGCCAGCTTCACATTTTGCTCCTCGTTTCCTTTATCTGATGATTGAGACTGGCCATCAAACACATCTGTTTTGGGGTGCTTCAAGTTGTATAGTTCCAAGCGTTTATAAGTTGTCATCTGTGGAGAATCTCTTAACAAGGTTGTCTCAAAAGTAGTGTTTTTCTTTGAACCCTGAAGCACTTCATCATTGCCCTGAGGTTCATCGGGCGCAGAAATGCCCTCAGCGAGCTGTTCTGTGTACTCATCTGGATAAGCACTGAGATAGGAGCCAATTCTCCATCTCCTCAGCCCATGTTTGGTGGGCTGATCTTCAGATTTTCGACCCAGACTTGACTCAGTGAAAAGCATTTTTGGATCCAGAACTTGTTTCTGAGTTGGAGACTTTTGGCAGGCATATGACTGGCCAATGTTGGGGCGCTTCTGTATTTTCAGACCCAATCTTCCATCACTCACCATCTCTAGATCACTTGAACCATGTCGAACTTCTCTGGAGGAGTGAGAAGGTTCATAGTTTATCAGAGGTGGATGGACTGGTAAACCATACAGGTAAGTCTCTTCACAATTCCTGGGGTCATATCTGTGCCTTGGCTGTTCCACTGACTCATCATACTGATGCCTACCTATTCGGTTTTGCTTAATTTGTTCAAGCATTCCCTGGCTGTCTCTTAGATACTGACTGCTTAAAGAGTTGATTCTATTCCTTATTAATGAAGGCTCCAAAGGATACATCTTTTCTCGGAGCAATTGCTCAGATCTGGCATCTAATTGATCATAGTGCTCACTTATTCGTCCATATCGATGTTCCAAAGCATCATAACTTTCCAAAGTCCCTTCTGCATAACTTCTCCGTTTGAATGCATTCATTTCCAACCTTTTTGTCCTCAGAATAGCACTGGATGTGGGTTCAAACTGAGTTTTCTCCTGAAAATGTGCAAATTGTTTCATGCAGCCTCTGATGCCCCCAACGTCGTCCTTGATGTGCCTGTAGACATCGCTTTGTCTAAAATTGTGGGGAAAGTGATCAGGATTCGAGTCTGCCCACGAATAGCCAGAATGCTGTGAAAACATGTCCTCTTGCTGCATGTATCTTGGGTTTTGTTTGTATCGCCGCCTATCAGTGGACTGGTATGGTGCCACGGTGTAATAATTATCCATGTCTGGCATTGGATTCTCTAACCCAGAGAGGGGGTTTGACTGGGCAAAAAGAATCCGAAACTCTTCATCAAAAATTGCCACAAGCTCTCCTTGAAACCGCTGAACAATACTGCGATGAATCTTCTCAAAGGACCACATAAAGCTGCAGGATAAGGAACAAAACATGAAAAAGCTTTGCATGAATCGACACATTCAGTATCAATCATTGCAGAGTGATTACAGTCCTGTTCCCCAGAACCTTTCCAAAAGCACACAGCACTACACACACAAAAGCATTCTGTCAAACCTGTTGGATATGGGAATGGGGCCAATGCCATAGTTGCCTATAAAGTCAAAGCTGTGAACTGACTGTGTTATGTCCTCCCTATTAGCTAAGAGGTCACAGCCAAATATGGTAAAACCAGTTTACTTACCAATGTATAAGCCATATTTACCATATTTGCTAAGAATGAATATTAAAACAAAACTCCATAAACATTCTTCATTACTTGTTACAATTGTGTGTGAGCTTTTACTGACTTTTTTGCACATGGACACCCAAATCCCTTTGATTTTCCACAGTTCCTAGCCTGTCACCATATAAAAAAAATCTAATTTGGCTTTTGAACATCCAAAAAGAATGACCTCACACTTCCCGCTGAACTCTATCTGCCATAGTTTTGCCCACTTTTTGTAGTTTTAGATTTACCCCCTTTGTTGCCTAGTTGGTGCAAATGTGTGTAAGGGATTATGCTCACACCTCAAGTTCATTCATGTAGGTCCTCACCAGGTAAATAGCCAACAGGCTGCAACACTGTGAGGAAAGGCAAATTGGTATCAACAGAGTGTAAACTCTTCAATTATGCATTAGAAACAGGTTTTTCCCGTGAAAGATGGCTGTGTGCATTGACTGAGATAGTATCAGCCAGCATTCTGTGCAGTTCAGAGGTCAAGAATTCAGACTGATACTTACCTGTAGGAGCCACAGAGAACAGCATTACAATCCACCAGCATGAACCGCTCTATCAAATTTCCAGTGAAGGACATCCCAGATCTGCAGTTGTAGGTTGATCCTGTTAATGTCCTCACTCTCAGGAACTGAAAAGAAAAGAAAAGTGAGCACAAAGCTTCTAAGCTTCACAAGAACACAAACAATCCCACTGCACCATGACAGTGAAGGTCTACCCAATCAGTGAGCCATTTGGGGATTACTGGGTCACATCATACAAACATAGAACTGGAGGCTCCATTTCTATTTACTCACACTGTGGGATGCAGTGCTTGTCCCATTAAGCTCTCTCATCACTCATTCAATGCCTTTTTCATCGATGGAGTAAAGCTGTTTACTGGTTATTGCATGAGCACTAGCAAATGTGAAGGTCAAAGGGTCAAACTCCACAATGGCAATTTGAACTTAATAAGCCTCATAAATTGTGGGCTGGGAACAGAAAAAAAAACTTTTACAAGAGCCCAGCTGATTTACCAATATCCATCAGACATGGGAACTTGGCAAAAACAGAATTACCTGGAAAAACTCAGCAGGTCTGGCAGCATCGGCGGAGAAGAAAAGAGTTGACGTTTCGAGTCTTCATGACCCTTCGACAGAACTTGATTTCGAGTCCAGGAAAGAGTGCCTTATGTGATCTAGCCCCACAACACTCTAGCCCTGTACTACACAACTGATTCAAAGCTAGCCAATCAAACCCTCAATGGCAAAATAATTGCCGTGCTAAAGATGGTGAGTGGCTACTCCATCGCAGCCAATTCAATCCCCTCTTCGTGATATCAAGCAATGACTGATGGCCCTTGGTACAGCAAAGGCTATGACCCTGATAACATTCCAGATGTAGTAAGATCACAGGATCATAGGAGGAGTAGGTCATTTGGCCCATTGGGACTGCTCCATCATTCAGTAAGATCCTGGCTGATCTGATTGTAGCCACTTTTTTGCCTGTGCCCCATAATCCCTTACTCCAGGCTTGTCCAACCTTCCTGCTCGGTGGAGGAGGCACATTTGCATATTTTTCTCACTCAAGGGGCCAATGAGAAAATTTGGGTAAGATAAGGTTTGGCAGCCAATTTTTTTAAAAAAAAGTTGGGTTTTAAGGAAAGAAACAAAGGCTAAGCAAAAGTACAGATATGTCACAGCAATAAACTGTTAATTTAAAAAAAGAGTAATTAATAAAACTGACCAGGGTGTGCGAGGGTCAGAATGTGTGTCCGGCTCACTCCCAGTCTCAGGGAGCTCGCTCACTCACCCTCACCCCCCACCGTGAGTAGGTGCGTGTTTGTGTGTTGCTGTGTGGCAGTGAGAGTGAGTGAGACAGCTGAAACTGGGTGCATGGCAGATCGCACTCCCTGCCCCCCACACACACACACACACACACACTCACCCGCACACACACTCACCCGCACACACACTCACCCGCACACACACTCACCCGCACACACACTCACCCGCACACACACTCACCCGCACACACACTCACCCGCACACACACTCACCCCCCACCGTGAGTAGGTGCGTGTTTGTGTGTTGCTGTGTGGCAGTGAGAGTGAGTGAGACAGCTGAAACTGGGTGCATGGCAGATCGCACTCCCTGCCCCCCACACACACACACACACTCTCACCCACACACTCTCACCCACACACTCTCACCCACACACTCTCACCCACACACTCTCAATTCCCCACACACTTACAGACACACTCCTTCACTCCCCCTCCACACACACACACACACATTCTCTCACCACACACACACTCTCCCCCCCACCCCAGACACTCAAGCTCACTCTCTCACTCCCACATACTCAACACGGACTGCCTTTTCCTTGGTCTGCCAAAGTTTTGCCCTCCATGGGCCCAATGTGACTTCGCACCCCCATCCCCACCCCCTTGGGCCAGACATGACTTTGTACCCCCACCCCTACCCCCCCAGGACCCTCGTGACTTCACACCCCTCCCAGGCCACCAAAACCTTGCCTTCCAGGAGCAGGACGTAACTGGCTCCAGCCCTGCCATACCTTCACTTCCCTCAGCACACTTACTAACACCAGTGTTCGCTGCACCTCCTATCAGCTTCTGATTGGAGGATCAGCTCCATGCAGAATCTTCCATTGAAACTCACCTTTTTGACCTGAATTTTGAACACTGGCTCTGCGGGCCACACAGAGGGGCCTCGGGCCATACGTTGGACAAGCCTGCTTTCATCCTTTCTCAATCAAAGTCTGCCTAACTCAGCCTTAACTATATTTAATGTCAGAGATTCCACTGCTCTCTAGGTTAGAGAATTCCTGAAACTAACAACCCTCTGAGAGAATAAATTTCTCCTCACCTCCATTTAAATGGGAATTATTTTGAAACTGTGCTCCCTAGTTCTATATTCCCCCCGTGAGAGGGAACATCCACTTCGCATCTACCCTGTCAAGTCCTCTCAGATTTTATATTTCAATAGATCATCTCTCATTTTTCTAAACTCCAATGCGTATTGGCCACACTTACTCAACATTCCCTCATAACACCACGCCTTCATAGAACCATAGAAAAGTTACAGCATAGGAGGAGGCCATTCAGCCCATCTTGTCCATGCCAGCCCGAGGACACCCAGGTGCCCTTATTTCTAATCCCACCTTCCTGCACTCGGCCCATAGCCCTGCAGCTTACAGCACTTAAGGTGCAGATCCAGGTACTTTTTCAAAGAGTTTAGAGTTTCTGCCTCTACCACCAACTTGGGCAGCGAGTTCCAGACACCCACTACCTTCTGCGTAAAAAAGTTCTTCCTCATGTCCCCCTACACCTTCTGCCACTTATCTTGAATCTATGTCCCCTGGTTCTAGAATTCTCCACCAAGGGAAACAATTTGATCCTGTCCACGCTATCTATTCCCCTCATAATTTTATGCACCTCAATCAAGTCACCTCTCAGCCTTCTTTGTTCTAAGGAAAATAACCCCAACCTATCCAATCTCTCCTCGTAGCTACACTTTTCTAACCCTGGCAACATTCTTGTAAACCCCCTCTGCACTCTCTCCAGAGCTATTACATCCTTCCTGTAATGTGGTGACCAGAACTGCACACAATACTCCAGTTGTGGCCTCACCAGTGTTTTATACAATTCCAACATTATATCCTTACTTTTATATTCTATACTTCTGCCAATGAAGGAGAGCATTCCATATGCTTTCTTTACAACATTGTCTACTTGAACTACTGCCTTCAGGGACCTGTGTACTTGTACGCCAAAATCTCTCACTTCATCTACCCCTCTTAGTGTATTCCCATTTATTGTGTAATCCCTATAACTGTTTGACCTTCCTAAATGTATGACCTTACACTTCTCTATGTTAAAATCCATCTGCCACTTTAGCGCCCATTCCACCAACCCATCTATATTGTTATGGAGATTATGGCTATCTTCTACACTATCCACTACTCAGCCAATGTTTGTGTCATCTGCAAATATCCCAATCGTGCCCCCCACATTCATGTCAAAATCGTTAATATATAACACAAATAGTAAGGGTCTCAACACCGAGCCCTGTGGAACACCACTTGAGACAACTTTCCATTCACAAGGGCATCCATCGACCATTACCCTTTGTTCCTGTTACAAAGCCAACCTTTTATCCAGTTTGCCACATTACCCTGAATCCCATGGGCTTTTACTTTCCTGACCAATCTGCCATGTGGGACCTTGTCAAATGTCTTGCTGAAATCCATGTACACAACATCCACTGCACTACCGTCATCAACCCTTCTTGTCACTTCCTCAAAGAATTCAAGGTAGTGCAAATAAATCCAGAGCTCCCTGGATGAAAAAGGAGATTGAAATTAAGATAAAGAAGAAAAGTGTGCTTACAACAGGTGTCAGGTAGAAAATACAATTGAGAACCAAGAGGAATACAGAAGGTTCAGAGAGGAGGTGAAAAAGCATATTAGAGAAGCAAAGAGGGATTATGAGAAAAGACTGGAAGCCAACAGAAAGGGGAATCCCAAAGTCTTTTATAGGTGTATAAATAGTAAAAGCGTGGTAAAAGTAGGAGTAGAGCTGATTCGGGATCAAAAAGGGAATTTACACATGGACGAAGGGGCCATGGCTGAGATATTAAATGAATACTTTGCATCCGTCTTTACCAAGGAGGTAGATGCTACCCAGGCCATGGTGACAGACGAGGAAACTCTGTCTCTAGAAGGGCTCAAAACTGATAAGGAGGAAGTGTTGAATAGATTGTAGGTACTTAAAGTTGACAAGGCACCGGGACCGGATGAGATGCCTCCAAGGATATTGAAGGAAGTGAGAGTGGAAATTTCAGGAGCACTGGTCATAATTTTTCAGTCTTCCCTAGACTCAGGGGAGGTCCCAGAGGATTGGAGAATTGCAAACATTACAACCTTATTCAAAAAAGGTTGTAAGGATAAGCCCAGCAATTACAGACCAGTCAGTTTAACTTCAGGGGCGGGGAAGCTTCGAGAAACAATTATTCAAGATAGAATTGATAGTCATATTAGAAAAATGTGGGTTGATTAGGAAGAGCCAGCATGGATTTCATAAGCGAAAATTGTGTTTAGCTAACTTGCTGGAGTTTTTTGAAGAGTCAGCAGAGAGAGTTGATGAGGGTAATGCTCTTGATGTGGTGTACATGGACTTCCAAAAGGCATTTGATACAGTGACACACAACAGACTTGTGAGAAAAGTTATAGCTCAAGGAACTCACCAAGCCTCCTTAGACAGTGCTTTCCAAACTTTAAGTACCGACAGTCTATTCAACACTTCCTCCTTATCAGTTTTGAGCCCTTCTAGTGACAGAGTTTCCTCGTCTGTCACCATGGCCTGGGTAGCATCTACCTCCTTGGTAAAGACGGATGCAAAGTATTCATTTAATAGCTCAGCCATGGCCCCTGCCTCCATGTGTAAATCCCCTTTTCCAAACCTACGACTATAACTTAGGACAAGGGCAGCAGATAGATGGGAACACCGCCACCTGAAGTTTCGCTCCAAGTCACTCACTATCCTGACTTGGAAATATATCACCGTTCCTTCACTGTCGCTGGGTCAAAATCCTGAAACTCCCTCCCTAACACCAAATGCACTGCAGCAGTTCAAAAAGGTACTGCCACCTTCTCAAGGGCAACTAGAGATGGACAATAAATACTGGCCTAGCCAGCGATGCTGACGCCCCATGAACGGATTAAAGCAAAATAAAAGGACAGCAGCAACATTAATAGAAAATTGGCTGAGTAATAGGAAACAGCGAGTGATGCTAAGTGAGTATTTTTCAGGTTGGAGGAAGGTTTGTAATGGAGTTCTCCAGAGGTCAGAATTGGGGCCCTAGCTTTTCCTGATATATATTAATGACCTAGATCTTGGTGTGCAGGCTGACAATTTCAAAGTTTATGGATGATACGAAGCTTGGGAGTGTTGTGAACTGCGAGAAGGATGGTGTGGAACTTCAAGAGGACATAGACAAGTTGGTGGAGTGGGCAGATAGGAGGCAGATGAAGTTCAATGTGGAGAAGTGTGAGGTGATGCATTCTGGTAGGAAGAGCATGGACAGACAATATAAAGAGTGTGCAGGAGCAGAGGGACCTCGAGGTATACGTGCATATCAGGTGTGACAACAGGTGGAGAGAGCAGTTCATAAAGCATACAGCATGCTTGGCTTTATTAATAGGGACAGAGAGTACAAGAGCGAGGAAGTTATGCTGAACTTTTATGGGACAATAGTTAGGCCTCAGCTGGAGTTGCATATGCAGTTCTGGGCACCGCACTTTAGGAGAGAGTTACAAAATGGTTCCAGGGATGAGAAACTTCACTTAGGAAGATATGGTGGAGAAGGTTGGTCTGTGCTCCTTGGAGAGGAGGTTATGAGGAGATTTTACAGAGGTGTTCAAAATCATGAGGGGGCTGGACAGAGTAGATAGAGAGAAACTGTTCCCAGTATTAAAAGTATCAAGAATGAGAGTGAACAGATTTAAGTGATTTACAAAAAAAGCAAACGTGATCAAAAAAACTTCTTCACCACTGACCGAGCTGGCTGAGTCCTAAAGGACATAGCTGCTGGACTGGGTCTGCAGCAGGTGGTGAGGGAACCAACAAAAGGGAGAAACATACCTAACCTCATCCTCACCAACCTGCCTGCCGCAGATGCATCTACCCACGACAGTATCGGTAAGAGTGACCACCGCACCATCGTTGTGGAGATGAAGTCCCGCTTCACATTGAGGATACCCTCCATCGTGTTGTGTGGTGCTACCACTATGGTAAATGGGATAGATTTCAAACACATCCAACAACTCAAGACTGAGCATCCATGAGATGTTGTGAGACATCCGCAGCAGCAGATTTACAACCTGTAACCTCATATCCCTCACCCTACCATTACCCATCAAGCCAGAGGATCAACCCTAGTTCAATGAAGACAGCAGGAGGGCATGCCAGGAGCAGCACCAGACATACCTAAAAATGAGGTGTCAACCTGGTGAAGCTATAACACAGGACTACTCGTGTGTCAAACAGCATAAGCAGCAAGTGATAGACAGAGCTAAGCAATCCCACATTTGCTACAATCTTCAGCCAGAAGTGCTGAGTCAACAATCTTTCTCTGCCTCCGCCGGAGGTCCCCAACGCCACAGATGCCAGTCTTCAGCCAATTCAATTCATTCCATCTCAAATCAAGAAATGGCTGAAGGCACTGGATATGGGCCCTGACAAAATTCCGGCAAAACTGCTGAAGACTTGAGCTCCAGGACTTACCGCACCCCTAGCCAAGCTGTCCCAGTACAGCTACAACACTGGCATCTACCCGGCTATGTGGAAAACTGCCCAGGTATGTCCTGTAGACAAAAAGCAGGACAAATCCAACCCGGCCAATTACCGCCCCATCAGACTACTCTCGATCACCAGTAAAGTAATGCAAGGGGTCATCAACAATGCTATCAAGCAGCACTTGCTTACCAATAACCTGCTCATTGATGCCCAGTTTGGGTTCCACCAGGGCCACTCAGCTCCTGACCTCATTACAGCCTTGGTTGAAACATGGACAAAAGAGCTGAACTCCCGAGATGAGGTGAGAGTGACTGCACTTGACATCAAAGCAGAATTTGACCGAGTGTGGCATCAAGGAGCCCTAGCAAAACTGGAGTTAACTGGAATCAGGGGGAAAACCTCCACTGATTGGAGTCATACCCAGCACAAAGAAAGGTGATTGTGGTTGTTGGAGGTCAGTCATCTCAGCTCCAGGACATCACTGCAGGAGTTCCTCAGGGTAGTGTCCTCAGCCCAACCATCTTCAGCTGCTTCATCAATGACCTTCCTTCCATCATAAGGTCAGAAGAGGGGATGTTCACTGATGATTGCACAATGTTCAGCACCATTCGCGACTCCTCAGATACTGAAGCAGTCCCTGTCCAAATGCAGCAAAACCTGGACAATATCCAGGCTTGGGCTGACAAGTGGCAAGTAACATTCACACCACACAAGTGTCAGGCAATGACCATCTCCAACAAGAGAGAATTGCCCCTTGACTTTCAATGGCATTACCATCACTGAATCCCCCGCTATCAACATGCTGGGGGGTTACCATTGACCAGAAACTGAACTGGACTAGCCATATAAACACTGTGGCTACAAGAGTAGGTCAGAGGCTAAGAATCCTGCGATGAGTAACTCACCTCCTGACTGCCTGTCCACCATCTACAAGGCATAAGTCAGGAGTGTGACGGAATACTCCCTACTTGCCTGGATGAGTGCAGCTCCTACAACGCTCAAGAAGCTTGAAAGTGTCCAGGACAAAGCAGCCGCTTGATTGGCACCACATCCACATACATTCGCTTCACCACCGACGCACAGTGGCAGCAGTGTGTGTACCATCTACAAGATGCACTGCAGGAATTCACCAAGGCTCCTTAGACAGCATCTTCCAAACCCATGACCACTACCATCTAGAAGGAAAAGGGTAGCAGATAGATAGGAACACCAGCACCTGGAAGTTCCCCTCCAAGCCACCCATCATCCTGATTTGGAAATATATCACCATTCCTTCACTGTTGCTGGGTCAAAATCCTGGAACGCCCTCCCTAACAGCACTGTGGGTGTACCTATACCACATGGACTGCAGCAGTTCAAGAAGGCAGCTCACCACCACCTTCTCAAGCGTAACTAGGGATGGGCAATGCGAAGCCCATATCCAGTGAATGCATAAAAAAAAAATAAAAAGCGAGGCATTGAATCACAGAATCTCACAATGCAGACGAGGCCCTTCGGCCCATCGAGTCTGCACCAACTTGTGAGAAACACCTGACCTACCTACCTAATCCTATTTACCAGCACTTGGCCCATAGCCTTGAATGTTATGACGTGCCAAGTGCTCATCCAGGTACTTTTTAAAGGATGTGAGGCAACCCACCTCCACCACCTTCCCAGGCAGCGCATTCCAGACCGTCACCACCCTCTGGGTAATAAAGTTTTTCCTCACATCCCCCCTAAACCTCCTGCCCCTCACCTTGAACTTATGTCCCCTTGTGACTGACCCTTCAACTAAGGGGAACAGCTGCTCACTATCCACCCTGTCCATGTCCCTCATAATCTTGTACACCTCGATCAGGTCACCCCTCAGTCTTCTCTGCTCCAATGAAAACAACCCAAGTCTATCCAACCTCTCTTCATAACTTAAATGTTTCATCCCAGGCAACATCCTGGTGAATCTCCTCTGCACCCCCTCCAGTGCAATCACATCCTTCCTATAATGTGGCAACCAGAACTGCACACAGTACTCCAGCTGTGGCCTCACCAAGGTTCTATACAACTCCAACATGACCTCCCTACTTTTGTAATCTATGCCTGGATTGATCAAGGCAAGTGTCCCATATGCCTTTTTCACCACCCCACTAACATGCCTTCAGAGATCTATGGGCATACACGCCAAGGTCCCTTTGTTCCTCAGAACTTCCTAGTGTCATGCTGTTCATTGAATACTTCCTTGTCAAATTACTCCTTCCAAAGTGTATCACCTCACACTTTTCAGGGTTAAATTCCATCTGCCACTTATCTGCCCATTTGACCATCCCATCTATATCTTCCTGTAGCCCAAGACACTCAACCTCACTGTTAACCACCCGCCCAATCTTCGTGTCATCCGCAAACTTACTAATCCTACCCCCCCCCAGTCATCTATGTTGTTTATATAAATGATAAATAATAGGGGACCCAGCACAGATCCCTGTGGTACGCCACTGGACAATGGCTTCCAGTCATTAAAACATCCTTCTGTCATCACCCTCTGTCTCCTACAACTAAGCCAATTTTGAATCCACTTTATCAAATTACCCTGTATCCCATGTGCATTTGCCTTCTTTATAAGTCTCCCCTGTGCGACCTTGTCAAAGGCTTTGCTGAAATCCATATAAACTACATCAACTGCACTACCCTCATCTACACACCTGGTCACCTCCTCAAAAAATTCAGTCAAATCTGTTAGGCATGACCTCCCTCTGACAAAGCCATGCTTTATCCCTGATCAAACTTTGCCTCCAAGTGGAGATAGATTCTCTCCTTCAGAATTTTCTCCAACAGTTTCCCTACCACCCCCTGGCCAGAGAGGAATTAAAAATTTGGGTCAGAGCCCCTGTGATCTCCTCCCTTGCCTCCCTCAGCAGTCTTGGACACAAATCATCCAGAACTGGAGAACTGTCCACTTTTAAACCTGCCAACACCTCCAATACCTTGATAAAAGCAAAAACTGCGGATGCTGGAAATCCAAAAGAAAAACAAAATTAGCTGGAAAAACTCAGCAGGTCTGACAGCATCTGCGGAGAGGAACACAGTTAACGTTTCGAGTCCGTGTGACTCTTCAACAGAACTAAGTAAAAATAGAAAAGAGGTGAAATATAAGATGCTTTAAGGGGCGGGGGGGCTCTACCTGTCCCACCCCCCTTAAACCAGCTTATATTTCACCTCTTTTCTATTTTTACTTAGTTCTGGTGAAGGGTCATTCGGACTCGACACATTAACTGTGTTCACCTCCAATACCTTGTCACTCCCTATATCAATTTGCTTAAGAACCTCACAGTCTCTCTCCCCGAGTTCCATCTCTTCATTCTCATTCTCTTGGGTGAAGATGGATGTGAAGTATTCATTCAACACTCTGCCGATGTCCTCTGGCTCCACCCATAGATTGCCCCCTTGGTCCCTTATGGGCCCTACTCTTTCCCTGGTTATCCTCTTCCCATTGATATACTTAGAGAATACCTTGGGATTTTCCCTACTTTTACCAGCCAGAGCTTTCTCATATCCCCTCTTTGCTCTCCTAATTGCTTTCTTAAGCTCCACCCTGCACTGTCTGTACTCCACTAATGTCTCTGCTGATTTGCTTCCCTTGTACCTGCTAAAAGCCCTCTTTTCCTTCTCATCATAACCTGAATATCTCTGGTCATCCATGGTTCTCTGGGCTGGTTACTCCTCCCTATCACCCTAGAGGGAACATGTTGAGCCTGTATCCTCCCCATTTCCTTTCTGAACACCCCCCACTGTTCCTCTGTAGATTTCCCCACAAGTAGCTGTTCCCAGTCTCCCTTGGCCAGAACAAAAACAGAATTACCTGGAAAAACTCAGCAGGTCTGGCAGCATCGGCGGAGAAGAAAAGAGTTGACGTTTCGAGTCTTCATGACCCTTCGACAGTTCTGTCGAAGGGTCATGAAGACTCGAAACGTCAACTCTTTTCTTCTCCGCCGATGCTGCCAGACCTGCTGAGTTTTTCCAGGTAATTCTGTTTTTGTTTTGGATTTCCAGCATCCGCAGTTCTCTTTGTTTTTATCTCCCTTGGCCAGATCCTGCCTTATTTTACTAAAATCCACTCTCCCCCAATCCAAAACATTCTTTTGCACTTGTCTATTTCTTTGTCTATAACAAACTTAAACTGTACCATGTTGTGGTTGCTATCACTAAAATGCTCCCCCACCACCACCTCAGCCACCTGTCCGGCTTCATTCCCCAGGATTAGGTCCAGCACTGCGCTGTCCCTTGTTGGACCCTCTACATATTGACCTAAAAAGTTCTCCTGTACACATTTCAAGAAATCCACTCCATTAAAGCCCTTAACACTATGTCTATCTCAATTAATTTTGGGAAAGTTAAAATCACCTAATATAATTACCCTATTGTTATTGTTTTTACACACCTCCGCAAATTGTGCACATAGTTGCTCCTCAATTTCCCGCTGACTATCTGGGGTCTATAATAAACACCTAACAATGTGGCTGCCCCTTTTTTATTCATAAGCTCTACCCACAAAGCTTTATTCGATGCCCCCTCAAATATATCATCTCTCCCTACTACAATAACTGACTCCTTAACTAATAATGCAATGCCGCCTCCTCTATTATCCCCTCCCCTTTCTCGCCTGAAGAATGTTGAGCTGCCAATCCTGCCCCTTCCTCAACCATGTCTCAGTGATGGCTACTATATTATAATTCCATGTGTCAATCCTCACCCTTAACTCATCCGTTTTACCTGTAATACTCCTGGCATTAAAGTAGAGGCCATCCAGCCTTGCCTTACTCCCTTGAAGTTTATTGCAGCTGTACTCCCTCTGACTTGATTGTTTTACTATATTATGATGTGTCCCTATTCTGCTAACGTTCTGTGTCCCCTCCCCCTGCCGAATTAGTGTAATCTCCTCCCAACAGCACTAGCAAACACACCTGCAAGGATGTTAGTCCTGCTCTGGTTCAGATGTAGACCATCCTGCTTGTACAGGTCCCACCTTCCCCAAAAACCGTCCCAGTAATGCAGGAATCTAAAACCCTCCCTCCTACACCAACTCTTAAGTCACGTATTCATCTGCGCTATTCTCCCATTTCTGAGCTCACTAGCACGTGGCACTGGGAGTAATCCAGAGATTACAACCCGAGAGGTCTTGCTTTTTAGTCTACTGCTTAACTCCCTGAATTCTTGATGCAAGACCTCATCCCTCTTTCTAGAGGGCATTAGATGATTATTTGAATAGAAACATTGTGCAGGGTTAAGGTAGGAAATTGGCACCGAGTCATAATACTCATGCGGAGAGCCGGTGCAAACACAAAGGGCCGAGTGGCCTCCTTCTGTACTGTAACAATTCTGGAATTCGGTGATTTTATGAAATTCCCCAGCTGTCTTCGTGGGATTTGAACTCAGGTCTCCAGAGCATTAGTCCAGACCTCTGGATTACTGGCCCAGGAACATAACCACTATGCTACCATTCCCACCCAACACCCCGCTGCTAGTATTACTCTTTTGCTTTTATCCCTCAGTTTAAATTAAGTAGTATTTATTTCCATTTCTGCATCTCCTTTCTACCCTCACCAGATTCTCATTTTAAAATTTTCACTTGGTTTCTCATTCATCCAGCCAGCTTATGTTCTGTGCTCGCTCTATTGCAGTTACTATCCTAAACTCAATGACTTTCAATGCCTGAAAACAACTTGATTTTCAACTTGGTCTTTGCTATAACAAAATGCCCTAACCTTCAGTGTGTGAGCTGAGCAGGGAGATAGGAGAGGTGGTAAGGCTGGTGGCCCCATAGATAACCATGACATATGTCCATAAATAGTTGAAAGGAAGAGAGGTGTTGTTACAGGACATAGGGTGTGTCAGTTTACACACAGTGAGGAACCAATTTTGAAAGATGACTGAGCAGCAATGAAATATTCATGGTGAATAACCGGAGCAACAAAAGACTGTGGCATTCAAATAAACTCACCCAGTTTATGGTTCACTTAAGTGTCATCAAATAATTGCACAACAAGCTCCATGAACACTGTTAAGCAAATGAACACTCTGCAGGAAGACGGATTACTGTCAATCTACAAACTCATTTGTCTGGGGTGCGTGCAGTAGTTTGCAATGTTAGCATAGTATCATCAGAAATCGTAACTAAGCGTGCAGCACGTGTGAATTTACCAACTTCCAGGCATTGTAAAATGAAGCCAACATTTGAAAACATTCCAGTTTAAGAATGCTTTGTAAATATTCATACAACCTTAGTGATTCTTCTCCCCCACCCTCCCTTCGTTGTTGTCATACTAGTTGGAATAGTACTCCAGAGTCCCAGGCTTACTGAAGGGGGAGGATGAACAGCCAGAGGCCGTGGTCCATGTTGGGACCAATGACACAGGAAGAAAGAGAAATGAGGTCCTGCAAGCAGCCTTTAGGAAGTTAGGTAAGAAATTGAAAAGCAGGACTTCAAAGGTAGTAATTTCCGGATTACTCCCGGTGCCACACAGCAGTGAGTATAGGAACAGAAGAGTAGAGCAGATGAATGTGTGACTGGAGAGATGGTGCAGGAGGGAGGGCTTTAGATTCCTGGGGCATTGAATCCGCTTCTGGGGAAGGTGGGACCTGTACAAGTTGGAGGGGTTACATCTGAACAGGAACAGGACCAACATCCTCACGGGGAGGTTTGCTAACGCTGCTGGGGTGGATTTAAACTAAATTGGCAGGAGGATAGGATCCTGAAAAGTAGTTCAGAGGGGAGAGAAGCTGGGATGGAATTAGAAGTTAAAACACTAGTAACTGAGTCTGGACGGCAGAGGAAACACAGGCTAGATAAGAAAGAAGTGAGTTTAGCAAGGCTAAATGGGATATGTTTTAATGCAAGGAACCTGAGGAATAAGACAGACGAGCTGAGGGCACAGATAGGCACATGGGAGTATGATATCATAGCGATCACCGAGACTTGGCTAAAAGAGGGGCAGGATTGGCAGCTCAACATAGGGTATTCAGACAAAATCAAGAGGGGTGGGAGGGTTGCAATATTGATCAAGGAATCAATTATAGCAGTGAGGAGGGATGATATCCTGGAGGGAACATCAAATGAAGCCATAAGAGTAGAAGGCTGGGAATAAAAGTTCTAAACTGGGGAAGGGCTAATTTTATTAAGACAAGATACCATTTGGCCCAAGTGGACTGGGAGCAGATAAAACTGAGTCAGAGCAGTGGGAGGCATTCAAAGAGGAAATAGTGAGACTACAGGGCAAAGACGTGCCCATAAAGACAAAGAGGAGGACAAAGTCTGGAGAACCCTTGATGTCAAGGGACACAAAGGTTAGGTAAAGAAAAAGAGAGAAGCTTATGGCAGATACCGAGGGCTCAAAATGGCATAGTCTCTAGAGGAGTATAAAAAGTGCAGGGGGCAACTTAAAAAATGGAAACTCGGAAAGCTAAGAGAGTATATAAGAAAGCATTGATGGGTAGAATAAAGGAAAACCGGAAGGGGGTTTTTTAAATGTATAAACAGCAATAGAATAACTAGGGAAAGAGTAGGGCCAATTAGGGATCAGAGAGGTAATGTGTGTGTGGACCCAGAAGATGTGGGTACAGTGCTCAATGAATACTTTGCGTCGGTCTTCACAATGGAAAAGGACAACACAGATACAGATATCAGGGACTGTGAAATATTAGAGGAAATTAACAGAGAGAGAGAGAGAAAGGAGGTACTAGTGACCTTAAAAGTGCATAAATCCACAGGCCAGGATCAGAAGTATCCCAGGCTTTTGAGGGAGGCAAGGGAAGAGATATCAGAAATCCTAGCAGTAACCTTCAAATCCTCTCTGGCCATGGGTGAGGTGCCAGAGGACTGGAGGACTGCTAACATTGTCCCATTATTAAAAAAGGAAGGGATAGACCAGGAAATTACAGGCCAGTCAGTTTAACCTCAGTGGTGGGGAAGTTACTAGAAAGAATTCTAAGGGACAGAATATATCTGCACTTGGAGAGACACGGATTAATCAGGGATAGTCAGCACCAATTTGTTAAGGGCAGGTCATTTTTGACAAATTTGTTTGAATTTTTTGAGGAGGTAACCAGGAGTGTTGATGAGGGTAATGTATTTGATGTGGTCTACATGGATTTTAGCATGGCTTTTGATAAGGTCCCACAAGGCAGACTGGTCAAGAACACAAAAGCCCATGGGATCCAAGACAAAGTGACACATTGGATCCAAAATTGGCAGAGAGGCAGGAAGCAGAGGGTGATGGTAGAGGGATGTTTCTGTGACTGGAAACCTGTTTCCAGTGGGGTTCCACAGGGCTGTGTTGGGGCCCTTGCTGTTTGTGGTGTACATAAGTGATCTGGACTTAAATGTAGGGGGTATGATCAAGAAGTTTGTGGATGACACAAAAATTGGTAGGGCAGTAAATAGCCATAAACCACAGGAGGATATCAATGGACTGGTCAGGTGGGCAGAGCAGTGGCAAATGAAATTCAACCCAGAAAAGTGTGAGGTAATGCAGTTGGGGAGGGCTAACAAGGCAAGAGATTACACTATGAATGGTAGGACCCTGGAAAGTACTGAAGATCTGAGGGACTTTGGTGTGCATATCCACAGATCCCTGAAGGTAGCAGGGCAGGTAGATAAGGTGATTAAGAAGGGATGTTGGCCTTTATTAGCCGATGCACAGAACACAAGAGCAGGGAGGTTATGTTGGAACTGTTTAATACGCTGGTTAGGCCACAACTGGAGTACTGTGTGCCATTCTCATGAACCTTTCTGTACCCTTGCTAATGCATTCACATCCTTTCGAACATGTGGCACCCAGAACTGGATGCAATACTCCAGTTGAGGTTGAACCAGTGTTTATACAAGTTTAACACTGACTTCCTTGCTTTTGTACTCCATGCCTCTATTAGTAAAGCCCATGATGACCTGTTCAGGCCATCCACTGCCCATTTTCCATCTCGATGGCCCATACGGAGCACTCTTCCTGAGCAAGATCTGCCAGCTGACATCCTTAGGATCAAGGGATGGAAACATGGAAAGTTGCTAACAAATTCCTTGTGACAAATCCCGGTGACAATGACCCTTGTGAAACAGTTTAAGGACAGGCCAAGACCCTCTGTGCAGCCAAAATCCACTGCTGGGGCCTTAGTATAAACTCCTCATGCACTTGTGCAGAGATACAATATTGCACATTACCAAGGAGCGTCCCCTCCACAAACATGGAGGCAGACTAATCACCTTAAACTCAGCAAATGAGACTAACGCTTGGGTTCAAGGATTCGCATTTGCTAACTAAAAATAAATAGTATCCTTGTCATAGTTCACAATACTTCCACATTACATATCATCCACAAATTTTGGAATCGTGCCCTGAATACCAAGGTCTGGGTAATTAGCTTATATCAGAAAGAGCAGGGATCCTAACACCAGTCTCTGAAGAACCCCACCACAAACTTTCCTCCTGCCCAAAACATGACCATTCACCATGGCTGCTTCCTGTCACTCAGCCAATTTTGTATCCATGATATTACTGTCCCCTTTATTTTATGAGCTCCAACTTAGCTCACAAGGCTGTGTGCAGCACTGTATCAAATGCCTTTTGGAGGTCCATGTGTACCACATCAACAGCATTACCTCTCATCAAAAAGCTCCAGCTAGTTAGTTAAACACAATTCGTCCATAACAAAATCATGCTGGCTTTCCTTAATCAACCTGCACTTGCCCAAGTGAGTGTTAACTTTGATCCAAATTACTGTTTCTGTTGTCTCCCCCGACCCCATCCACTCTCTCTTGCTTCAGTATCCTTGGGTACATCTCATTTGATCGTGGTGTATTAACAACTTTTAAGTACAGACAGTCTATCCAATACCACCTCCTTATCAACTTGAAGCCCTTCAGTGTCTGAACTATCTCCTCTTTCATCATGACCTGAGCAGCAGCTTCCAAGACAGATGCAAAGTATTTGTTTAATACCTCAGCAAGCATAAATCTCCATTCTGGTCCCTAGTGGACTCACTCCTCCTTTTACGACCCTTTTACTACTTATATGCTAATGGAAGGCTTTTGGGTTCCCTTTTGTTAACTGCCAGTCTTTTCTCAAACTCCCCCTTTGCTTCTCTCAATTACCCTCTGACTGAGTGCCAATCAAACAGGCTGCTTTGTCCTGGATGGTGTCAAGCTTCTTGAATGTTGTTGGAGCTGCACTCAGCCTTATAGATGGTGGACAGGCTTTAGGGAGTCACGAGGTGAGTTACTTGTGGCAGGATTCCTAGCTTCTGACCCACTCTTGTAGCCAGTATTGATACGTGCGGTCCAATTCAGTTTGTGGTCAGTGGTAACCCCAGGATGTTGATAGTGGTGGATCCAGTGATGGTAATGGCGTGGAATGTCAAGGGATGATGCTTAGATTCACTCTTGTTGGAGATGGTCATTGCCTGGCACTTCTCTGGTGTGAATGTTACTTGCTACTTGTCAGCCCAAGCCTGGATGTTGTCCAGGTCTTGCTGCATTTGGACATGGACTGCTTCAGTATCTGAGGAGTCGCGAATGGTCCTGAGCATTGTGCTATAATCAGCAAACATTCCCACTTCTGACCTTATGATGGAAGGAAGGTCATTGATTAAGCAACGGAAAGGCACCCCATCCACAAACATTCACTCCCTCCACCACCGACGCACAGTGGCAGCAGTGTGTACCATCTACAAGATGCACTGCAGGAACTCATCAAGCCTCCTTAGACAGCACCTTCCAAACCCATGACCACTACCATCTAGAAGGACAAGGGCAGCAGATAGATGGGAACCCCACCACCTGGAAGTTCCCCTCCAAGTCACTCACCATCCTGACTTGGAAATATATCACCGTTCCTTCACTGTCACTGGGTCAAAATCCTGGAACTCCCTCCCTAACAGCACTGTGGGTGTACCTACACCACATGGACTGCAGCGGCTCAAGAAGGCAGCTCACCACCACCTTCTCAAGGGGCAATTAGGGATGGGCAATAAATGCTGGCCCAGCAGCGAAGCCCACATCCCATAAATGAATGTCCAGCAGCAGGAAACCCAGCCTGCCATTGACGAGTGGAGTGAACGATTGTTAACTGGTTTGACCATTATGTAAAACCGATTTTTGGCCTTCTCGCCATATTGTCATCCCTGCCAACCCCCAACCAGGACATCTGATGGCAGGGGGGCCAGAAAATTCCGGCTAACACGTGGGTTGGTGTGGAGATAGAGACCAGGAAGCACCCAGCTTAGCTGCAAAGTGAATTATCACACAGAAGAAGGATCTGACTGTCCACTGGTGCCTTAAAGGAATCCTCTTTAAAGTTCCTGTGTGTAGCGTGTGCTTTTCTCTAAATACTATTTCAAATGTCCTCCCCCACTGCACCCCCCACACCTTCTTTAAAGGTTAACATTTGGTCACAGTGGGAATGCCCTAGAGTCCTGAGATTGTGCCATCTATTAAACAATGCTGAACTGTCTCACAACCTGATCTTTAGCCTTGAAAATCTAAACACAAACATAAAAAAAAAATCAATGAAACAAGACTTCACTTATCCAAGCAACATTACTAACATTTCCATTCACTTGTAAAGGTTAAAAACCCTGAGATCAGTATTTACCATCAAAGGGCACTCTCAACTGCTACCATCTAACTGCCAACCAACAGAGCTGATGGGCAGCTCTTGTACCCCTTCCAGTATTTTCAAACGTTACAGATAATATTGTGGTCAGTGCTGCTCTGAACCTGCCCCTCATTATTCCTGACACAATTACCCTTTCCAATAACTTCACCACATTGAAATCCAGATTAGTCACTCTGTCTGCTACCAAAACTCAATTTTTTTCTGCAGACTAAAGATTATTAAATGCTTACTTCACATAGTCACCCGTTCTCTCTAACTTTGGTGCCACATAACCACATCATCTTGATTTACAAGATCTTGCCTTTGCCCCAATCTTGGTGTTTCGCACTCTTGGCCAGACTAATTCTGTAACCCACCCCAGCACCTCCCACAAACAATAAATAAAAGACAATGGAAGAGTCATCATAAGGTGTCTATACTTAACAACCAAAAACATACCAATAAAAACCAAAACTTGAGTATTGCTAAAAAAAGAGACATGTTGAACCTTTTGTCTTGCACTCACCAGGATACTTTGCAAGAATACCAATATGAAGGGAAAACAGCAATTTATGTTGTATGTGAACGCAGTGCTGATTGGTAGGCAAGTGGACCCCGATTGGTAGAGGCCATGGAGAATGTATCAGTCATGGTGACTGATAGTTAACTTTCAAGCATTGTTTGAAATTTAAACTAGGTAGCTTGACCCTGATTGTGAGGACAATGCCTTGACCAATCTCAAGCCAAAAAGATAGTCTGCCTATCACACAAATGAGTAATATGGTATACGAATTTCAGTGCCACTGAGATGCTAGGTATGTGGGCCATATGTCCCAGAGACCAGCAGATCATATCAAACAGCACGTCCCAGTTGCTGTTTGCAACAAGCAAGGTTCTGACTGTATCTGACCAGCCTGTGCTTGCAAAACTCAAAACACAGTGTCCAACATTAGATGTGATTCCGCGATTGGACAGCATTTGCTAAATAATTCTCAGTGTGGTAAGAATTACGCTGACAGCCAATTTAAGATCGTCAGTCAGGCTCACAATGTGGTGCATTTGCATGTACTGGCAGCTACATGTATAAATAAACAGGGTCCTGTTCTTTGTAGACAAAAAGAACATGTACACACATTGTACCTCTTTTAGCTAAACATAATAAATGACAGCCATTCATTGACTCATACCTCAGGGCAATGCCTTGAACAATCAGGATCAAGCTGCTTGGTTTAAATTTCAAACAATGTTTGGCAGTTAACTGTCAGTCACCATCAGTGGTGCATTCTCCATGGCAACGCCTCTACCAATCAGAGTCCACTTTCCAACCAAACTGCACTCTCTTCACATACAGTATAAATTGTTGTTTTCCCCTTATACTGGCATTCTTGTGAAGTGTCCTGAAGAGTGCAAGACGAAAAGCTTCAACATGTCTCTTTTTTCAGCAATACTCAAGTTCTGTGCAACCAAACCAAAACTTCTGGCACATCACATTACAAACTTGTAAATTTTTATAGGTTTTGATTAAAAGTTCCACACGCTACATAAAGGTGAAAATAGTGCGAGATCATGTGATTGAAAATCTCTCATTCTGGTTCCTCCCCATCCCCCGAAAAACTGATTTGCCAGAAGCACTCCCACATCAATAAAACATGCTGAAAAGGAACCATGGATTACAAGTATTTTGATTCCCTTGAGCATCAGACTGCAAGCAACATCAAACAGCTGACGAAATCCGTAAAAGAGGGATGGAGAAGTAGGAAAGGGGAGAAGAATGGGTGTCACACTGCAGTAAACTAAAGGTCTTTCATCCTAGGCTGAAACCTGATATGAGACCCCTCTATCTGCCAGCAGTAAGGGAAACCGGACAGGCTCAATCCACAGCAAAAAAATAATTGCCACCGTATTCACTCAGCGACTGTGGATAAGAGATATGAACCAATCTGAGGGGGCTATTTTCTTGCACCGAGCAATCTTGTTAGGACGGGAACATAGGAGCCGGAGTAGGTCACTGAGTCCGTCCCTCAAGCCAACTCCACCATTCCACTAGATGATGACTGATCATCTACCCCAGCACAACTTTCCTGCTCTATCCCCATGTCCCTTGTCGCATAAAATCACAAAAAAAAACAATCAGAGAGAAGTAAAATTGAGAATTATAGAGCAGCTGAAATGTGATGTTTTGAAGAACATCCAATGTGGAATAAAGCTAGTTAGGCATTCACTGCAAGTTGTAAAGATCAAAATCTAAAAGGTCTGCTTTGATTGAGGAAATTGTGGGGGATATTGCCATGTTTTTATCTGAAAGAGCATTTAGAGAAAAGAACACGCTACAACGCATAGAGACTGACATAAGTGACCTTTGGTGGTGCCAGGTGAGGGATTAATGTTGACAGGAGTGTCAATGTAAAAAGCACAGGGAGATCTCCTTGCACTTTAAGATAATGCTTAGTGGTTTTTCATATTCATTTGGCTAGATAGAAGGAACCTTTGTTTAGCATCTCACCTGAAGACAGACCCTTAGACAAGGCAACACTTCCCCAGTACTGCACTGAAGCATCAGCTTGTTTTCCTGATATCGCTAGATACCCTGAGCCAACAGTTTAAGAGTCAACAAAAACCATGTGACTGGAGTCACATGTAGGCCAGATTAGGGACAGCCATTAATAGCCCAGCAATCCAGAAGCTGTTTGTTCATTTCTTTCAGCCAGCCCAGAAAATACCAGATTTACTGAATTCAATTTCACAGTTTACCATGGTAACTCAAAGTCTGGGATGCCAGTCCAGCACCATAGCCACTAGGTTATTGTGCCCATTATCTCTCTGCTTTCATCAACCTTGTGTTCTCAGTCCCGAAGTGGGACTGGATCTCAAACCTAAGGCAAGTTTACTGTCCAAGCTGAAACCTTTCCTCTGTGGGAGTGAGTGCCCAATGAGCAATGACTGAAACGGGAAAATCTTTTAATTTCAGGATCTAAAACGTAAGGGCAATCTTTCTACCCTTGGTTTTTTTTGGTAGTTCCTACAGCACTTCTTGGGCTATCTGTAGCCAGTCCTACTTGCAATCAGCTGCAATGCTCCTTCATAACTGATTTGAGAAGACCACCCTGCAGAACTCCTCCATTCTGTCCTTCCTACAGGGTAGTTGCTACCACCTGTTCAGCTTCTCCTCCAATGGAAAATGAAAGACTAGTCGGATGTTGCTGGCCACAGTGCATTTCTCAATGGCCCTTCACACTGACACATCAACACTCTGTCCTTGAAGAGTAAGGTTCATTCCATTTAATGTCACCAGAAAATGTTAGATTGGAGAGGCATGTGATTCACTCTGCTCAATGATGCTCAGCGATATACAAGATTAACATGCAGTAAAAGACGACTCCATCAAGCCTGGCCCTCCCACACAGCAGGATGGCTAGACACACTGTGGCTGAACACTTCTCAACTTCCCTCCCACACCATTCCAAGCAGCCATGAACTGTCTGGATAGAGGCAAAAAAGGCAGTTATCTAGTACAGAATTACCTCCAACAGAATAAACCATCAGGAGAAGCCAGGCCCCTAGTACAGCTACAACTCTGGCATCTATCTGACAATATGGAAAATTGCCAGTTATGTCCTGTCCATAAAAAGGTCGAATCCAACAGGACCAATTACTACCGCAGTCTACTCTCAATCATCAGAAAAGCAATGGATGGTGTTATCGACAGTGCTATCAAGCACAGCAATTTGCCTACCAGTGATCAGTTTGCTTGCACCAGGGCCACTCAACTCCTGAGCTCATTACAGCCTTGGTCCAAACATGGATAAACGAGCTGAATACCAGAGGTGAGGTGAGAATAAGTGCTCTTGGCATCAAGGCAGCATTTGATCAAGTCTAGCATCAAGGTGTCCTAGCAAAACTGAAATCAATGGCGATCAGGGGGGAAAACTCTCCAATGCTTGGAGTCATACCTAGCAGAAAGGAAGATGTAAAAACAAAAAAACTGCAGATGCTGGAAATCCAAAACAAAAACAGAATTACCTGGAAAAACTCAGCAGGTCTGGCAGCATCAGCGGAGAAGAAAAAAGTTGATGTTTCGAGTCCTCATTTGGTCGAAGGGTCATGAGGACTCGAAACGTCAACTCTTTTCTTCTCCGCTGATGCTGCCGGACCTGCTGAGTTTTTCCAGGTAATTCTGTTTTTGTTTAGAAAGGAAGATGGTTGTGGTTGTTTGTGCCCAATAAACTCAGTCCCAGCACACTGCTGGTGTTCCTCAGGGTCCTAAACACAATGACCTTCAACTGCATCATTAATGACTTGCACTCCAAAGTCAGAAGTGGAGAAGTTTGCTGATGATTTCAATGTTCAATATTATTCATAGCTCCTCAGTTATTGAGTAGTCTTTGTCTGTTTGCAGCAAGACCTGAAGAACATTTAGGCTTAGGCTGGTAAGTTGGCAAGTAATTTTTTTTTATTCATTCTTGGGATGTGGGTATCACTGGATACCTCAGCATTTATTGTCCATCCCTTACATTCGTGCCACACAGTGCCAGACAATGACCGTCTCCAACAAGAGAGAATCCAACCATCGCCCCTTGACATTCAATGGCATTACCAACACTGAATCCCCCACTATCAACATCCTGGGGTTACCATTGACCAGAAACTGAACTGGACCAGCCATATAAATACTGTGGCTACAAGAGCAGATTGGAGGCTAGGAATCCTGTCACTAGTAACTCACCTCCTGACTCCCCAAACCCTATCCGCCATCTACAAGGCACAAGTCAGGAGTGTGATGGAATACTTTCCACTTGCTTGGATGAATGCAGCTCCAACAACACTCAATAAGCTTGACATCATCCAGGACAAAGCAGCCCCGCTCGATCAGCACCCCATCCACAAACACTCACTCCCTCCACAGCAGCAGCAGTGTGTACCATCTACAAGATGCACTGCAGCAACTCAACAAGGCTTCTTCGATAGCACCTTCCAAACCCACGACCACTACCATCCAGAAGGACAGGGACAGCAGATACATAACACCACTGGAAGTTCCCCTCCAAGTCATTCACCATCCTGACTTGGAAATATATCGCCATTCCTTCACTGTCACTGGGTCAAAATCCTTAGGAACTCCCTCCCTAACAGCACTGTGGGTGTACCTACACCACATGGACTGCAGCGACTCAAGAAGGCAGCTCACCCCTACCTTCTCAAGGGCAACTAGGGATGGGCAATAAAGCTGGCCCAGCCAGCGATGCCCACATCCCGTGAATGAATTTTTAAAAATCCACACACCATCCTGACTTGGAGCTGTATCGCTGTTCCTTCACTGTCGTTGGTTGAAAATCATGGAACTCTCTTCCTGACACCACATGGACCACAGCGGTTCAAGAAGGCAGCTCACCACCACGTTTTTAAATGTAATTAGGGATGGGCAATAAATGCTGGCCTAGTCAGCTATGCCCACATCCCACGACTGTATATAAAAAATTTGGCTACCTCCATCAGTGCTGGGCTTCCTCTTGTAGAGCTGTACATCAGCTCAAATTGGCCTTAGCATCCACTAGCTTCAGGGATGGATGATTTGAGAAAATGGCTTGTGCGTATGGGACAGAATCAAGAACACGTGGTATTATTTTTGGTTGAGCTACTTATTGATTTATTTCATTTATTTATTGTCTGAACCGGCCCTTTAAGGGGCCATCCTCCAGCATATTTAGTAGTTGGGAAAAATAAAATGCTGCTGATTCCCACATGCAAGTACAGTCCATTCAGTCCTAGGCTGTACAGTGGTACGTGTGCGATATACAATGATGCAGCACACAAGGGGGCCATGTGACCCACCACGCCTATGCCAACTTTTTGAAAGAGATATCCAATTAGCTCCAATATCCTGCTCTATCCTAATAGCCCTACGAATCTTTCTGCTTCAAGTATTTATCCAGCTTCCTTTGAACGTTTTATTGAATCTGCTTCCTCTAATAAATCACGTCACGGAAAAACTCACATCTGAATAAAAAAAATCATGTCACCCATGGCTCTTTTGCAAGTTACCTTAAATCTATCCCTCTGGTTACTGACCTCCTGCCACTGGAAACAGTTTATTCTTATTCACTTGATCAAAACCCTTCATGATTTTGAATCTCTCTTGAAAATCTTCTCTTAACCTTGTCTGCTTTAAGAAAATCAATCCCTGCTTCTCATGAAAAGGCATGCTCATGGTCAAATCCGTGCTAACACTTGTTCATTCCTCGGAGAGGAGCTACACCTGAAATTGAATTATCCTGACAGGAAACATACCTTGGGTGGAGAGAATAGCTTCAGGGGCAATACAACAGTGAGTCACCACCCTGAACTAAATATAATTTGACTGCATTTCCACAAAGCAATTTATAATAACACAGCACTTCAATTTGCTAACAGCTGACATCTCTATGCCTTATAATTTCAAACCAGGGTCTACAGGCCCAAAGGAGTGTGCAAGCTGATTCCAGCATGTCAACATGTTTACAGGAATTCCCCGAGTGTGAGATTATTTACAGGAGTCCCTGGAGGTGGGTCAATAATTATAGGAAATCCACAAGGCTGTCACTATTTACAGAACTCTTGGGAGTGCCTTTCATACTTAGAGCCACAGAAAAGTTACGGCACAGAAAGAAGCCATTCACCCCATCAAACAAAAACTAGCCACTCATTTTAACCTCAATTTCCAGCACCTGGTCCGTAACCTTGCAGGTCACAGCATTTCAGGAGTACAGGGGGTTGCATAGAGTGCTTCATGTGTTTACACACTTAAGAAAGCATATAATTGCATTAGGAGTTTGAAAAAGGTACATTCGATTGATTCCTGGAAGAAAGGGATTAGGTTATGAGGAAAGGATGAGCAGACTGGGCCAACACCCACTGGAGTGTAGAAGATTGAGAGGCGATCAACGAGTATGTCAGTATTTGCAGGGGGTCCCTGGGAGTGTGTCAACATTTACAGGGGGTGCCTGGGAGTGTGTCAGTAATGTGTAATGAGGTGGGATTAATAAGAGATACCATAGTTAAGGATTCTCTCGGGGCTAGCGATCCCAACATGGTAGAATTTCAAATGCGGTTTGAGGACTAGCAACTCGGGTCTTAAACCAGTGTCCTCAACTTAAATAAGGGCAACTGTAGAGGTATGAAGAAAGAGTTGTCTAAAGTGGGCAGGGAAAATAGACTAAGGGGAAGGTCAGTGGAAGAGCAATGGCAGATATTTCATAAAGCTCAGCAAAAATTTATCCCGGTCAAAAAGAAGGACTCGAGAAGGATGAACCACCCGTGGTTAACAAAGGTGGTCAAGGAGAGTATCCAATCAAAAACTAAGGCATAACAAAGTGGCGAAAACTAATGGTATGCCAGAGGATTGGGAATTTTTTAAGAACCAGATGACAAAAAAGCTAAAAAAGAGGGAGAAAATTGATTATGAAACTAAATTGGCAAGAAATATAAAAACAAACAAGCTTCTACGGGTATATAAAAAGAGAGTGGCTAAAGTGAGCGTGGGACCCTTGGAGGATGTGACTGGAGAATTGATAACAGGGAACAGGGAAATAGCAGATAATTTAAACCAATATTTTGCATTGGCGTTCACAGTGGAGGACACTATAAACACCTCAAAGATATCAGATAAGCAAGGAGCTGATGGGATGAAAGATATTGTAACTGTCTCTCTCATAAGGGACAAAGTATTTGACAAACTAATGGGACTAAAGGCAGACAAGTCACCAGGACCTGATGACCTGCACCCAAGGGTTTTAAAGGAAGTGGCTGCGGGGATAGTGGAGGCATTGATTGAAATATTCCAGAACTCACTGGATTCCGGGAGGGTCCCAACGAATTGGAAAACCGCTAATGTGATGCCCCTGTTCAAGAAGGGAGGGAGACAAAAAGCAGGAAACTATAGGCCAGTCAGCCCAACATCTGTTGTTGGGTCCATTATTAGGGAAGAAATAGCAGGACATTTAGAAAAGCTTAACACAATCAAACAGAGTCAACATGGTTTTGTGAAAGGGAAATCATGTTTGACAAATTTGCTAGAGTTCTTTGAGAATATAACAAGCAGAGTTGATAAAGGGGAACCAGTAGCTGTACTGAATTTGGATTTCCAGAAGGCATTCGATAAGGCACCACATAAAAGGTTATTGCACAAGAAAGGAGCTCACAGTATTGGGGGCTAATGTATCAGGGTGGATTTGGGATTGGTTAACATACAGAAGACAGAGTCGGGATTACGGGTTTTTTCAGGTTGGAAAGGCGTAATTCCTCTTCTCTGTTTTAAATGGGCAACCCCTTATTTTTAAACAGTGACCCCTAGTTCTAGATTCTCCCACAAGAGGAAACATCTTCCCCACACCCCGTCCAGAACCCTCAGGATCTTAAAGGTTAAAGGCCTCTTATTCTTCTAAACTCCAGTGGATACAAGCTTAACCTGTCCAATCTTCTCTCACAAGACAACTCGTCCATTCCTGGGTTCTGCTTAACCTGTCCAATCTACCCTCATAAGACAACCCGTCCATTCCTGGGCTCTGCTTAGTTCTGCTCTGTTCCTCTGCTCTGATGAAATGTCATACGGACTTGAAATGTTAACTCTGTTTTTCACCCTTTAGATGCTGCCAGCCCTGCTGAGTGTTTTCCAGCATTTTCTGTTTTTGTTTCAGAATTCCAGCACCTGCAGTATTTTGCTTTTATATTCCTGTCATTAGTCTAATAAACCTCCTCTGAACTGCTTCTAACGCATTTGCATCTTTCCTTAAACAAGGAGACTAATACTGTACACAGTACTCTAGATGTGGTCTTACCAGTGCTCTCTACAACAGAAGTAAAACTTCCCTACTTTTATATTGCTGAAAAAAGAGACATGTTGTCTAAACTTTTCGTCTTGCACTCATCAGGATGCTCACAAGAGTACCAGTATAAGGAGGAAAACATTTATACTGTACGGGAAGAGAGTCCTGACATGTGATGTTGCCATGGAGAATGCACCACTGATGGTGACTGACAGTTAACTGCCAAGCATTGTTTGAAATTTAAACCAGGCAGCTTGGTCCTGAAAGGTCAAGGCATTGCCCTGAAGAATGAATCAGTGAATGGCTGTCACTTATTTTGTTTAGCTGAAACAGGCGCAGTGTGTATATGTTCTTCCTGACTGCAAAGAACAGGGCCCTGTGTATTAATATATGTAGCTTCCAGTACACACAAATGCGCCACACTGGGAGCCCAACTGACAATCTTAAATTGGCTGTCAGCGAAATTCTTAGCACAATGAGGATTATTTAGCAAATGTTGTCCAATCGCGGAATCACATCTAAAGTCGGACACTGTGTTTTGAGTTTGCAAGTACGGGCTGGTTGGGTACAGTCTGTACCTTGCCCTTTTAGGACAGCGGCTGGGAGATGGGGCAAAATTTTCTGCCTGTCGGGTGGGCGGGCCCGACCCAATCTCCGGTGGGCGCGGAACTGATCCCCGCCAGGGAAGCGGGCCACACCGCCATTTTATGTGGGCGGGAGCCAATTAAGACCCGCCCAGCGTGATGTCCGGCGGGAAGCGTTATGCGCTCCCTGTGCGGGTGTGGGGGATTCCTTAAAAGCGAGAGTACGCTTTTTCGCTCATGCGCAAGAAAGAGCGCACATCTCCCTGAGGCTAAGTGCAGCCTCAGGGAGATTGCTTCTACTTTGAAAAATATTAAAAATAGAAAAAAATATTCCCCTACATGTGCTCCTCATGTGACAATGTCACACGAGATGGGTCATGTTCATAATTTACAGAATAACTTTATTAAAATTTTTAAACCCTGCATGAATCCTTGTCCCGCCACTGGATGAGGTTTCATGTTTTCTCCAGTTGCCACCGGGGCTCCTGGCCGACCCACCAACCTTAATGTTGGACGGGCAGGTCCTTTAATTGTTTCAATGATCCTGTCAATGGCCTCAGTTGGCTATTGACAGGTCGGTGGGCCCACAGCTGATTTGGTTGCGCCCCCGCCTTCCTGAAAATTTAAATGGGGCGGGATGACATCGGGGGTTCAGCCCAACATCATCCCGGGTCATTTTACGTGTCGGCGAGTGGGCCCCGCCCCCTGCTCACCAACGGCAAAATTCTGCCCATGCTGTTTGATATGATCTGCCAGTCTTTGGAATGTACAGCAAATATACCTAGCACCACACTGGCACTGAAATTCATATACCTTATTACTCAATTTGTGTGATAGGCATCTTTTTGGCTTGACGGCAGCATCCTGTTAGTGGTGAATACCACTCGTGTTGCTACTGCATAGTAGCAACGTGAAACAGCTAGCTTCACTTCTCCGAATTTTGAGATACTAATCAGCACTCTCTTCTCAAATTGTTTTCCCCTTATATTGGTATTCTTGTGAAGTGTCCTAATGAGTGCAAGATGAAAAGCTTTGACATGTCTCTTTTTCCTTGGCTTATATTGGGTATTTGTTCTGTACTGTGCATGATCTGTCTAAATACCATTCAATTTTCTTTCATAATATTTCCCACTAGTGCTGTTCAGTCCAACTTCCTGAGATCATCACATTATCAATATTTCTAATAGTACTGTTGGATTCATGTAGCAATGTGAAATGATTGCATTTTTGATGAGAATGAGGTGAGGCAGTATCATTAAATGGTACAGTTTTTAGGTCGGTGCAGGGAAGAGCGATGATGGGATTTATACAAACGAACCTTTGAGACTGCCAGGAAAAGTTGTTCAGTTTGTTCAGAAAGCATTTGGAATCCTGGGCTTTATAAATAGAGGCAGAATGCAAAAGCAGCTTCGCTGGAGTATTTAATCCAATTCTGAGCACTACACTTGATGAACAATGTCAAGGCCTTGGAGAAGGTGCAGAGGAGAATTACTAGAATAATGCCAGGGATGAGGAACTTCAGTTATATTGAGAGAATGGAGAGGTTGGAATCGTTCTCCTTGGAGCAAAGAAAGGGGGCAGGGGAAGGGGTGTCATAGAGATTTTCAATATCATAAGGGATTTCAATAGATTAACTAAAGAAAAACCATTTTCCAGTGGCAGGAGGGTCAACTTGGATTTTAACACAATAAGCAGTTCTCCACAGGGATGCTATAAAACAAAATATGACACTGAGCCACATATTGAGTTATTTGGGTAGATGACCAAAAGCTTGGTCAAAGAGGTAGGTTTTGAGGAGTATCTTAAAGGAGGAAAGTGAGGTGGAGAGGCAGAGGGGTTTAGGGAGGGAATTCCAGAGCTTGGGGTCTGGGCAGCTGAAGGCACGGCCACCAACGGTGGAGCAATGGAAATTAGTGATGCTCACAGGCTAGACTAGAGGAGCACAGATCTCAGAGTTGTGGTGCTGGAGGAGATTATAGATTTAAGAAAGAACCAGAGGGGAGATGGGAATTTTTTCACACACAGTTATGATGATTTGGAATGCCCTGCCCGGTAGGGTAGAGGAAATCAGATTCAAGAATAACTTTAATAAGGGAATTGGTTGGTTGGAAAAGAGAAATTTGCATGGTTATAGTGAAAAGAGCAGGGGAGCGGAGCTAACTGCATTGCTTGTTCAAAGAGCTGCCACAGAGTTGAAGTCCTCTTCTGTGCTATATGGTTCGCATTTGAGTGATAAACCTAAACTGAAACTTTCCCATTTTGTGTTACTGAGGAGGTCTACGAGTTCCTGACTTTCTAAGGCCTATTAACACCTGAAATTTAAAACGAGCATCCTTGTGTCCATGGCCTTGTCACAAACCCTAGAAACCTCCTTGTACCAACCGCCAATCTCTCACATCCTCTGGCTTTGGTCTTGTGCAGAGTCATCTTTCTTCATCCCATCATTGGTAGCTGTGCCTTCAGAATCCTCTCCCTAAGCCTGTTTCTCCCTTCCCCTTCCCTGCTATTTTTGTGCCCCTCCTTTAAATCAACGAATTTGGCAAAATATTGGTCACTCCTCCCCATTTTTCTTCCTTTCATTCAGCTTCCACCTATTCTTGTAGATTGGAAAATTTTTTCTAACATGCTATGTTGCTAGATGAGTGGGATACAGGGGCTCGATTGCAATACATATGCAGCAGCACAGATTTGCACAGAATTACTGGGGTCACAGGTGAAACCATTTGTTCATTCCGGTTGTAAAGGAAACACAAGTCCTCTTCCTGAAGGATCATCCACCTGTCAGCAACTGTCGTCCCTGGGGTTTCGAGCTCCATCAGAGAAGAGTCACTGGTTCTGCCTTTAGGCATGGCTCCTAACCCTGAGCATGGAACCCTTTCCTGGGCCTGGGGTGACCAACAGAAGAGCAGCGATGGGCATCCCCCAGGTCTCAAATCACCATGCTGTCCAACAATATGGCTGTGCTAGTCCTTTTCTCCACAAGTCACCAAGTCTAACAGCCTTCACTCTTCTATTCTTAAATATCCTATTTAATCTAATCCCATAGTCCTTCTCACTCCTCATCTTCTTGAAATCCAAAGCCTCTGTAGGCTTGTATCAACACTGCTAAGGTACCCAGGATTTTAAATCTCCACTCCCGATATCTAATCCATTGTGCAGTTCCTGACTTCTATTCACAAGCAAGAGCTTGTAGTAATTTAGGAATCGGAAAGGGAACATGCTGCTTTAATTCCCACAAAGCAACGATAAAGCAACACAGTGGTATCCAGTCAGGTCAGAGCATACGAACATAAGAATTAGGAGCAGGAGTGGCCACTTGGCCCCTCGAGCTTGCTCTGCCACTCGATAGGACCATAGCTGATCTGCTTGTAACCTCAACCCCATATTTCTGAGTTGCCCAGGGAGACCTCAACATCGACTCCAGAACCTATGGCACCAGGTCAAACATGGGCAACAATTCTGCTGATTACCACATACTGCCCTCCCTCAGCTGATGAATCAGTGCTGTTCCATGTTGTAAATCACTTGGAAGAAGCACTGAGGTTGGCAAGGATGCAGGATGTATTCTAGTTGGGGGACTTCAATGTCCATCACCAAGTGTGGCTCCATAGCACCCCTACTGGCTGAGCCCTCAAGGACATAGCTGCTAGACTGGGCCTGCGGTAGATGGTGAGTGAACCAAGAGGGCAAAACATACTTGACCTCATCCTCACCAACCTGCCTGCCGTAGATGCATCTGTCCATGACAGTGTCGGTAGGAGTGATCACCGCACAGTCCTCATGGAGGCAAAGTCCCGCCTTCACATTGAGGACACCGTCCATCGTGCTGTGTGGCACCACCACCGTGCTAAATGGGAATAGATTTGGAACTGATACAGCAACTCAAGACTGGACACCCATGAGGCACTGTGGGCCATCAGCAGTAGCAGAATTGTACTCAACCACAATCTGTAACCTCATGGCCCGGCATATCCCCCACCCTACTATTACCACCAAGCCACAGGATCAGCCCTGGTTCAATGAGGAGTGCAGGAAGGCGTGTCAGGAGCAGCACCAGGCATACCTAAAAATGAGCTGTCGGCCTGAAGAAGCTACAACACAGGACTACCCGTGTGCCAAACAGCATAAGCAGCAAGTGATAGACAGAGCTAAGCGATTCCACAACCGATTGATTAGATCTAAGCCCCATCCAGTCATGAATGTTGGTGGACAATTAAACAAATCACAGGAGGAGGAGGCTCCACAAATATGCCCATCCTCAATGATGTGTCCAAAACACATCAGCCCAAAAGATGAGGCTGAAGCATTTGCAAGAATTTTCAGCCAGAAGTGCCAAGTGGACGATCCATCTCGGTCTCCTCCGGAGGTCCCCAGCATTACAGATGCCAGTCTTCAGCCTATTCGATTCACTCCATGATATCAAGAACTGGCTGAAGGCACTGGATACTGCAAAGGCTGTGGGCCCTGACAATATTCCGGTGATAGTACTGAAGACTTGTGCTCTAGAACTTGCCATGCCCCTAGCCAAGCTGTTCCAGTACAGCTACAAAACTGGCATCTACCCGGACAATTACCGCCCCATCAGTTTACTTGCAATTATCAGCAAAGTGATGGAAGGGGTCATCAACAGTGCTATCAAGCGGCACTTGCTTAGCACTAACCTGCTCACTATTATCATTAGATACACACATTGCACACACACATTTCTTACCAACTCTTATATTCACCAGGTAGATAAGAGATTGTCCCTTTATTATGGGCTATATTTGAGCATTGATCCCAGAGGATAAATCAATAGGAGTAATTTGACAAGGAAGTATTCAATGAACAGCATGGCACTAGGAAGTTCTGAGGAACAAAGGGATCTTGGCGTGTGTGTCCATTGATCTCTGAAGGCGGAGGGGCATGTTAGTGGGTGGTGAAAAAGGCAAAGGGACACTTGCCTTTATCAGTCGAGGCATAGATTACAAAAGTAGGGAGGTCATGTTGGAGTTGTATAGAACCTTGGTGAGACCACAGCTGGAGTAGTGTGCACAGTTCTGGTCGCCACATTATAGGAAGGATGTGATTGCACTGGAGGGGGTGCAGAGGAGATTCACCAGGATGTTGCCTGGGATGAAACATTTAAGTTACGAAGAGAGGTTAGATAGACTTGGGTTGTTTTCGTTGGAGCAGAGAAGACTGAGGGGTGACCTGATGGAGGTGTACAAGATTATGAGGGGCATGGACAGGGTGGATAGGGAGCAGCTGTTCCCCTTAGTTGAAGGGTCAGTCACAAGGGGTCATAAGTTCAAGGTGAGGGGCAGGAGGTTTAGGGGGGATGTGAGGAAAAACTTTTTTACCCAGAGGGTGGTGAGGGTCTGGAATGCGCTGCCTGGGAGGGTGGTGGAGGCGGGTTGCCTCACCTCCTTTAAAAAGTACCTGGATGAGCACTTGGCACGTCATAACATTCAAGGCTATTGACCCAGTGCTGGTAAATGGGATTAGGTAGGTAGGTCAGGTGTTTCTCATGTGTCGGTGCAGACTCGATGGGCCGAAGGGCCTCTTCTGCACTGTGATTCTGTGAATATATAAACCAGCATATCATCCAGTCCCACAATTTTTAAAAACAGCTTCACCATAGCTCCATGATTAAAATTAACCGGTTCTTACTTGTACGTGACTCAGATTCACTTGGAGTTTCTTGACCATGTCCAGAAAGTGATGAGAGAACAGTTCATCCAAGAGGAGGTAGACAGGGATCCCGTGACTCGCAGCCTCCAGCACCTCAGCAAACAGGTCAATATCAGTGAAAACATCCATTACAATCGCAATAACCTGCAAGGAGAAACAAACCCAGGACTAAACATCAATTCTTCATTCCTCAGCAGAGAGGTGTGAACAAAAGTAGCCACCGCTGGATAGTGAAAGGTTAAATCATAAAACATACCATAACATGCCGAGTCAGAAGTTGGTTCTAGTGGGTCAGTGAGAATGTATTGTGGTCAGAACCATTACAGGACTGCAAATGTTACATCCCTGTTTAAAAAGGGGAGAGGGATAAACCCAGAAACCACAGGCCTATCAGCTGAACATTGATGGTGCAAAAACTTTTAAACTCAATAATCAAGAGAGAAAATTAACTTTGGGAAAAAATGGATTAACAAATGACAACCAGTACCAATTTATTAAAGGCAAATCATGCTTGACATTTAATCAAGTGCTTTGATGAAGTAATGGAGAGGGTTGGTGAGAGTAGTACAGTTGATATGAGGACTTTGAAAAAAGATTTAATAAAATATTACGTAATAGACTTGTTAGCAAAATTAAAGCCCAAAAAGCCAGTGGCAGCACAGTAAATAATTGGTTAAGAGACAGTTAATTGGCTAAAAATGTTTCACAATTGCTTTGTTTAGACTGAAGGTAAGTCTCCGGCAGACTAGTGAAAGGGCAGTGAGTGGGACTAATTGCATAGCTCTTTTGAAGGGCCAAATGACCTCTGTTGCATCATTCTACGATTCTACAGTGATATTAAAGATGACTCCAAGACTCAGTGTATGATTGTTAAAGCAGTTGATGACACTAAGCCTCAATGTGCAACGACACTTCACAATGGCTCAGCACAGAATTGACAGGGTTAAATGAAACCTGAAGTATTACCTTGCCTACACTATCTTATTGCTCAGATCATTAATCTCCTTACCTGGGTGGCTGACCTGATGAGTCTCCTGACCTCTTCCTTGATGCTGAGGGTATCAGGGGCTGGTGGATGGACAAATATAGTAACATCAGAGGGTCCCCTGCACATATGAATATTGGGCCATCCTAGATCTAGTGCCGGGGCAGCAATGTCCGTGTGAACCGGCCAGTAGGTTCCCGATGAGTCTGATTCAACATAGTCACTTCCACCATATTCAAGCTCATCCAAGAGAATTGTGGGTTTCTTCAGGTGCTTATTAATGTGCTCAATCTCAGAGCTGCTGAGAAAATCCACCTCCTTCTCCTCTGCCAGAAAGCGGTAGTATGCTTCGATTCCCTCCTCAGCCAGGACATCAATAGCGATGCGGTAATATTCCTTGTAGTGAGGAGGGACAAAGTTGGGATCATTGTCCACATTGCCCAAGGACGAAGATTGAGAATGGTGTGCCATATCACATCCACTGCTGCAGCAAACCTGCACATACAAATCTGAGTTAGTGACACTGAGGGACACAGGGACCTGTAGACACACACAAAAAACAAATTTCGAGCAATTGTTACCCATTCCGCCCCTTGAGCCTGCCCCAACATTTGATAAGGTCATGCCTGATTTAACTGTGACCTCTGTTTTCCTATCCAGCCCCACTACCCTTCGGCTCCCTTTTCAGTCATCTGAGTTAGAATCCATCCAACTCAGTCTCAAAAACATTCAATGACCCTGACTTCACTGCTCTTTGGAGAACAGAATCTACAAGATGCACTGCAGAAACTCACCAAGCCTTCTGCGGTAACACTTAAGCAGGGGAGGTGATGGAATAGTGGTATTGTCACTGAATGGGTAATATAGAGACCCAGGGTAATGCTCGGGGGACTTGGGTCTGAATCCTGCCTCAGTAAATAGCAGAATTTCAATTCAATAAAAATCTGGAATTAAAAGTCTGATGATGACCATGAAACCATTGTTGATTGTTGTAAAAACCCATCTGGGTCACTAATGTCCTTTAGGGAAGGAAATCTGCCATCCTTACCTGGTCTGTGGAGTCACGTGACAGGAATGTGTTCGACTCATAAATGCCCTCGGAAATGGCCCAGCAAGTCGCTCAGCTGTATCAAACCACAACAAAGTCTCAAAAAGCACCACCCAGCATCAACCTAGACAAACTCAGCCCTGTCGACCCTGCATCGAGGGGCTAGTCCCAAAACTGGGAGAGCTGTCTCACAGACTATTCAAACAACAGACTGACATAGTCACCCTCATGGAATCATACCTTAGAGAAAATGTCCCAGACACCACCATCACCATCCCTGGGTATGTCCTGTCCCACCGGCAGGACAGACCCAGCAGAGGTGGCAGCACAGTGGTTTAGAGTCAGGATCAACATTGACTCTGGGCCCCATGAAGGCACAGGCAAGGAAACCTCCTGATGACCACGTACCGCCGTCCCTCGGCTGATGAATCAGTGCTCCTCATGTTGAACACCACTTGGAGGAAGCACTGAGGGTGGCAAGGGCACAGAATGTACTCTGGGTGGGGGACTTCAATGTCCATCACCAAGAGTGGCTCAGTAGCACCACTACTGACCGAGCTGGCCGAGTCCTAAAGGACATAGCTGCTAATACTGGGGCTGCAGCAGGTGGTGAGGGAACCAATAAGAAGGAGAAACATACTTGACCTCATCCTCATCAGATGCATCTGTCCATGACAGTGTCAGTAGGAGTGATCACCACACAGCTGTTGTGCGAGACGTAGTCCCACCTTCACATTGAGGATACCCTCCGTTGCGTTGTGTGGCACTGCCAACATGCTAAATGGGACAGATTTCAAACAGATCCAGCAAATCAAGACTGGCAACCCATGAGGCCCCACGCGCCTCAGAATTGCAGCAGCAGAATTGTACTCAAACACAATCTGCACCCACATAGCCTGGCATCCCAAACCAGGGGATCAACCCTGGTTCAATAAAAGGTGCAGGAGGAGCAGCACCAGGCATATCTAAAAATGAGGTGTCAACCTGGTGAAGCTACAACACTGGACTACTTGTGTGTCAAATAGCATCAGCAGCAAGTGATAGACAGAGCCAAGCGATCCCACAACCCTCAAATTAAATCTAAGCTCTGCAGTCCTGCCACATCCATGAATGGTGGTGGACAATTAAGCAACTCGCTGGGGGAGGCTCCATAAATACCCCCATCCTCAATGATGGGGAGCCCAGCACATCAGTTTTTTTTTTTATTTGTTCCTGGGATGTGGGTGTCAACTAGCTAAGCCAGCATTTACTGCCCATTCCCAATTGTTCAGAGGGCAGTTAAGAGTCAAGCATATTGCTGTCTGTCTGGAGTCACATCTAGGCCAGGCCAGGTAAGGGCAGCAGATTTTCTTCCCTAAAGGATATTAGTGACGCAGATGGGTTTTTACAACAACACACAGTCGAGCGACAATATCACTGTGCCTCCGCCATCACCCCTCATCAGCGCAAAACATAAGGCATTTGGTACAATCTTCAGCCAAATGCCTTTTTGAAATCCAAGTACGCCACACCCATTGTTCCGTTTTATCCACATTGCTTGTTACTTCCTCAAAGAACTCCAAAAAATTAGTCAAACATGATTTCCCTTTCACGAAACCCATGTTGACTCTGCCTGACTGCATTAAGATTTTCTATGTGCCCCGCTATAACTTCCTAAAAAATAGACTCTACCACCTTACCTAGTTAAGCTAACTGGCTTATAGTTTCCTGCTTTCTGTCTCCCTCCTTTCTTGAATCGAGGAATTACATTGGCTATTTTTCCATCTGATGGGACCTTTACAGAATCTGGAGAATTTTAGAAAATTAAAACCTGTGCATGTACTATCTCAACAACCACTTCTTTTCAGGCCCTAGGTACCTATACACATGCACATGAGTTAGCCATACTGAGGGAAGGGCATCTGTATACAAACAGCTGAGTTAATGACAACGAAGGACACAGGTACACATCAGCTTACAAAGCAAAAGGATATGGCAGCCTTGCAGGGCAGCTATTTAGGTAATGAAACCCAGAGTGTGACAGAGTGCACAAACATAAAAAAACAACAGCAAATAAGGTCACAGGGGGACAAAATGGAACAAAGGCAAAATTAATGGCCCTTTACTTAAATGCACGTAGTATTCGGAACAAAATAAATGAATTAACGGCACAAATAGAGGTTAATGGGTATGATCTTATAGCCATTACGGAGTCATGGTTACAAGGAGAACAAAGCTGGGAACTAAATATTCAGGGGTATGTGACTTTGCGAAAGATAGGCAAGAAGGAAAGGGTGGGGGGGTAGCTTTGTTAGTACAAGATGGAACAAGTACAATAGCAAGGATCTTGGATCGGAAGATGGAGTAAGAGGGTGGAATAAGAAATAACAAGGAGAAAACGACACTGGTGGGAGTAGCCTATAGGCCCCCTGACAGTAGCTAGAATAAATCAGGAGATAATGAGGGCATTAAAAAAGGTGTTAATCATGGGTGACTTCAATCCATGTAGATTGGGAAAATCAAATTGGCGGAGGTAGACAGGAGACAGTTTCCTAGAACAATATGTTGTGGATCCAACCAGGGATCAGGCTATTTTGGATCTGGTAACGTGTAATGAGGCAGGTTTAATAAATGATCTGAGAGTTTTTTTTAATTCATTCGTGGGACATGGGCATTGCTGGCTCAGCCAGCATTTATTGCCCATCCCTAACTGCCCTTGCTCAGAGGGCATTTAGAGTCAACCACATTGCTGTGGGTCTGGAGTCACATGTCAGCCAAACCAGATAAGGATTGCAGATTTCCTTCCCTAAAGGACATTGATGAACCAGGTGGGTGAAGGATCACCTAGGAAACAGTGACCATAACATGGTAGAATTTAGCAATCGGTTTGAGAGTGAGAAACTTGGGTCAGAAACAACTGTGCTGAACTTAATTTACAATGCAATAAGGGCAGAGTTGGCTGGAGTGGACTGGGAAAACAGTCTAGCAGAAAACATGGTTGATGCACAATGGCAGATGTTTAAAAAAATAGTTCATCTCTCTCAATGAAGATATATCCCATTGAGGAAGGAGGATTCTAGGAAGGGGATAAACCAGCCAAAAGGAAGAGAAAGGCCAAAGTGAACATAGGCCCCTGAGAGAATGAGGCTGGGGAAATAATAATGGGGAACTAACTAGGAAATGGCAGAGGAGTTGAATAAATACTTTGCTTCAGCCTTCGTAGTAGAAGCAAATAGCATTCCAAAATACTAAATAATCAAGGCGAAAAAGGAGTGGGGGGGTGAGTTGGGGAGGAAATAAATACAATATCTATGGCTAGAGAAAAAGTACTAGGGAAACTAATGGGGCTAAAGGCTGATAAGTCCCCTGGACCTGTTGGGTTGCATCCTAGGATATTAAAGGAAGTAGCTACAGAGATAGTGGATGCACTGGTAGTAATCTTCCAAGAATCCTTAGATTCTGGAAAAGTCCCAGAGGATTGGGGAACGGCCAATGTAACATCCTTATTCAAAAAGGGAGGGAGACAACAAGTAACTATAGGCCGGTTAACTTAACAACTGTCATTGGGGAAATATTGGAGTTTATTATAAAGGATGTAATAGCAGAGCATTTAGAAATACATAATATAATCAAGCAGAGTCAGCATGGCTTCATGAAGGGGAAATCATGCCTAATAAATTTATTAGAATTCTTTGAGGAGATAACAAGCAAGATAGATGAAGGGGAACCAGTTGATGTAATGTACTTGGATTTCCAAAAGGTGTTTGATAAGGTACCACATATAAGACTACTTAATAAAATATGAGCCCATGGTGCTGGGGGTAGTATATTAGCATGGATAGAGGATTGGCTAACTAATAGAAGACAGAGAGGTGGGGTGAGAAGGACATTTTCAGGATGGCAACCTGTAACTAGTGGAGTGCAACTGGGATCAGTGCTGGGGCCACAATTATTTACAATATATATTAACGACTTAGCTGAGGGAAGTGAATGTACTCACGCCAAGTTTGCGAATTATGCAAAAATAAGTGAGTAGGCAAGTGGTGAGTCTGGACTCTACAGAGGGATACAACAGCTTAAGTGAGTGGGAAAAAACTTGGCAGATGGAATATAATGTGGGAAAATGTGAGGTTATGCACTTTGGCAGGAAGAATAGAGGAGCTGAATATTATTTAAATGGAGAAAGACTGCAGAAAGCTGCAGCACAGAGGGATTTGGGAATCCTTATGCATGAATCCCAAAAAGCTAACATACAAGTTGGCCTTTATTACAAAGGGAATGGAATATAAAAATAGGGAAGTCTTACTAAAACTATACAAGGCACTAGTTAAACCACACCTAGAATACTGTGAACAGTTTTGGTCCCCTTATCTAAGGAAAGATATACTGGCATTGGAGGCAGTCCAGAGAAGGTTCACTAGGTTGATCCCGGGTATGGAGGGATTTTCTTATGAGGAGAGGTTGAGTAGGTTGGGCCCGTGCTCATTGGAGTTTAGAAGAATGAGACGTGACCTTATTGAATCATATAAGATTCTTAGGGGGTTTGACAGAGTAGATGCTGAGAGGTTGTTTCCCCTTGTGGGAGAACCTAGGACCAGAGGGCATAATCTCAGAGTAAGGGGTCACCCATTTAAAACAGAAAAGAGGAATTTCTTCTCTCAGAGGGTAGTCAATCTGTGGAATTCTTTACTGCAGAGGGCTGTAGAGGCTGGGTCGTTAAGTATATTCAAGGCTGAGATAGACAGATTTTTAATCAGTAAGAGAATCAAGGTTACGAGGACAAGGCTGGAAAGTGGAGTTGAGGATTATCAGACCAGCCATGATCTCATTGAATGGTGGCGCAGACTCGATAGGCCGAATGGTCTACTCCTGCTCCTGCATCTTATGTCGCTAACTCAGGTGTGTGTGCAATGATATATTTGGTAAATAATTGAGGCCCCAGCACTGATCCCTGAGGCACTCCACCTAGTTACAGGTTGCCATCCCAAAAATGTCCCTCTCATCCCACCTCTCCGTTTTCTATTAGTTAGCCAATCCTCTATCCGTGTGGACAAGAGACCTGTACACAAACACATGAGTTAGTGATACTGAGGAACACAAGTGTTTGTACACACACGCAACCCCCTCCACTCCCAAGAGAATGATAATGAGGGTCACGGGGACCTAGACACATATAGATGAGTTAGTGATACTGAAGAATACAGCTACAATCCTAGGTACACATATCTGAGCTGGTGACATAGATGGGGATATAGCTGCTTGTGTTTACCATTGAATGAGATATGGGTGAGAGGGCTCTCAACATTTGCATAAAATAAAAGGCTTGGGAAATCATTCTGAAGTCCATAAGAGGACCTTTACAGGGGGGAGGAAAAGACAAACAGCTGGAAGTTAGAAATTAATGCAAATAAATCTGAGACAGTGCATTTTGATTAAAATAAGAGAGAGAACTGATGAAGGAACTGAGAGAATTCATACAGGTGGTGCAGTAGGTGTATACATGGGCTCTCCAAAAAGGTATTTGAAAAGGTAATTGATGAAGTATCACAAAACACACTATTTGGGAAATACAAGTAAATGGTAATAAAAAAGGTGGGAGCTTGGGCACCTGATTGGTCAAGGGACAGGAAGCACAACTTAGTGCTGAAGAGGTGTTTTTCTGATTGAGAGTTAATCAGAGTCAACTCTACGGTCCACTGGCAAACCTCTGTCAACACAACCACTGCAAATCTAACTCTAAAACAGCTCCTGAATTCACTTGCTCTCCAGTGTGGTATCCCAGGGTTCAGTATTGGGAATATTGCTTTTTGTGTCATAAGTAATGGCCTAGACTTGGCTGTAGGGAATAGTATTTTGTGGATGTCACAATTTTTAAAAAAAATTCATTCACAGGACGTGGGCTTTGCTGGCTGGGCCAGCAGCTATAATGCATGGCTTTGTAAATAGAGATATTGAATAGAAAACCAAGGAAGTCATTTGAAGGCCTGGAAAGGATACAGAGAAGGTACCAGGAGAATTCTTCTTCTTTTTGAGTTCTCTACAGGTCCAAGCCACAGGGCCGGAATCTCCACCAAAGGTAGGGCAAGGAGGCAGGTCCCAAATCCACCCCAGCTGTTGGCACCAATCTGATCCACACCGGCCAGATCCACACCAGCTTTCAGCAAAGTAAACCAATCGGTCCAGCAAGGAGTCCGAGTTGCTGTACATGTAACATACACTATCAAGCGGAGGTTTAACTTTCTTTTAATTCTTTCATGGGATCTGGGCATTGCTGGCAAGTCCAGCATTTGCTGCCCATCCCTAATTGTCCTTCAGTAGATGCTGCTGAGCCACTTTCTTGAACTGCAGTCGTCTATCTGGTATGACTGTTCTGTAGTGGTTTGGTACATGGCTTGCTAGACCATTTCAGAGGACAGTTAATAGTCAACCACATTGCTGTAGGTCTGGAGTCACATGTGGACCTTACCAGGTAAGAATGGCAGATTGCCTTCCCTAAAGGGCATTAGTGAGCCAGATGGGTTTTTAATAACAATCAGTAATGGTTTCATGGTCACCATCACTGAGACTAGCTTTATAATTCTGGATTTATAATTGAATAGGAAGGCAAATGGTATGTCGGCCTTCACTCCAAGAGGCTTTGAGTTCAGAAGTAGGGATGTCTTACTGCAGTTATACCGGGTGTTGGTGAGACCACACCTGGAGTATTGTGTGCAGTTTTGGTCTCCCTACCTAAGAAAGGATGTACTTGCCATAGAGGGAGTGCAGTGAAGGTTCACTAGGCTGATACCGGGGATGGTAGGACTGTTGTATGAGGAGAGAATGGTTTGACTGGGCCTGTATTCACTAGAGTTTAGAAGAATGAGAGGGGATCTGATTGAAATATATAAAATTCTAACAGGGCTAGACAGACTGGATGCAGGGAGGATGTTTCCCCTGGTTGGGGAGTCTAGAACCAGAGGCCACAGTCTCAGGATACGGGGTGGGCCATTTAGGACTGAGATGAGGAAAGATTTCTTCACTCAGAGGGTGGTCAACCTGCGGAATTCTCTACCACAGAGGCTGTGGAGGCCGGGTCACTGAGTATATTCAAGAAAGAAATTGATAAGTTTTTGGATATTTGGGGCATCAAGGAGTATGGAGAGAAAGCGGGAATCTGGCGTTGACATAGAGGATCAACCATGATCATATTGAATGGTGAAGCAGGTGCAAAGGGCTGAATGGCCTACTCCTGCTCCTTGTTTCTATGTTTCAACATTTCTATGAATTCAAATTTCACCAGCTGCCATAGCGGGATTTGAACCCATGTCCCCAGAGCTTTAGCCTGGGCATCCGGATTATTAGTCCAGTGACATTACCATTGTACCACCCTCACGCCAACAATTTAATACTTGTATTCCAAACAATGAGCGGTTTTGATAGATCAAGTAGGGAGAAAAGATTTCCTCTGGCAAGTGGTTTGATAAGCAGAGGTCATAGATTTAAAATAATTGGCAAAAGAACAAGAGAGGAAATGAGCAGGAATTTCTTCCAAGGCTCTGTTATGATCTGAAAAGCACGACCTGAAACTGTGGTAACATCAGATTCCACAGGAACTTTCAAAAGGACTTGAAGAGGATTAATTTGCAGGGTTATGGAGAAAAAGCTGGGGAATGGGATTAGACTTCTTTCAAAGTGCTGATATAGGAATGATGGGCCAAATAGCCTCCTTATTTGGTGAAAGATCCTATGACTAATTTGAATGTAGAGAAGCTGGATAATGTGGGAGAGCAGAGAGATTTGCATGATATTAAAAGCAGCAGCTCAGTAGATAAAGCTATAAATAAAGCTGATGGAACATTGGATTTTATGCTAAGAGATATGATTAAAAATTGAGTTGTAAAAGTAAATTTATAAAAACCATAGTAATACAGAAGTTCTAATAGCCCGTGAAGATTTGGCTCATAATCAACTCTACGGTCCACTGGCAAACCTCTATCAACACACCACTGCAACTCTAACTCTAAAACAGCTCCTGAATTCACTTGCTCTCCACAACCAGCTCTTGGCATGTCAAATACTCCATATTGACTTCTCCCTGTTTACCAGTCAATTTCATCTAAGAACTGGTTCCCAGGTTCTCTCATATCAGTTTTCAAGGACCTGTGTCTCCTAATCTGCTATGCCTATGGAACCTGAATTTCTGTAGCCAAAAACTCAGTGTGCACTTTAGCTGCTGTTCTGAACCCAATTCCATTTCCATTTCCATTTTTTATCATGTTTTCCCCTCTTGATTCCCCTATTCCCCTTTTTCAGCCATCCAGACATTTTGTTTCAATTCATTCTCAAAATGTGTGTGTTGTTAGCGATACAAACATGTACTGTTCATCTCTAATTGATCTGAGGTGCTGGTGGGGCTTCTTGAAACATTACAGTCTGTGTGGTGAAGGTGTTCCTACAATCCTGTGAATGAGCTCCAGAACTGTGACCCAGTTATGATGAACTGACAGAAATACTTGTCCAAGTTGCGGGATTGGGGGAGAGGGGGATAGTGGGGTATTCCTTTAGAGAGGATTTTGAAATGAGGTGGTTATAATGCACTGGCTTCCCATGGTCCTCCGAGTGGTCAAAGTCCCAGGTTTGGGAGTTGCTGCAAAAGGATCCTTGATGAACTGCTCTGGTGCTTTCTGTAGATAGTACACACGGCAATCACAATATGCCACAACAGGAAGGGGCAGACAGTCTTTCATAGATAATGTCAGGCGTGTGTGTGTGGGTGTGTGGGTGTTTATAGCAGAATTCATACAGCCAATTTTTAAAATTTCTATCATTGGATGCAAGCTTCGCTGGCTGGGCCAGCATTTATTACCCATCCCTAACTGCCCTTGAGAAGGTGGTGGTGAGCTGCCTTCTTGAACCGCTGCAGTCTGTGTGGTGTAGGTACACCCACAGTGCTGTTAGGGAGGGAGTTCCAGGATTTTGACCCAGCGACAGTGAAGGAACGGTGATATATTTCCAAATCAGGATGGTGAGTGACTTGGAGGGGAACTTCCAGGTGGTGGTGTTCCCATCTATCTGCTGCCCTTGTCCTTCTAGATGGTAGAAGTCAGTGGTTTGGAAGGCGCTGTCAACAGAGGCTTAGTGAGTTACTGCAGTGCATCTTGTAGATGTACACACTGCTGCCACTGTGCATCGGTGGTGGCAGGAGTGAATGTTTAAGGTGGTGGACAAGGTGCCAATCAAGCAGCTGATTTGTCTTCAATGGTGTTGAGCTTGAGTGTTTTTACAGCCACACTCATCTAGACAAGTGGGGAGTATTCCACCACACTCCTGACTTGTGCCTTGTAGATGGTGGACAGGCTTTGGGGAATTACTCATTGGAGGATTCTCGGCCTCTGACCTGCTCTTGTAGCCACAGTATTTATATGGCTAGTCCAGTTCAGTTTCCAGTCAATGGTAACCCCCAGGATGTTAATGGTGGGAAATTCAGCGATTGTAATACTGTTGACCATCAAGGCGAAAAGGCTAGAAAAGAGTTAGATTTTCTCTTGTTGATGATGGCTTTTGCCTGGCTTGAATTACTTGCCATTTATCAGCCCAAACCTGAGTGAGGTCTTGCTGCATTTGGACAGGGACTGCTTCAGTATCTGAGGAGTCACGAATGGTGCTGAACATTGTGCAATCATCAGCGAACATCCCCACTTCTGACCTTATGATGGAAGAAAGTCATTGATGAAGCAGCTGAAGATGGTTGGGCTGAGGACACTACACTGAGGAACTCCTGCAGTGATATCCTGGAGCTGAGATGATTGATCTCCAACAACCACAACCATCGTCCTTTGTGCTAGGCTAAAAGCAAATACTACAGATGCTGGAAATCTGAAATAAAAACAGAAAATGCTGGAAAAATTCAGGAGGTCTGGCAGCATCTGTAGAGAGGGAAACAGAGTTAAGGTTTTAAGTCCGAATGACTCTTCTTCAGAGCTCTGAAGAGTCATAAGGACTCGAAACATTAACTCTGTTTCTCTCTCCACAGCTGCTGTCAGACCTGCTGAGTTTTTAAAGCATTTTCTGCTTTTATTCCTTTGTGCTAGGTATGACTCTAACCAATGGAGAGTTTTCCCTCTGACTCCCATTGACTCCAGTTTTGCTCGGGCTCCTTGATGCCACACTCGGTCAAATGCTGCCTTGATGTCAAGGGCAGTCACTCTCACCTCCAGAATTCAGGTCTAGTGTCAAGTGGCCTTGGCAGAATCCAAACCAAGTGTCAGTGAGTGGCTTATTGCTGTGTAAGTGATGCTTGATAGCACTGTCAATGACACCTTCCATCATTTGGCTGATGATTGAGAGTAGACTGCTAAGTGATAATTAGCCATAAGACCACAAGACATAGGAGCAGAAATTAGGCCATTTGGCCCACCGAGTCTCAGATGAAACTTGCGCTGCTTTTTGTGGACAGGACATCCCTGGGCAATTTTCCACTGTCAGGTACATTCCAGTGTTGTAGCTGTACTGGAACAGCTTGGCTAGGGGCGTGGTTAGTTCTGAAGTAAAAGTCTTCAGTACAACAGCTGGAGTGTTTTTCAGGCGCATAAACTTTACAGTATACAGTGACTTCAGCTATTTCTTGAAATCACCTGGAATGAATCGACATCCTCCACCCAGAGTACTTACTGTACCCTTGGCTACCCTCAGTGCTTCTTCCAAGTGGCGTTCAACATGGAGGTTAAGCAGTGGTTCTACAGCTGAGGGGGGGCGGGTGGGGGGGGGGGGGGGGGGGGGGGGGCGGTGGGTTTGTGGGGGAGGGGCTCAGTAGGTGATAATCAGCAGGATATTTCCTTGCCCATGTTTGACCTCATGTCATGAAACTTCATTGGGATACAGAGTCAATCTTGAAGACTCCAAGGGCCACTTCTCTCGACTGTATACCACTGTGCCAATATGTCTGGTGGCACAGGACATACCCAAGAATGGTGATGGTGGAGTCTGGGACATTGACTCAAAAGTATGATTCGTTGAGTATGACTTTTGTCAGGCTGGTGTTTGACTCATCTGTGGTACAGCTCTCCCAATTTTAGCACAAGTCCTCAGATCATGAGAAAAACTTTGCAGGGTTGACTTTGGTGTTGTTTTTGGTGCCTAGGTCATGCCAGGTGGTCCACTTGGTTTTATTTCCTTTCACCAGATGGGCAGAATTCTGTCAGCCTCCTGATTTGTGCTAAACAGGTGGTGAAGATGCTCTGGGAAGTCAGAAGGTAGGCCACTCACTGCAGAATACCCAGTCTCTGGCTGTCTCTATCTATCCTGGTAGCCACAGCATTTATGTGGCTGGTCCTGTTAAGTTTCTACTCAATGGTGACCACAGTTTGTTGATAGTGGGGAATCTGGCAATGGTTTAAAAAGAAAGACTTGTATTTAGACAGCACTTTTCGTAACCTCAGAATATTCCAAAGCACTTTACAGCAAATGAAGTATTTTCTAAGTGTAGCCACTGTTACAATGTAGGAAATGCAGCAGTCAACTTGTGCACAGCAAGATCCCACAAATACCAATGTGATAACAACCAGATAATCTAATTTGTAACATTGATTTTTTTTTTAATTCATTCGCGAGATGTGGGTGTCACTGGCTGGGCCAGCATTTATTACCCATCCCTAATTGCCCCTTGAGAAGGTGGTGGTGAGCTGTCTTCTTGAGCCGCTGCAGTCCATGTGGTGTAGGTACACCCACAGTGCTGTTAGGGAAGGAGTTCCAGGATTTTGACCCAGCGACAGTGAAGGAACAGTGATATATTTGCAAGTCAGGATGGTGAGTGACTTGGAGAGGAACTTCCAGGTGGTGGTGTTCCCATCTATCTGCTGCCCTTGTCCTTCTTGATGGTAGTGGTCGTGGATTTGGAAGGTGCTGTCGAAAGAGCTTTGATGAATTGAGATATAAATATTGGCCAGAACACTGCCATTCTTCTTCAAAATAGTGCCATGGGACTTTTTTCCTCCCTGCTTTCATGGGATGTGGGCATCGCTGGCAAGGCCAGCATTTCTTGCCCATCCCTAATTGCTGTTGAACTGAGTGGCTTGCTGGGCATTGCAGAGGGCAGTTAAGAGTAAACCAGATTGCTGTGTCATATGTAGGCCAGACCAGGTAAAGACAGCAGATTTCCTTCCCTCAAGGACATTAGTGAACCAGATGGGTTTTAACGACAATCATGATAGTTGCCATGGTCACCGTTACTGAGAATAGCTTTCAATTCCAGATTTATTAATTGAATTTAAATTCCACCAGTTTTCATGGTGGGATTTGAACCCATGTCCCTAGAGCATTAGCCTGGGCCTCTGGATTACTCGTAGGAACATAGAAACATAGGAGCAGGAGTAAGTTATTTGGCTCCTCAAAACTTCATTGAAACCTTAAAGATTCTGAGGGGGGCTTGATGGACTAGATGATGAGAGATTGTTTTCACTAGTCAGGGACTCTGAAACACAGGGACACAGTCTCAGGATAAAGGGGTCGATCATTTAGGACTGAGATGAGGAGAAATTCCTTCACTCAAAGGGTTGTGAATCTTTGGAATTCTCTACCCTGGAAGGTTGTGGATGCTCCATCGTTGAGTACATTTAAGGCTGGAATAGACAGATTTTTGGCCTCTCAGGGAATTAAGGGCTTTGGGGAGTGGGTGGGAAAATGGAGTTGAAACGCAAGATCAGCCATGGTTTTGTTGAATGGTGGAGCAGGCTAAACAGGCCTTATGGTCTATTTATGCTTCTATTCCTTGTGTGCAAGTCTGCTCCATCATTTAACTAGATCATAGCTGATCTTCTAGTGCAACATCATCTTCCTGCACAATCCCCATATCTCTTGGTGTCATTGACACCCAGAAATCTATCAACCTCTGCTTTGAACATACTCAATGAGTATGGGGTAGAGAACTGTTAAGATTCACCTGAAGAAATTCCTCCTTACAGTTCTAAATGGCTTACCCCTTATTCTGAGACTGTGTCCCCTGGTTCCTAGACCTCCCCAACCAGGGGAAACATCCTTCTTGCATTTGCCCTGTCAAGCCCCGTAAGAACTTTGTACGTTTCAAGGAAATCACCTCTCATTCTTCTAAACTCTCGAAAATACAGATCCAGTCTCCTCAATTTTTCTTCATAGGACAATCTCACCATCCCAGGGATTAGGCTGGTGAATCTTCGTTGCACTCCCTCTATGACCAGTATATCCTTCCTTAGGTAAGGACACCAAAACTGTACACAACACTTCAGGCGTGGTCTCATCAAGGCTCAATACAACTGCAGCAAGACTCCCTTACTCCTATGCTTAAGTCCCCTTGCAATAAAGGCTAACCAACCATTTACCTTGCCAATTGCTTGTTGCATGTTTGCCTTCAGTGACTTATGAACAGGAACATCCAGGAACATCAACACTTCCCAATCCCTGGGGGAATGGAGGAACTGGAGGAACAGCACTTCATCTTCAGATTAGGCACTTTACAGCCTTCCAGACTTAACAATGAGTTCAACAACTTCAGACCATGAGCTCTCTCCTCCAACCTCATCCCCCTAATTTTAATCCCCTTTTTTCTACATTCATTTTTATTTTGTACCCACTTATTTTTATTCATTTATCTGTGGTTTTATCCCCTTTTTTAAATCCCATTTTCTACCCTTTTATTTCCCCACCACCGCCCCATCCCCCACCCCACTCTCTACAGGGCTATCTGTTACTTGTTCCATGTTGTTCGTTCACACAATGCTATCCTTGTTCTGTTATTATCATTCTGCTTTCTTACCTTTATGCCACCAATAGCACCTTTTTTTTAAGCACTAACCACTACCATTAGTTCATGCCATCTCTGTCAATCCCTCCTTTGTCCCCACCTATCGCTGGCCTTCTATCCAGCTCCACCTGGCCCACCCACCTTAAACAGTATCAATTTCATCACATTTCCACTTCTCTTCAGCTCTGAAGAAGCGTCATACAGACTCGAAACGTTAACTCTGTTTCTCTTGCCACAGATGCTGCCAGACCTGAGTTTTTCCAGCATTTTCTGTTTTTGCTTCCCAATCTCTATCCATTTAAAAACTCTGTATTTCTGGTTTTCCTACCAAAGTGGATAACGTCACACTTATTCACATTATATTCCATTTGCCATGTTCTTGCCCATTCACTTAGATTGCCCAAATCCCCTTAAAACCTCCTTGCATCCTCCTCACAACTCACATTGCCACCTAGTTTTGTGTCATCAGCAAACTTGGAAACATTACATATGGTCCTCACATCCAAATCATAGACTCGTAGACGTTTACACACAGGAGGCCATTTAGCCCATTGTGTCCACACCAGTAAACAAAGATCTGACTATATTAATCCCATTTTCCAGCCCTGGAGGCTATGGCAATGCAAGTGAATATCTAAATACTTCTTAAATACATTACAGGAAGGACGTAATAGCTCTGGAGAGAGTGCAGAGGAGGTTTACAAGAATGTTGCCAGGGTTAGAAAAGTGTAGCTACGAGGAGAGTTTGGATAGGTTGGGGTTATTTTCCTTAGAACAAAGAAGGCTGAGAGGTGACTTGACTGAGGTGTACAAAATTATGAGGGGAATAGATAGAGCGGACGGAATAAAATTGTTTCCCTTGGTGGAGAATTTTAGAACCAGGGGACAGAGATTCAAGATAAGTGGCAGAAGGTGTAGGGGGACATGAGGAAGAACTTTTTTACGCAGAGGGTAGTGGGTGTCTGGAATTCACTGCCCAAGTTGGTGGTAGAGGCAGAAACTCTAAACTCTTTTAAGAAGTACCTGGATCTGCACCTTAAGTGCTGTAAGCTGCAGGGCTATGGGCCGGGTGCAGGAAGGTGGGATTAGAAAGGGCACCTGGGTGTCCTCGGGCTGGCATGGACAAGATGGGCCGAATGGCCTCCTTCTGTGCTGTAACTTTTCTATGGTTCTATGTTACGAGGGTCTCTGACTTAACCACCCTTTCAGGCAGTGAGTTCCAGACTCCCACCGCCTTTTGGGTGAAAATATTTCTCCGTAACTCCCTTCTTAGCCTTCTACCTCTTGCCTTAAATCTATGCCCCCTGGTTATTGACCCCTCTACTAATGGAAGAAGTGCCTTCCTATCTACCCTATCTATGCCCCTCATAGTCTCATCCACCTCTATCAGGTCCCCTCTCAACCTTCACTGCTCCAAGGAAAACAACCCCAGCCTATCCAATCTTTCCTCATAGCTCAGGCCCTCTAGCCCAGGCAGCATCCTGGTAAATCTCCTCTGCACCCTCTCCAGGACAATCACATCCTTCCTATGGAGAGAGAAACAAAGTTAACATTTCGAGTCTGTATGGCCCTTCTTCAGCTCTGAAGAAGCTTCATATAGACTCGAAACATTAACTTTGTTTCTCTCTCTCCACAGATGCTTTCAGACCTGCTGAATTTTTCCAGCATTTTCAGTTTTTGTTTCAGATTTCCAGCATCCTCAGTATTTTGCTTTTATTTACATCCTTCCTGTAATGTGGTGACCAGAACTGCACACAGTACTCCAGCTGTGGCCTAACCAGCGTTTTATACAGTTCCAGCATAACTTCCCTGCTCTTGTATTCTACGCCTTGGCTAATAAAGGCAAGTATCCCACATGCCATCTTAACCACCTTATCTATCTGCCCTGCTACCTTCAGGGATCTGTGGATATCTACACCAAGGTCCCTCTGATCTTCAGTACTTTCCAGGGTCCTACCATTCATTGTGTAATCCCTTGCCTTGTTAGTCCTCCCAACTGCATTATCTCACACTTTTTCAGGTTGAATTCCATTTGCCACTGCTCTGCCCACCTGACCAGTCCATTGATATCCTCCTGCAGTTTATGGTTGTCCTTCTCACTATTCACCACCTTACCAGTTTTCGTGTCATCCATGAACTTCTTAATCATACCCCTTATATTTAAGTCCACATCGTTTATGTACACCACAAGCAGCAAGGGCCCCAGCACCGAGTTCTGCAGAACCCCACTGGAAACAGACTTCCAGTCACAGAAACATCCCTCTACCATCACCCTCTGCTTCCTGCCTCTCAGCCAATTTTGAATCCAACATGCCACTTTGCCTTGGATCCCATGGGCTGTTACTTTCTTGACCAGTCTGCATGAGGGACCTTATCAAAAGCCTTGCTAAGGTCCATGTAGACCACATCAAATACATTACCCTCATCAACACTCCTGGTTACCTCCTCAAAAAATTCAATCAAATTTGTCAAACATAACCTTCCCTTAACAAATCCATGCTGACTATCCCTGATTAATCCGCGTCTCTCCAAGTACAGATATATTCTGTCCCTCAGGATTGTTTCTAGTAACTTACCCACCATCAAGGTTAGACTGACTACCCTGTAATTTCCTGGTCTATCCCTTCCTCCTTTTTTTAATAATGGGACAACATTAGCAGTCCTCCAGTCCTCTGGCACCTCACCTGTGGCCAGAGAGGATTTGAAAATTACTGCCAGGGCCCCTAATATCTCTTCCCTTGCCTCCCTCAACAGCCTGGGATACATCTCATCCAGGCCTGCGTACTTATCCATTTTTAAGGCCACTAAATGCACTAGTATGTCCTCTCTCTCTATGTTATTTTCCTCTAATATTTCACAGTCCTCCACCCTGATGTCTATACCTGCATCGTCCTTTTCCATTGTGAAGACCAACAAAAAGTATTCATTAAGGACTGTACCCACGTCTTCCGGGTACACACACACATTACCTCTATGGTCCCTAATTGGCCCTATTCTTTCCCTAGTTATTCTATTGTTCTTTATCTACTTAAAAAAAACCCTTTGGGATTTCCTTTATTCAACCCACCAATGCTTACTCACGCACCCTCTTAGCTTTCCTAATTTCCTTTTTAAGTACCTCTCTACACTTTTTATACTCCTCTAGGGACTCTGCCATTTTGAGCCCTTGGTATCTGCCATAAGCTTCGCTTTTTTTTTTAATCCTAACTTTTATGTCCTTTGACATCCAGGGTTCCCCAAACTTAGTCCTCCCCTTTCTCTTTACAGGAATATATTTGCCCTGTACTCTCAATATTTCCTCCTTGAATGCCTCCCATTGCTCTGAGTAGCTGTTCCCAGTCCACTTGGCCCAAATTATATCTCAGCTTAGTAAAATTAGTCTTTCCCCAGTTTAGAACTTTTATTCCTGGCCCAACCTTATCCTTTTCCATAACTATCCTAAATCTAACTGAGTTATGGTCACTATCTCCAAAATTCTCCCCTACTAATACACCTTCCACCTGCCTGGGTTCATTTCCGAATATTTGGTCTCAAACTGCCCCCAACAAGGGATTGTTGGGTTTTCTATGTACTGGCTAAAAAAGTTCTTCTGGATGCAACTTAAGAATGTTGCTCCCTCCCTACCTTGCACACTAACCTATCCCAGATAATATTTGGCTAGTTAAAATCCCCGACTATTACTGCCTTATTATTCTTACACTTCTCTGAAATTTGATTACATATTTGACCCTCTATCGCTCCCTGACTGTTTGGGGGCCTATAGTACACACCCAACAGCGTGTTTAACCCTTTTGTATTTTTTACTTCTACCCATATGGCTTCATTTGATGTTCCCTCCAAGATATCATCCCTCCTCACTGCTAGAATTGATTCCTTGATCAATATTGCAACCCCCACTCCTTCTATTGCCCTCTCTATCTCATCTGAATACCCTATAGCCAGGAGTGTTGAGCTGCCAATCCTGCCCTTCTTTTAGTCAAATCTTGGTGATCGCTATGATATCATACTCCCACATGCCTATCTGTGCCCTCAGCTCGTCTGTCTTATTCTTCAAGCTCTTTGTATTAAAATATATTCTGTTTAGCCTTGCTAAATTCACTTCTTTCTTATCTAGCCTATGTTTCCTCTGCCTTCCAGACTCAGTCACTAGTGTTTTAACTTCTAATTCATCTCAGCTTCTCTCCCTCTGAACTACATTTCAGGATCCCATCCCCTTGTCAATTTAGTTTAACTCTGCCCCATTGATATAAATTATGAATAGCTGGGTCCCTAACACTGGTCCTTGTGACATCCCAGTAGTCAGAGCCTGCCAACCTGAAAATGATGCGCTTATCCCGACTCTGTTTTCTGTCCGTTAGCCAATTCTCAATCCCCCAATCCCATCTGCTCTAATTTTGGTTACTAACCTCCTGTATGGGAGCTTATCAAAAGCCTTCTGAAAATCTAAATACGCCACATCTACTGGCTCTCTCTTAACTCTCCTGCTAGTAACATACTCAAAAAACTCCAACAAGTCTGTCAAACATGATTTCCCTTTCATAAATCCACTTAGAAACTAATGTCGAGCATGGTCACAGTCAAAGTGCCCAGTTATCACTCCCTTTGGAATAGGTTTTAGCATTTTCCCTAATAATGATGTCAGGCTAACAGATCTGTAGTTCCCTATTTTATCTCTCCATCCTTTCTTAAATAATGGGGTTAGATTTGCTATTTTTCAATCTGCAGGCACCAAAATCAGAATCTATTGAATTTTGAAAGATGATTACCAATGGGTCCACTATCTCCAAAGCCACCTCTTTCAACACTCTGGATGTAGATCATCTGGTACAGGGGATTTATCAACTTTCAGTCCCATTCATTTCTCCAGCACTAACTTTTTCCAAATACTAATTTCTTTCAGATCCTCAATCTCACTAGTCCTATGGCTGCCCAATATTCCAGGGAGGTTTTTTGTGAAGACAGACACAAAGTATTTGTTTAGATTCGCTGCTATTTCCTTCTTCCCCATTATAAATTCTCCATTCTCTGCCTGTGATAGCCCATATTTGTCTTTACTAATCTTTTCCTGTTTACATACCTATAGAAGTTTTTAGTCTGTTTTTATGTTCCGCACTACTTTACTTTCATATTCTATTTCCTCTTTCTTCATCAATTTCTTGATTCTCATTTGCTGAATTTTAAAATGCTCCCAATCTTCAGGCTTACTACTGATTTTTGGCAACTTTATAAGCCTCTTCCTTTGATCTGATAGAATCCTTAACTTCTCTTGTTAGCCATAGTTTGATTACTTTTCTTGTTGGCTTTTTGTGTCTTAAAAGGAATGTAAATGTGTTGCAAACCATGTATTAATTCTTTAAATGGTAGCCATTGCTCGTCTACTGTCATGTCTTTTAATGCAGTTTGCCAACTACCTCAGCCAACTAGCTAGCTGAAGCCAAGCGTTGACATAGAAAGGAGCACATGGCAACCAAGGGAGCCCACCCACGCCTTCCCCCCCACAATCTGCCCTACCTGTGACAGAGACTGGGTCGCGCATTAGACCCTTCAAACACCTGAGAACTCATTTTTAGTGTAGAAGCAAGTCATCCTTGACCCCGAGGGACTGCCCAATAAGATGTAAATGGCTAGTCCAGTTCAGTTTCTGGTCAATGGTGACCCCCCAGGATGTTGATATTGGGGGATTCAGTGATGGTAATGCCATTGAACATCTCTTGTTGGAGATGGTCACTGTCTGGCACTTGTGTGGCGCAAATGTCACTTGCCAGCCCAAGCCTGGATATTGCCCAGTTCTTGCTGCATTTGGACAAGGACTGCTTCAGTATCTGAGTCGTGAATGGTGCTGAACATTGCACAATCATCAGCGAACATCCCCACTTCTGACCTTATGATGGAAGGAAGGTCATTGATGAAACAGCTGAAGATGGTTGGGCTGAGGACACTACCCTGAGGAACTCCTGCAGTGATGTCCTGGAGCTGAGATGATTGACCTCCAACAACCACAACCATCTTCCTTTCTGCTAGGTATGACTCCAACCAGCAGAGAGTTTTTCCCGATTCCCATTGACTCCAGTTTTGCTTGGGCTCCTGGATACCACATTCAGTCAAATGCCACCTTGATGCCAAGGGCAGTCATTCTCACCCCACCTTCTTTTGTCCATGTTCTTTTGTCCATATTTGAACTGAGGCTGTAATGAGGCCAGGAGGTGAGTAACCTACTTCCACCTCTGTAACATCATCCCTAACTCAGTCCAGCCACTAATAAAACCCATGTGGGGAGCTCAGTCATCTCGACTCAGCCATTCCAATGTTCTCCTTGTTTGCTCTCACACTCTAAACTGCACCTACTGCTCCTATCTTTTTTTAAACCCCAAGCCTCACTCCCCTGTCTTTGCATCTGTTCTTGCTGTCTACAATAGCTTCTGTTCCTGTTTACAATTTGAAGCCTCATGTTTTGTCCCATTGCAACGCTGTAACATTCTTCCTTTCCCAATAAACTCTACATTCCACCGACATTGGCCTCTTGTACATCCTTCCCTAATGGCTATCTGGCTCCCTATGCTATCAGGTTGCTGCCATGTTCTTATGAGCCAGAAAAGGAGATCAGAAAAGGAGCAGGAGGCCATTCAGCCCCTGGAGCCTGCTCCACCATTCAATAAGATCATGGTTGATGTGACTGTGGCCTAACTCCACTTTTCTGCCTGTGTTCCCCCATCCCCTCTAACCCTTGATCCCTTGTAAATCAAAAAACTGCCTAACTCAGCCTTGCATAAATTCAATGACCCCGTCTCCACTCATAAATTCAATGACCCCGGATTCCAAAAATTAATGACCCTCAAAGAAGAAATTCCTCCTCATCTCTGTTTTAAATGAGAGACTCCTTATTTTGAAATTGAGCTCCCTAGTTCTAGATTCCCCCACAAGGGGAAAGAAATTCTCAGCATCTACCCTGGCAAGGCCCCGTCAGAATCTTACTTGTTTCAATAAGATCACCTCTCATTCTTCTACAGGCCCAAACTGTTCAACTTTTCCTCATAAGATAATCCCTTCATCCCAGGAATCAGCCAAGCGAACTTTCTCTGAACTGCTTCCAATATAAATATAACCCTCCTTAAGTAAGGAGACCAAAGTTGCACACAGTACTCCAGGTGCAGTTTCCCCAATGGCCTCTACAGATTTATACTTTTATATTCCATCCCCCTTGCAAGAAAGGCCAACATTCCATTTTCCTCCTTAATTATTTGTTAACATGGCGCAGGTCCATTTCTGTCTGATTTTGTTAAAGGCACGACATAAGTGCAAGTATTTACTGTTTTTATTATCTTGACTCTCACAGGGACGCAGGTTTTCCTGTACACACACCCCTGAAATAGTGACAGTCACAGCTACACAGGCACCAATCTGCATACTTACCTGTACACACAAGAGTTAGCGACATTGATAGGGACACAGGTACTTTCCTGTACACACACTCCTGAATTAGTGACAGTTACAGGGACACAGGTACTTTTCTGTACACACACCCCTGAATTAGTGACAGTTGCAGCAACACAGGTACCAATCTGCAAAGTTACCTGTACACACAAAAGTTAGTGACACTGATAGGGACACAGGTACTTTCCTGTACACACACTCCTGAATTAGTGACAGTTACAGGGACACAGGTACCAATCTGCATACTTACCTGTACACACAAAAGTTAGTGACACTGATAGGGACACAGGTACTTTCCTGTACACACACTCCTGAATCAGTGACAGTTACAGGGACACAGGTACTTTCCTGTACACACACTCCTGAATCAGTGACAGTCACAGGGACATAGCTTGTTCACTTACCTGCCAGTCAGCTCTGGGGTGTGGGAAGCTTAGATTTTCCGCTCGCTAACAACTCCAGTCCAGATATTTGCAAAGACCCCTCCCTGTTCCTGGCTGGGCCACACGATCTCTTGTACCTGGCGCTTGCACCTGAGCTGCTGGAAAGTGAGGCGGCCGCAGCCCGGTCCTAACGCTTCACGGCTGGGGCTGCAGACTTACAGCGACCGTAACTCGCAGCGGCGGTCGGTCGGTCGGTCGGTCATAACCTGGCGCTGCCGCTCAGATCCAGGAAACCTGGCTTCGACACCGGAGGAACCTGGAACTCCACATCCGGTGAAGGGAGACTCGTCCCTCCCAGCAGGGTGTGGAGGGTGCAGTCACTCCCACACTGAGTTAACAAACTTTCACCCAACTGGAAAGCCAGTGCTGCTGAAGCAGCAAAACAGACCAATCCCAGGCGGTTGCACGTGAAAAATAAACACTTTTCGCAGCGTTTGAGTTTCAGTGAATAAAGTTCACCTTTGTCCATTCTCAGGTGAAGTCGCTCAGCTGAGCAGCCCCTACCCTACCCTACCCTACCAACCCTTCTGGGATTGTCCTGCAATCTCCAGACATCGAAGGTTAATCTCTTGGGTGCTGTTGACAGCAACTGGGGGGGGGGGGGGGGGGGGGTTGTCAGGAAGGTATACATTTTTTTAAAAAAAAGTTTTGTTTTATTTGCACACTTTTATTTATTATTTATAATCAGTGAGGAAATTAGGAGTCTGTTTTCTTGGACATGAATGTTACCAGCTCGAGTTGGTAGCCCTACACCCCAGATCATCAGCAAGGAATGAGCCAGGTTGACGAGGCCTCCCAAACCAATGTATAAAGGTGCCTGTTGGAACCTGCCTCACCATTGGCAGGAACGCAACTCTCAATTATCCAGTCCTTGCTCTGTCCTGTACCTGCAGCAAACAGAATTCCAGCTGAATTCCAATCCAGCCAGTCACTTCCATTGAAGCTTAATCCGCATATTCCCTGCTGCAGAATTGTTGTGGAATTATTTCTCTTTCATCAGCCCCCACATTTCTCAGCCTCTCTCCTAAAGGCATTAACTCATGTCAAACATTCTACAAAACATGTTTTACAATCAAACAAAAAGATTAGCATATTATCCAAACGGTGAGAGGGTGCAGAGTTCTGAGGTGCAGAGGGATCTGGGTGTCCTAGTGCATGAATCACAAAAGGCTAGTATGCAGGTACAGCAGGTAATTAGGAAAGCTAATAGAATGTTATTGTTTATAGTGAGGGGAATTGAATACAAAAGTAGGCAGGTTATATTTCAGTTGAATTGGGCACTAGTGAAACCACATTTGGAGAACTGTGTACAATATTGGTCACCCTATTTAAGGAAGGATGTAAATGCATTGGAAGCAGTTCAGAGAAGGTTTACCGGACTAATACCTGGAATGGGTGGGCTGTCTTATGAGGAAAGGTTGGACAGGTTAGGCTTGTATCTACTGGAGTTTAGAAGAGTAAGAGGTGAGTTGATTGAAACATATAAGATCCTGAGGGGTGTGGACAGGGTGGATGGGGGGAGGGTGTTTCCTCTTGTGGGAGAATCTAGAACTAGGGGCCACTGTATAAAAATAGGAGTAGTCCATTTAAAACAGACGAGGCAAATTTTTTTCACTCAGAGGGTCGTGAGTTTTTGGAACTCTCTTCCTGAAAAGGTGGTGGAGGCATGGTCTTTGAATATTTTTAAGGCAGAGGTGGATAGATTCTTGGTGAGCAAGAGGATGATAGGTTTTCGGGGGTAGGTGGGATGCAGATTTGAGGTTACGATCAGATCAGCCGTGACCTTATTAAATGGTGGAGCTGGCTTGAGGGTCTGAGTGGCCTAATCCTATTCCTTGTTCGTATGAATGTACATGTCACGCTTAAATATATCACACCTAACATTGAAGCTGAGTGTCTTGGGCTACAGGAAGATATAGACAGGATGGTCAAATGGGCAGATAAGTGGCAGATGGAATTTAACCCTGAAAAGTGTGAGGTGATACACTTTGGAAGGAGTAATTTGACAAGCAAGTATTCAATGAATGGCATGACACTAGGAAGTTCTGAGGAACAAAGGGACCTTGACGTGTGTGTCCATAGATCTCTGAAGGCGGAGGGGCATGTTATTGGGCTGGTGAAAAAGGCATATGGGACACTTGCCTTTATCAATCTAGGCATAGATTACAAAAGTAGGGAGGTCATGTTGGAGTTGTATAGAACCTTGGTGAGGCCACAGCTGGAGTACTGTGTGCAGTTCTGGTCGCCACATTATAGGAAGGATGTGATTGCACTGGAGGGGGTGCAGAGGAGATTCACCAGGATGTTGCCTGGGATGAAACAATTAAGTTATGAAGAGAAGTTGGATAGACTTGGTTTGTTTTCTTTGGAGCAGAGAAGGCTGAGGGGCGACCTGATCAAGGTGTACAAGATTATGAGGGGCATGGACAGGGTGGATAGGGAGCAGCTGTTCCCCTTAGTTGAAGGGTCAGTCATGAGGGGACATAAGTTCAAGGTGAGGGACAGGAGGTTTGGGGGGGGGGTTTGAGGAAAAACCTTTACCCAGAGGGTGGTGATGGTCTGGAATGCGCTGCCTGGGAGGGTGGTGGAGGTGGGTTGCCTCACACCCTTTATAAAATATCTGGATGAGCAATTGGCACATAATATTCAAGGCTATGGGCCAAGTGCTGGTAAAGGGAATTAGGTAGGTAGGTCAAGTGTTTCTCACATGTTGGTGCAGACTCGATGGGCCGAAGGGCCTCTTCTGCACTGTGTGATTCTGTGAATTGATCAGTTTTGCATTCATGAATCAGGATGTTGAAGGTTTGCAGGTTCTGTAACTGATGTGTCAGACATCACAGTGAAAACCATCCTGAGATATGGCAGGAGCTTCAGTGATGCCTAACCAAAACAGGTGGGCCTCTATTTGCTAGGACTGTTGCTGATTGTATCCAGGCTTGGATGAGATCAGCCAACATGATACCAAGCCTGGAATCTAATGATTTTTTGACTCAGTAATTTCTGGCCCATTGAGCAAGGTGAGCCTTAATTAATAGTTTTACACAATATGCAATATCACCTCTCTGATGTATTTTCTGATTATTGTATGCAATTTGTTCTCTCTGATAATGTCAGCACAGTTACAGGGAGGGAAGTGATGTCACTATAACTGCTCTGTTATTTCCAGTTAGGTCCAATTCAGTTTATTATTTATAAATAACATGTATCCTCCTATTCCATGTTCATAATGTCTGGCCTAATGAAAGCTGCAAACCAAAAAGGATTCAGATCCTCCATGGGACTAGCCAGACCATAACTCTACATTTGCCCTCTGTCACAACTAAATCAATATTTATTGCTCCAGATGATAATCATTGTCAAATGATTAATTATTAATTTTAAATCTGACATTGATGGATTTTTAATCAGAGGTATCCTGGCTGGTCTCTCACATTCTAGCCTCTCTAAACTTGAGGCCATGTAAAACTCTGTTGCCTGTGTCTTAACTCACAGCAAGCCTTGTTCCCCTATTACCCCTCTGCTCACTTGCCCACATTCTGCCATATTTTCAAATCCCTCCATGGCCATGACCCTCCCTATCTCTCCCACCTCACAAACCTCTGAGATCTCTGTTCTCTCTAATTATAGCTTCTTCCACATTTCCAATTACAATTTCTCCATGACTGATAGCCTTCAGTTGCCAAGGTCCAAACTCTGGAATTTCCTCCCTAAATGTACAAACATAGAAACTAGCAGCAGGAGTAGTCCATTTGGCCCTTCAAGCCTGCTCCACCATTCAATATGATCATGGCTGACCCTCTAACTCAACACCATATTATCACTTTCTCTCCATACCCCTTGATGCCCCTAATATCCAAAAGTTTATCAATTTCTTTCTTGAATATACTCAGTGACCCGGCCTCCACAGCCTCTGTGGTAGAGAATTCCACAGGTTGACCACCCTCTGAGTGAAGAAATGTTTCCTCATCTCAGTCCTAAATACCTTGCTCCATATCCTGAGACTGTGGCCCCTGGTTCTCTACTACCAGCCAGGGGAAACATCCTCTCTGCATCCAGTCTGTCAACTCTGTTAGAATTTTATATGTTTCAGTCAGATCCCCTCACCAATCTCTCCTCATACAACAATCCTGCCGCTTCCGGTATCAGCCTAGTGAACCTTTGCTGCACTCCCTCTGTGGCAAGTATATCCTTTCTTAGGTAAGGAGACCAAAACTGCACACACTACTCCAGGTGTGGTCTCACCAAGGCCCTGTACAGCTGCAGTAAGACATCCCTACTTCTGACTGAAATCCTCTTGTAATGAAGGCCAACATACCATTTGCCTTCCTAATTGTTGCTGCACCTGCCTGTTTACTTCCATTGACTGGTGTACAAGGACACCCAGATCCCTTTACATCCACATTTCCCAATATATCACCATTTAAATAATACTCTGCCTTTTTGTTTTCCACACTGAAGTGTATAACTTCACATTTATCCATGTTATACTGCATCTGCCATGTGTTTGCCCACACACACAACTTGTCTAAATCGCCCTGAAGCCTCCTTGCATCCTCCTCACAACTCACAACCTCGCCCAGTTTTGTGTCGTCAGCAAACTTGGAAATGGTTCTGTCGAAGGGTCATGAGGACTCGAAACGTCAACTCTTTTCTTCTCCGCCGATGCTGCCAGACCTGCTGAGTTTTTCCAGGTAATTCTGTTTTTGTTTTGGAAATATTGCATTTGGTTTCCTCATCCAAATCATTTATATATATCGTGACTAGCTGGGGCCCAAGCACTGATCCCTGTGGTACCCCACTAGTCACCACCTGCCACCCAGAAAAAGACCCATTTATACCCACTCTCTGTCTCTGGCCTGTCAACCAATTCTCAATCCAGGCCAGTATATTACCCCCAATCCATGCCAGTATATTACCCCCAATCCCATGTGCTTTCATTTTGCCGACTATCCTCTTATGTGGGACCTTATCAAAAGCCTTCTTGAAATTCAAATACACCTCATCCACTGGTTCTCCCTCATCTATTCCACTGGTTACATCTTCAAAAAACTCCAGTAGATTAGTTAAGCTTGATTTCCCTTTCATAAACCCAGGCTGACTTTGTCTAATCCCGTTAATGCTTTCCAAGTGTTTTGTTACCACGTCTTTTATAATAGACTCTAGCATTTTCCCCACTACTGATGTTAGGCTAACTGGTCTGTAATTCTCGGTTTTTTCTCCCTCCTTTTTTAAACAGTGGAGTTACATTTGCCACCCTCCAATCTGTAGGAACTGCTCCAGAGTCTATAGAATTTTGGAAGATGACCACCAAAGCATCCAATATTTCCAGGGTCACTTCCTTTAGTCTTCTGGGATGTAGATTATCAGGACCTGGGGATTTTTCAGCCTTTAACCTTATTAATTTCTCTAGCACCTTATTTTTACTAATACTGATTTTCTTCAATTCCTCCCTCTCACTAGACCCTTGGTTCCCTAATATTTCTGCAAAATTATTTGTGTCCTCTTTTGTGAAGACAGAACCAAAATATGTGTTCAATTCTTCTGCCATTTCTTTGTTCCCCATTATAATTTCCCCAGTTTCTGACTGTAAGGGACCTACATTTATCTTCACTAATCTTTTCCTCTTCACACATTTATAGAAGCTTTTACAGTCAGTTTTTATGTTCCCTGCAAGTTTACTCTGATACTCCATTTTCTCTTTCTTGATCAAGCTTTTTGTCCAATTTTGCTGAATTCTAAACTGTTCCCAATCCTCAGGCTTGCTGCTTTTGCTGGCAATTTTAAATGTCTCCTCTTTGGGTGTCATTCTATCCCTAATTTCCTTTGTAAGCCATGGTTGAGCCATCTTTGATGTTTTATTTCTGCACCAGACAGAAATGAATAATTGTTGTAATTCTTGCATACGTTCCTTGAATATTAGCTATTGCCTATCCACCATTAGCCTTTTTTAGTAAGGTTCTCCAATCCATCATTGCCAACTCACACCTCATACCCTCGTAGTTCCCTTTATTTAGATTCAGGACCCCAGTTTCAGATTCAACTTTTTCACTCTCTATCCTAATGAACAATTTTATCATTTTATGGTCGCTCTTCCCCAAGGAACTCCACACAACCAGATTATTAATTAATCCTTTCTCATTGCACAATACCCAGTCCAGGATAGCCTGCTCTCTAGTTGGTTCCTCAACGCATTGGTCTAAAAAATCATCACGTACACACTTCAGGAAATCCTCCTCCACAGTATTATTGTTAGTTTGGTTTATCCCATCTGTATGTAAATTAAAGTCACCCATGATTATAGTTATAGCCTTATTGCATGCATCTCTAATTTCCTGTTGAATGCCTTCCCTTACATCTCCGTTACTGTTTGGGGGTCTAGAGACAACCCCCACCAATGTTTTCTGCCCCTTGGTGTTTCTTATCTCCACCCAAACAGATTCCACATCTTAATTTCCCAAGGCAATATCCTTCCTCACTATTGCATTGATTGCCTCCTTTACTAACAATGCTACCCCCCTCCTTTCCCTATTTGTCTGTCCTTCCTAAATATTGAATACCCCTGGATGTTCGGTTCCCATCTGTGGTCACCCTGCAGCCATGTCTCTGTAATTGCAATTATATCATAACCGTTTATATCCATTTGCGCTGTTAATTCATCTCCCTTATTGCGAATTCTCCACGCATTAAGATACAATGCCTTTAGACTTGTCTTTTTAACCTTGTTAGTCATCTTAACTTTATTTTGCACTATGACCTCATTTGTTTTTTGCCCTCGTGTTTTCTGCCTTTGCATTGTCTTCCCTCCCCAAACACACTTCTCTGGGTTGAATTCCATTTGCCACTTTTCTGCCCAAATGACCAGTCCATTGATACCTTCCTGCAGTCTACAGCTATCCACCTCACTATCTACCGTGTTGCTAATTTTTGTGTCGTCTGCAAACTTCTTGTTCATTCCTCCTACATTTACGTCCAAATCATTAATATATAGCGCAGAAAGCAGGGGTCCTAGCACAGAACTCTGCAGAACCCACAGGAAACAGTCTTCCAGTCAGAAAAAACATCCATCAACAATTACAGTTTGTTTCTTGCCACTGAGCCAATTTTGTATCCAGTTTGCTACATTCCTCTTGGTCCCATGGGCTTTTATTTTTTTAACCAGCCTGCCATGTTTGATCTTGTCAAACCTCGCTAAAATCCATGTAGACCACGTCAACTGCACTACCCTCATCAATCTCCCTTGTTACTTCCTCAAAAAATTCAATCAGATTATTCAGACACGATCCTCCCTTAACCAATCCATGCTGACTGCCCTTGATTAATCCATACCTTTCTAAGTGACAGTTTATCTTGTCTCTCAGAATTGATTCCAATAATTTGACCACTACTGAGTTCAGACTGACTGGCCTGTAATTATTTGGTCTAACCTTCACTCCCTTTTTAAGCAAAGGTGCAGCATTAGCTGACTTCCAATCCTCTGGCGCCTCATCTGCATCCAGTGAGGATTGGAAAATGATGGTCACTCTGCATTTTCCTCCCTCGATTCTTTGAACAGCCTGGGGTACATTTCATCCAGACCTGGTGACTTATCCATTTTCGAGGATGCCATATACTTCCTGAATACTTCCTTTCTCCCTGTGTTTATCACATCCAATACTTCACATTTCTCCTCCTTAACTACAATGTCTGCATTGTCCCCTCTTTTGTGAAAAAAAGCAAAGTATTCATTAAGAACCACACCCACATCCTCCGCCTCCACACCTAGGTTACCTTTTGGTCTTTTCTGGGCCCTACACTTTCCTTCGTTGTCCTCTTACTCTTAAGGTATTGATAGAACATCTTTCTCCTTGATCTTGCGTGCCAATATTCTTTCATGCCCTCTCTTTGCTTCCTAATTTCCTTTCTGATTTCACCCCTCCCCTTTCTATACTCCTCTTGGCCACCTAGAAGAGCAGGCAAAAAGAGGACCCAGAGGCAGTAACCGCCACCTAGAAGAGTGGGCCAAAAGTCAACCTGGAGGCCATGGTGATCCAGGGCGAACAAGTCTACATTAAGTATCTTTGGCTTGAGCAGATTTGTCTCAGAGTCATTGAGCTGGTAGCCGAGCTGCAGACACTGTGATGCGGGGAGGGGGAAAGTTACCTGGACAGTTTGTACCAGGAGGCAGTCAACAGCCCTTAAGATAGGGTCTTCTGATTTGGTCAGTGGTCAGGGACAGGAGGCTGTGACTGTGAGTGAGGCAGATCTTAGGACCCAGAATGTAGAAGTGGAGGAGCATCAGCCTTTGCAGTTGTCCAACAAATCTGTGGTCCTTCCAGCCTGTATGGATTGACGTGCTGGCTGCAGGGTGGGTGAGGAAGCTGCTCATAGCCATTCAATCAGAGGCAGGAATGTAGTGGTAGTTGGGGACAGTATAGTCAGGGGGATAGGCACAGTTCTCTGCCTATCCACCGAGAGTGAGAGTCCAGATGAATGTGGTGCCTGCCTGGTGCCAGGGTTTGGGACATTTGCCCTGGGCTGGAGAGGAGCTTGCAGTGGGAGGGGGAGGATCCAATGGTTGTGGTCCACAAAGGTACCAACGACATAGGTAGAAACAAAAAAGATATTTTGCTAAGAGCTAAACTAAAAAAAGCAGAAGCTCAAAGGTAATAATTTCTAGATTACTCCTGTTCCACGAGAAAATTGGGATGGGTAAATCAGATGAGAGATTTAAATATGTGCCTCAGAGATTGGTGTGAGTGAAATGGTTTTCAATTCATGGGGCACTGGCAACAGTACTGGAGGAATTGGGGGCTGTAACATTGGGGTGGTCTTCCCCTGAACTATGCTGGTGATTCGTATAACTAGGGCAGTAGAGAGGGCTTGAAACTCAATAGTGGGAGCAAGGGATCAAGTTTGGTAATTAAATAGAGAAGGCATAGCAAAAGAGCAAAGTAATAATAACAGAATGATGACCACAATGTGTCAGGAAGGGACAGAATGCACAAAATTAGGAGTGCACCAGAAAAAGTAATAAGACAGAACTAAAGGCTCTGTGTCTGAATGCACTTGGCATTCATAATAAAACAGATGAATTGACAGTGCAAATAGAAATAAATATGTATGACCTGATAGCCATTACAGAGACATGGCTGTAGGATGACAAAGACTGAGGCCTGAACAAGGGTACATGACATTTAGGAAGGACAGGAAGCTAGAAAAAGGTGGAGGGGTAGCTCTGTTAATTAAGGATGACATTGTACAATAGAGAGAGATGACCTCAGAGTTCTGGAGGTCAAGATGTAGAATCAGTTGGGGTAGAGATGAGAAATAGTAAAGGTAGGAAATCATTTGTGGGAGTGGTTTATAGACCCCCTCATAGTAACCACACTGGAGGACAGGGTATACAGGAAGAAATAATAAGGATTTGTGAGAAAGGTACAGTGATAATCATGGGTGATTTTAATCTACCTATAGATTGGATAAATCAGATTGGGAAAGGTGAGTTCATAGATTGTTTCTGGGACAGTTTCTTAGAGCAGTATGTTTTAGCACCAACCAGAGAACAGGCCATACACAAGGTAGCAGTGATCATAATATGATGGAATTTAACATTCAGTTTGAGGGAGAGATGAGCGGATGTAAGACTAGTGTTTGAAACTTAAATAAGGGCAATTATGAGGGAATGAAGACAGAGCTGGCTAAAATGAACTGGGAAATTAGGTTGAGGGATAGGTAGTAGAGATCCAGTAGCAGATATTTAAGGAAATATTTCAGAATACTCAGAAAAGATACATTCCGGTGAGAAAGAAATACTCTAAGGGAAGGATGCACCATTTGTGGCTAACTAAAGAATTTAAAGATAGTATCAAATTGAAGAAAAAGCATATAATTCTGCAAAGATGAGTGGCAGGTTAGAAGATTGGACAAAATGTAAAGAACAGCAAAAAATGACTAAATGATTAAAAAGGTGGAGAAATGAGATACGAGAGAAAACTAACTAGAAACATGAAAACAGATTGTAAGAGTTTCTACAGGTATTTAAAAGGAAAAGAGTAAGTAAAGTGAGTGTTGGTCCCCTGGACAGTGAGAATAGGGAATTAATAATAGAAAATAAGGAGTTAAAGGAGAAATTGTTCAACGTGAGAACAAGTTCAGCCAGACGGAGGAGAGTAGTGGTGGATGGGGATTGTTCGGGCCTCTGTTCGAGGAAGAAGCTAAGGGCCCTCAGACCATCCTGGTGGGGGATGGAGGTATAGAGGGATTGGATGTCCATGGTGAAGAGGAGGCGGTTGGAGCCAGGGAACTGGAAATTGTTGATATGATGTAGGGTGTCAGAGGAATCACGGATGTAGGTGGGAAGGGACTGGACAAAGGGAGAGAGAAGGGAGTCAAGATAACGAGAAATGAGTTCCATGGGGCAGGAACAGGCTGACATGATTGGCCTGCTGGGATAGTCCTGTTTGTGGATTTTGGGTAGGAGGTAGAAGCGGGCCATCCGAGGTTGGAAGACTATGAGGTTGGAAGCTGTGGGAGGAAGATCTCCAGAGGAGATGAGGCCAGTAACAGTCCTGGAAACAATGGCTTGATGTCAGTGGTGGGGTCATGGTCCAGGGAGAGGTAGGAGGAAGTGTCTGTGAGTTGACGCTCAGCCTCCGCGAGGTAGAGGTCAGTGCGCCAGACAATAACAGCACCACCCTTGTCAGCAGGTTTGATGACAATGTCAGGGTTGGACCTGAGAGAATGGAGTGCAGTAAGTTCAGAGAGAGACAGGTTAGAATGGGTGAGAGGAGCAGAGAAATTGAGACGACTAATGTCGCGCCGACAGTTCTCAATGAAAAGATCAAGGGAAGGTAAGAATCCAAAGAGAGGGGTCCATGTGGAGGGAGAATATTGGAGGTGGGTAAAAGGATCCATTGAATGGGGAGAGGACTCCTGCCCAAAGAAGTAAGCACGGAGACGAAGACGGCGGAAGAAGAGTTCAGCAACATGCTGAGCCCGAAATTCATTGAGGTGAGGGCGTAAGGGTATGAAACTAAGTCCTTTGCTGAGCACTGAACGTTCAGCAACGGTGAGGGGAAGGTCAGGGGGTATAGTGAATACACGGCTGGGGTTGGGATTGGAAGACAGGATGGGGACAGAGGGACAGGCAGGGGTGGAGGGTCCTGGATGGGTGTTGGTGTCGATGAGTTGTTAGATCTTGCGTTCCTTTGCACCTGAAAGAAAGAGACAAAGTTTCTTGTTGAGGCATCGGATGAGACGAAGAATAAAATGAAACTGGGGGCACGCGCAGCTTTGAAAAAGGGTACGGCGGTGCTGCTGGAGGGAGAGGTCGAGTGTGTTCGTATAGTGGCGCATGGCACTGAGTGTGGATTTCAGAATGTGACAGGAACAGCAGTCCGAGGAGTGTTGTATGTCCCGGAGATACCTGTAATCCTGGGTGGGTTCGAAACATGAGGGGTGGAATTTCAGTTGAAATCCACGTGGGGTAAGTCGGAGATGGAGACAGTCACTGAGAAAGGAGATATGGCTGTGAAAGCGCGTTTTAGTAAACACCTTGTCAAACACCAGGAGAGAAATGGAAAGCAATGAAGGTGAACAAGGCAAAAGAGAGATAGGGAAATCCTGTCGGAGAGAAGAGCATTACTTCTTCAAGGTAGGCATTCCTTGAAGAGAAGTGGCAGTCAATTAAACACTAAGATAAAAGCAAAAAACTGCAGATGCTGGAAATCCAAAACAAAAATAAAACCAGCTTCTCCAATCTATCCTTGTGACTAAGGTCCTCATTTCTCGAAATATCTTGATAAATCTTTTTTGCTTCCTCTGTAATGCCACAAACAGGATGCTGACATCAAGCCAAAAAGACGTTCCGCCTATCACACAACTGAGTAATGTTGTATATGGATTTCAGTGCCAGTGTGATGCTGGGTATGTAGGCTGTATGCCCCAAATACTGGCGGACCGTATCAAACAACATGTCCCAGCAACTGTTCGCAATGGGCAAGGTACTAACCTTACCCAACCAGCCCGTACTTGCAAAACTCAAAACACAGTGTCCAAATTAGATGTGATTCCGCGATTGGACAACATTTACTAAATAATCCTCAGTGCGCCAGAAATTACACTGACAACTAATTTAATATTGTCAGTCGAGTTCACAGTGTGGCGCATTTGCGTGAACTGAAAGCTACATATGTTAATACACGGTGCCCTGTTCTTTGTAGACAGAAAGAACATGTACACACATTGTGGCACTTTCAGCTCAACAAAATAAGTGACAGCCATTCACTGGTTCATTCCCGAGGGCAACGCCTTGACCAATCAGAGACAAGCTGCCTGGTTTAAATTTCAAACAATGCTTGGCAGTTAACTTTCTGTTAGCATTACCTGATGCATTCTCCATGGCAGTACACTCTACTAATCAGAGTGTACTTGACAAACAATCAGCATTCTCTTCGCATACAGTATAAAATTGTTCTTTTCCCCTGACATTGGCATTTTGATGTGAATTGTCCTGATGAGTGCCAGACAAGAAACTTTGACAAAAAAATGTAATTTTTTCAGCAATACTCAAGGTAGGGGGATAATTAGAAAGGAGGGAAGGATAGTGAGAGACGGGTAGAGAGAGGAGATTGTGGTTAGGGAGAGACGCCCACCCCTTTTCATTCACTATACTGTAATAGTCTAAGTGGACCATATGTTTTCCATTTCCTCTATCTGTACTCCCTTCTCTGATGATTCAGTAACGTTCAGCACCATTCGCGACTCTTCAGATACTGAAGCAGTCCATGTCTGAATGCAGCAAGACCTGGACAATATCAAGATTGGGCTGACAAGTGGCAAGTAACATTCATGCCACACAAGTGTCAGGCAATGACCATCTCCAACAAGAGAGAATTTAACCATCACTCTTGACATTCAATGGCATTACCATCACTGAATTCTCCACTATCAACATCCTGAGGGTTATCATTGACTGGAAAGTGAACTCACCTCCTGTCTCCCCAAAGCCTGTCCACCATCTACAAGGCACAAGTCAGGAGTGTGATGGAATACTCCCCACTTGCCTGGATGAGTGCAGCTCCCACAACACTCAAGAAGCTCAACACCATCCAGGACAAAGCAGCCCCGCTTGATTGGCACCACATCTACAAACATTCACTCCCTCCACCACCGATGCACAGTAGCAGCAGTGTGTACCATCTACAAGATGCACTGCAGGAACTCAACAAGATTCCTTACACAGCACCTTCCAAACCCACGTCATTGATGAAGCAGCTGAAGATGGTTGGGCCGAGGACACTAACCTGAGGAACTCCTGCAGTGATGTCCTGGAGCTGAGATGACTGACCTCCAACAACCACAACCATCTTCCTTTGTGCTAGGTATGACTCCAACCAGTGGAGAGTTTTCCCCCGATTCCCATTGACTCCAGTTTTGCTAGGGCTCCTTGATGCCACACTCGGTCAAATGCTGCCTTGATGTCAAGGGCAGTCATTCTCACCTCACCTCGGGAGTTCAGCTCTTTTGTCCATGTTTGAACCAAGGGTGTAATGAGGTCAGGAGCTGAGTGGCCCTGGCGGAACCCAAACTGGACATCAGTGAGCAGGTTATTGCTAAGTAAGTGCCGTTTGATAGCACTGTTGATGACCCCTTCCATTACTTTACTGATGATGGAGAGTAAACTGATGGGTGGTAATTGACCGAGTTGGATTTGTCCTGCTCTCTGCGTACTGAACATACCTGGGAAATTTTCCACATTGCTGGTTAGATGCCTGTGTTGTAGCTGTACTGGAACAGTTTGTCTAGGAGTGTGGCAAGTTCTGGATCATAAGTCCTCAGTACTATTGCCAGAATATTGTCAGGGCCCATAGCCTTTGCAGTATCCAGTGCCTTCAGCCATTTCTTGATATCACGTGGAGTGAATTGAATTGGCTGAAGACTGGCATCTGTGATGCTGGGGACCTCCGGAGGAGGCTGAGATGGATCATCCACTCGGCACTTCTGGCTGAAGATTGTAGTAAATGCTTCAGCCTTATCTTTTGCACTGATGTGCCGGGCTCCTCCATCATTGAGGATGGGGATATTTGTGGAGCCTCCTTCTCCAGTGAGTTGTTTAATTGTCCACCACCATTCACAACTGGATGTGGCAGGGTTGCAGAGCTTAGATCTGATCCGTTGGTTGTGGGATCACTTAGCTCTGTCTATCACTTGTTGCTTATGCTGTTTGGCATGCAAGTAGTCCTCTATTATAACTGCAGCAGGTTGACACCTCATTTTTAGGTATGCCTGGTGCTGCTCCTGGCATGCCCTCCTGCACTCTTCATTGAACCAGGGTTGATTCCCTGGCTTGATGGTAATGGTAGAGTGGGGGATATGCTGGGCCATGAGGTTACAGATTGTGTTCGAGTACAATTCTGCTGCTGCTGATGGCCCACAGCATCTCATGGATGCCAGGACTTGAGTTGCTGGATCTGTTTAAAATCTATCCCATTTGGTGCAGTGGTAGTGCCACACAGCACGATGGAGGGTATCCTCAATGTGAAGGTGGGACTTTGTCTCCACAATGACTGTGCAGTGGTCACTCCTACCGATACTGTCACGGACAGATGCATCTGCAGCAGGCAGGTTAGTGGGGATGAGGTCAAGTATGTCTTTCCCTCTTGTTGGTTCCCTCACCACCTGACACAGATCCAGCATGGCAGCTATGTCCTTTGGACTCGGCCAGCTCAGTCTGTGGTGGTGCAACCGAGGCTCACTTGGTGATGGATGTTGAAGTCCCCCACCCAGAGTGCATCCTACACCCTTACCAAGCTCAGTACTTCCTCCAAGTGGTGTTCAATATGGATGAGTGCTAATTCATCAGCTGAGGTGGCGGGGTGGGTATGTGTAATCAGCAGGAGGTTTCTTTGTCCATGTTTGACCTGATACCATGAGATTTCATGGGGTCTGGAGTCGATGTTGTGGATTCCCAGGGTAACTCCCTCCCGACTGTATACCACTGTGCCACCACCTCTGCTGGCTGTGTCCTGCCAGTGGGACAGGACGTACCCAGGGATGGTGATGGTGGTGTCTGGGACATTATCTGTAAGGTACGATTCCATGAGGATGACTATGTCAGGCTGTTGCTTGCCTGATCTGTGAGACAGCTCTCCCAATTCTGGAATGTTGTCATTTATTGCAAGGGGAATTGAATCTAAAAGTAGTGTTGTTTGCTATAGTTGGTGAGATCACATCTAGAGCATTGTGTACAATTTTGGTCTCCTTATTTAAGAAGGGACATAATTGCATTAGAAGCAGTTTGGAGAATGTTCACTTGACTGATTCCTTGGATGAGGGAGTTATCTTCTGGGGAAAGGTTGGACAGGTTTGATCTTTCTCAATTGAATTCAGGAGAATGAGAGGTGATCTTATTGAAACATATAAGATCCTGAGGGGTCTTGATAGGGTGGATGCTGAAATGACATTTCCCCTTATGGGAGAGGCTAGAATTTGGGGTCCTGTTTAAAAATAAGGGGTCTTTTATTTAAGGCAGGGATGAGGAGAATTTTGTTTCTTAGAGGATGATGAATCTGTCTAACTCTCCTCCTCAGAGATCAGTGAGTCAGGGTCATTGCATATTTTTAAGGCTGAGTCAGATAGATTCTTGATTGACAAGGGAGTCAATGGTTATGGGGAGTAGACAGGAAAATGGAGTTGAGGTCATGAGGTCACAGTGAGATCAGCCATGATCTTATTGAATGACGGAGCAAGCTCGAGGGGCTGAATGGCCTACTCCTGCTCATACTTCATATGCAAGTATGGTCTTGCTGCTGAGCATTGCGGGGCAAGTATATGCACATGTTGCCTTTGTTGGACTGCAAATTCTGGCAGAAAGCATCTACCCCAAATCTCAGTGTGGTTTCAGAACTGGAACATCTACAGTTGACGTGACCTCTCAGTCCAGTACCTGCAAGAGAAAGGCAGTGAACAAAGGAGACCACTATATGTTGCCTTTATCAATCTCACCAAAGCATTCGACCATATGAGCAGTGATGATCTGTTTAAGCTGCTGGGGAAAATTGGCTGCCAACTGAAGCTGCTTGATGTAATCTCCTCTTTCCATAACAACATGATGGGTAAGGTCAGCTACAATGAGGCAACACCGGAACCCTTTAAGATCCACAATGGAGTCAAACAGGATTGTGTCTGGCATTGGTACATTACACAAATACTTTCACAGAGAGGTAGTTACCCATAAAAGTATCTACAGATCTCAAATTGCAGGAAGTGCTGGAATTTCTTATTGAGAAACAAACTGATTGAGTAAATATTCTAATTGAGGAAGAGTTGCTTGGCTTCAAAAATACACTCAAGTTCCATTGCACTTCAGTCTGAGACACTGCTGGCACAGGTTATCTATTGTCTTGACTCAGCAGGCAGTATTTCAATTGACTTAGAAGGATGTGGGTTCAAGACCTGTTCTAAACTTGAGCGCACAGCCAAGACTGACGAGGTAGTGCTATACTGTCAGAGGTACCAGCTTTTAGACACAATGTTAAACAAAGGCACTGTCTGCATTCTCAGGTGGCCATAAAAGATCCCATGTCTCTGAAAGGAAATATCAGACCCTATGGGCCTGATTTTCATGAGCCAGGGCAACTCCAGAATCATTTAAAAATCGTGGAGGGAACCCAATTCTGGAACTCCCATCTCCATTCGTGGCACTGGCTAATTTTGCCAGGGTGGGTTAAGGGTGCAAGTAGCGCACCTGAACCCTACACTCCCAACTTGATTGGATGCATTGAGGGGCTAAGCATTTCCTAACCATGCCCCCTCCCACCCACTCTGCAGTTTTCGTGGAGTCAGGCCAGCTTCTCCATGACTCATGGTTCAAGGCCATAAGACCATAAGATGTAGGAGCAGAAGTAGACCATTCGGCCCATCGAGTCTGCTCCGCCATTCAATGAGATCATGGCTGATTTGATAATCCTCAACTCCACATTCCTGCCTTTTCCCCATAGCCCTTGAATCCCTGACCGATTAAAAATCTGTCTATCTCGGCTTTGAATATACTAAACGATCCAGCCTCTGCAATAAACAATTCCACTACCCTCTGAGAGAAGAAATTCCTCCTTATCTCTGTTTTAAATGGGTGACCCCTTACTCTGAGATGATGCCCTCTGGTCCTAGACTCTCCCGCAAGGGGAAACAACCTCTCAGCATCTACCCTGTCAAGTCCCCTAAGAATCTTATATGTTTCAATAAGGTCACGTCTCATTCTTCTAAACTCCAGTGAGTACAGGCCCAACCTACTCAACCTCTCCTCATAAGAAAATCCCTCCATACCCAGGATCAACCTAGTGACCCTTCTCTGGACTGCTTCCAATGCCAGTATATCTTTCCTTAGATAAGGGGACCAAAACTGTTCACAGTATTCTAGGTGTGGTCTAACTAGTGCCTTGTATAGTTTTAGTAAGACTTCCCTATTTTTATACTCCATTCCCTTTGAAATAAAGGCCAACATTCCATTTGCCTTCCTTACTACCTGTTGAACTTGTATGTTAGTTTTTTGTGATTCATGCACAAGGACTCCCCAAATCTCTCTGTGCTGCAGCTTTCTGCAGTCTTTCTCCATTGAAATAATATTCAGCTCCTTTATTCTTCCTGCCAAAGTGCATAACCTCACATTTTCCCACATTATATTCCACCTGCCAAGTTTTTGCCCACTCACTGAACCTGTCTATATCCCTCTGTAGACTCCTTGTGTCAGCCTCACCACTTGCCTTCCCACCTATTTTTGTGTCATCCGCAAACTTGGCGATAGTACATTCACTTCCCTCATCCAAGTCATTAATATATATTGTAAATAATTGTGGCCCCAGCACTGATCCCTGTGGCGCTCCACTAGTTACAGGTCACCATTCCGAATATGCACGCTGTATCCCATCTCTCTGTCTTCTATTAGTAAGCCAATGCTCTATCCATACTAATATTCTACCCCCAACACCATGGGCTCGTATCTTATTAAGTAGTATTCTGTGTGGACCATAGTCTAGATTCAGGAATCTTTTGAAAGCTAAGTCCAAAATGCTGTATCCATGACCCCATGCCACCTTCTTGCTCCCCCCCACCATGGCATCTCCATGCCATAATCATGCCACCTCCATGTGGCCCTTCCATCCCCCATCCTTGATGCAGAACAGCCTTGCTGTTGGAGAGACCAAACGCAGACTCAGTGACTGCTTTGCAGAATACCTTCGGTCTATCTGCAAGCATGACCCAGACCCTGTCGCTTGCCATTTCAAAACTCCACCCTGCTCTCATGCCTACATGTCCATCCTTGGCTTGCTGCAGTGTTCCAGTGAAGCTCAACGCAAACTGGAGGAACAGCACCTCACCTTCCAATTACTAATTTTTATTTAATGATTAATCCTCTTTTTTATCCCTCCTTTTTTATCCCATTTTCTATCCTTTTTTCCCCAACCTCTGCCCCCTCTCCCCCTCCTACCCTCCACAGGGCCACTGTAACTTGTTCCATGTTGCTCTTTCACAGAGCGCTGACACTTGTTCTGCTATTAACACATTCTGCTGTTACCTTTATGCCACTATCAGCACCTTCTTTAGCCCTCACCACCACCAGTAACACTTCCTTTGTCTTTTTGTCTATAACACCTTTGTCAATCTCTCCTTTGCCCCCACCTATCACTGGTCTTCTATCCAGCTTCACCTGCCCCACCCCCCCTTAAGCAGTATAAATTTCATCACATTTCTACTCCTCTGTAGCTCCAAAGAAGGGCATACGGGCTCGAAACATTAACTCTGTTTCTCTCTCCACAGATGCTGTCAGACCTGCTGAGCTTTTCCAGCATGTTCTGTTTTTATTTCAGATTTCCAGCATCTGCTTTTAGCCTTGCTGCAACGGGCTATATTGTAAATAATGAGGCATAAAGATTCACCATAATACTGAAATCAGCTGGCACTGTTTATTTCCTCTTTTATGCACCTGTGATCAGTTGGCAAGGATTGGAACAATGTTCTGTTCCAGATTTGTGCCACCTACCTTACCACAACATCTCAATGATTCCATTGTTTAAAAAGGAATTGTGGCAGATTGCAGGGTTTCATTCTGCTGTGATGACAGAGACAGGCAACAAGAAATAAAGATAGAGAGAGACAGAGGCAGAGACTATAATCTGGGCATAGAACAAAGAACAAAGAAAAGTACAGCACAGGAACAGGCCCTTCGGCCCTCCAAGCCTGTGCCGATCATATTGCCCGTCAACTAAAACATTTTGCACTTCCGGAGTCTGTATCCCTCTATTCCCATCCTATTCATGTATTTGTCAAGCTGCCTCTTAAACACCACTATCGCACCTGCTTCCACCACCTCCTCTGGCAGCGAATTCCAGACACTCACTACCCTCTGTGTAAAAAACTTGGCCCGCACATCTCCTCTATAGTTTTCTCCTCTCACCTTAAATCTATGTCCCCTAGTAATTGACTCTTCCACCCTGGGAAAAAGCTTCTGACTATCTACTCTGTCCATGCCGCTCATCATTTTGTAAACTTCTATCAAGTCACCCCTCAATCTCCGTCACTCTAGTGAGAACAATCCCAGTTTCTCCAACCTCTCCTCATAACTAATAACCTCCAGACCAGGCAGCATCCTGGTAAACCTCCTCTGCACCCTCTCCAAAGCCTCCATATCCTTCTGGTAATGTGGCGACCAGAATTGCACGCAATATTCCAAGTGTGGCCTAACCAAGGTTCTATACAGCTACAGCATGACTTCCCAGCTTTTATACTCAATACCCCTGCCAATGATGGCAAGCATGCCATATGCCTTCCTGACTACCTTATCCACCTGTGTTGCCACTTTCAGTGACCTGTGGACACCCACATCCCTCTGCCCGTCGATGCACTTAAGGGTTCTGCCATTTACAGTGTAATAGACTGGAATTTTCTGTGTCTTCTCTGTTCTTCTGCATACCTCTTTTACTCTGTATATACTCTTGCTATTCTGTGCACACACTGGTAATTTTATATACTCTCTATTGGACGTTTATCCTGTTTTATGCTGAACCTGGCTGTGTATATGCTGACCCAGGCTGTGTATACACTGTCCCTGGTTGTATATAGACTTTCCCTGCCTGTGAAACACTATTATTTTTTTCTGTGCAAATGCTTTGCACATACACCCTCTTATTCACTGTCTGTAGCTTAGGTTCAATAGGAGCGGTCAGAGAATTCATGTGCACTATTATCTCACCTTTGGTCCCTAAGGTCACGTCTGCAAAGCAGAAAGTGTCTGATTTTACCTCCATTGTTCCAATATTCTTCAGTTATTTAGCACGTGCTTGAACCAGAAAAGAGCTGGGGAAGGGGGAAATTCAGCTTTATTTTGGATGGTGAAAAGCAAATTAGCTGCAAGCTAATAACTGGGTGTGCCGTTAACAAGTACTTGCAGGGTGCAGTCAGGAGAAGAATGTAGAAGGCTGAATGGAAGCCAAGGACAGCCTCCAGGTGACTAAACCAGAAACTAGAATTCCTCTGTAACAGAGGAGTCTTTCAAGAAATCTCATGAAGCTTTTAAGTTCACATGTGCTTCAATATAAAAGGCCAAACATGCTGGAATAGAACAATACCAGCTGCATGTACTTGCTATCTGCTCCAATCCCATAGCTCTGCTGATACCTGTTAATATGAGGTTACTCAATAGGTGACTCAGGAAAATTGTTCAATCTGTTATTTTGGCCACAGATTTTGTTTAGAATAAAAAATAAACAAGAATTTCTTTAGCACCTTTCACAACCACAGGATGCCACGAGTGATAGGACCAGTGAAGTTATTTTTGAAGCATACTTACTTTTGTAATGTAAAATACATGGTAGTCAATTTCAACACAGCAAGTTACCACAACAATGAGATGTGTAACCAGGTAGTCTGTTTTACAATGTTGTGTCAGGAAGGTATAATAATTTTCATAATATTATTGGAATTTATTGTAAAGTGGGGTGTGTGTGTGTTTCGGACTTAATTGAATTAAAAGCGGCTGGTCTAAAGGCTTTGATGTAACAGAAGTTAAGCTAATTTGAAATGTTAAGTAAACGTAGGGTGTAAAGGGAATATTTACATTTTTAAATAAACCAGCCTATATTGAATTCAAAAGGGGGGGTGGGGTGGTGGGTGAAATGTTTCACTTAGCCAGGGGAAGTGAAGAAACAGTGTGTTTACTTTTCCCAAAGATTACTGGTAAAATTGGTACTATGATGGATTTTTATTATTAGGGAAGTAAAAGTCCAAAGACATGGTGAAACAATGGGAATTTGTATTCAAATGGGAAAATATGCATAAAGGAGAGAAGGCTGTGTGCAAGGGAAGGCATTCTAAGATCTAACAAGTGTGAAAAGTTTACTTGGGCCTTTTAAAAACCAATGTGTCTCACTGTTGCCTGAACTGAGGTATAAGTGAGGTTCAGATTAATTAGGAGATTTAGAAGCTAGTAGTAATTTGTAGATCTATGTACTCAAAATCATTTCTTCTATTGATAAAGTTTTAATTTAGTTTTGTAAGAAACCTGTAAGACCTGGTGGCCCTCTTTTTACTGAATTCAAAGCCTGTATCTCGAAATAAGTACAAATTTCAAAATAGTTGTGGGGCTGCTTCAAATTTCCTGCTGGGATTTGGGTAGCTTGGCATTTACCATCCGCCTGCCATAACAGCTGATTGAGTGAGAAAAACTGGCCAGGGCACCAGAGAAAACTCCCCTGCTTGTCTTCAAAATGGGCCATGAGAATTTTTACGTCCACCTGAGGTAAAGGGAAGAATGGTCCCAGATTTGCCCAATGTGCAGTCGAGGGCAGGAAAATGGATTTTCACACTGTATCATCTCAATCCCGCCTCATTAATTATGCATTCCTGGGAAACATGCCATTTTGTTGGTGGGTGTCCTCTGATTCGTCCACCACGCTGTCACCTCATCACTTCCTCATGCCAGGCGCTATATGTAAAGGGCAGCTGCGTGCACAACTCTCATCCTTCCAGCCCAGCACTGCTGCAGAGAAGACATGGCCCCAAAAGGTAAGGCCGCAGCGCCCTGATTCAGTGATGCATCCCTGGTATGCCTTTTGGACATTGTTGGAGCCCTCTGCATTGTCCTGTACCCCAGCTTTGGCTGCACAAAGCCCATCAGTGTCACCACCCTGGCTTGGGAGGTGGTGGTAACGGTGGTCAGTGCCAACGCTGTACAGAAGAGCTGGGCCATCCAGTGCAGAAAATGGAGGAATGATCTCGTCCGTGTTGCCAGGATAATCGTATCGCTCTAAACTCACCCACTCACAAGCCCATCACACGTTCACTGGCATCTCACCCACTACCAGCCCAAGCGACATCGCCACTCACTCTCTCACACAAACCCTCACATCTCCACCTCACCTCATCTCCTCTGGAGACGGCCTCCACAGCCCTCATCCTCTTTAGGCCACTTGTACAGACCAACATGTGTCCCCACACACATCCTGGGATACCCACCTTCCCCAAGTAGACCATAGCCCTGCAGCCATTGAAAAGCACCCCCCCCACCTCCCCTCCTCCTTATGGCTGGCCTGGTAGGTAGAGACCTGCCCATGAGATCCCTTAAAACTGATGTTATCCTGCCTGAAGCAAGGTAGGTAAACAAGCCTCGAAATTTGCTTATGCTCAGTTGTGAAACATGACGGCTTGCAGTTGTGCTGATGTGCTCGAAGGATCCAATGTGAGAGTATGGTTCCGGCGAGCTTGGCTTATAATGGTATGCAAATGTATTACAATAAAGTTTCGGTCGTGTGGTGACAGGGAACGTGGCCCGCCATTGATGGGCAGAGTGGACGATTGCAAACTGGTTTCATGCTGGCCGTCTTGCCAAATTGTCCACTCATGCCGCCAAACACGCCTGGCCCAACGGGCATGGAAAATTCCACCCAGTGTATACCTTGCAGATAATGTTCCACACACAACCAACACCATTCCCGAGTATCAGGACAGACCCAGCAGGGGTGGCAGCACAGTGGTATACAATCAGGAAGGTGTTGCCCTGGGAGTCCTCAACATTGACTCCGGACCCCATGAAGTCCCATGGCATCAGGTCAAACGTGCACAAGGAAACCTCCAGCTGATTACTGCATACCCTTTCCCTACAGCTGATGAATCAGTGCTCCTCCATGTTGAACATCACTTGGAAGAAGCACTGAGGGTGGCAAGGGTGCAGAATGTACTCAGGAGTGGGGGACTTCAATGTCCATCACCAAGAGTGCCCCGGTAGCACCACCATAGACCAAGCTGGCCGAGTCCTAAAGGACATAGCTTCTAGGCTGGGTCTGTGGCAGGTGCTGAGGGAACCAACAAAAGGGGAACCAAACTTGACCTCATCCTCAGCAATCTGCCTGCCGCAGATGCATCTATCCAAGAGACTGTAAGTAAGAGTGACCACTGTACATTGTGGAGGCGATGCCTGTGGTGGGCAGGATTATCGAAACAATTATTTGGGATAGAATTAGTAGTCACATGGAAAAATATTGGTTGATAAGGAAGAGCCAGCCTGGATATCTAAAGGAGAAATTGTGTTTAACTAACTTGCTGGAGTTTTTTGAAGAGATAACAGAAAAGGTGGATGAGGGTAATGCTGTTGATGTGGTGTACATGGACTTTCAAAAGGCATTTGACACAATGCCACACAACAGACTTGTGAGAAAAGTTACTGTTTGTGGAATAAAAGGGACAGTAGCAACGTGGATACAAAATTGGCTGAAAAATAGGAAGCAGAGAGTAATGGTCAGTGGATATTTTTCGGGCTGAAGGAATGTTTGTAGTGGAATTCCCCAGGGTTTGATAAAGGGACCCTTGCTTTTCCTGATATATATTAATGACCTAGATCTTGATGTGCAGGGGGCAATTTCAAAGTTTGTGGATGATACGAAGCTTGGGAGTGTTGTGAACTGTGAAGAGGACGGTGTGGAACTTCAAGAGGACATAGACAAGTTGGTGGAGTGGGCAGATAGGAGGCAGATGGAGTTCAATGTGGAGAAGTGTGAGGTGATGCATTTTGGTTGGAAGAACATGGACAGACAATATAAAATAAGGGGTGACATTTTGAAGGGGGTGTAGGAGCAAAAAGTCTTGGGTGTATATGTGAATAGATCATTGAAGGTGGCAGTATAGGTGGAGAGAGAGTTAATAAAGCAAGATAGTATCCTGGGCTTGATTAATAGGGTAAGAGAGTACAAGAGCAAGGAGATTATGCTGAATTTATACCAGACACTCGTTAGACCTCAGCTGGAGTATTGTGTACAGTTCTGGGTGCCACACTATAGGAAGGATGTGAACACATTGCAGAGAGTGGAGAAGAGGTTTACAAGAATGGTTCCAGGGATGAGAAACTTCAGCTATGAAGATAGATTGGAGAGGTTGGGATTGTGCTCCTTGGAGAGGAGGAGGCTAAGAGGGGATTTGATGGAGATGTTGAAAATCATGAGGGGTCTGGACAGAGTAGATAGGGAGAAGCTGTTCCCACTTGCAAAAGGGTCGAAAATGAGAGGGCACAGGTTTAAAGTGATTTGCAAAAGAAACAAATGTGGCATTAGAAAAAGCTTTTTCACACAACAAGTGGTTCAGGTCTGGAATTCACAACCTGGAAGTGTGATGGAGGCAGGTTCAATCGAAGCATTCAAGAGGGCATTAGACGATTATTTAAATAGAAACAATATGCAGGGTACGGGGAAAAGGCAGGGCAATGGCACTAGGTCATAATGCTCATTTGGTGAGCCAGTGGTGACATGATGGGCCGAATGGCCTACTTTGTGCTGTTAAAGTTCTGTGATTCTGTGATTCACATTGAGGATACCCTCCATTGTGTTGTATAGCTCTACCACTGTGCTAAATGGGACAGGTCTTGAACAGACCTAACAACTCAAGTCTGGGTATCCATGAGGCACTGTGGGCCATCAACAGCAGTAGAAATATACTCAACCACAATCTGTAACCTCCTGGCCAGGCATAACCCTCACTATACCATTACCACCAAGTCAGGGCATCAACCTGGTTCAATGAAGAGTGCAGGAAAGCATGCTAGAAAAGCACCAGGCATACCTAAAAATGAGGTGTCAACCTGGTGAAGCTACAACACAGGACTACTTGCATGCCAAACAGCAAAAGCAGCAAGTGACAAACAAAGCGAAGCAATTCCACAACCCACAGATCAGATCTAAGCTCTGCAGTCCTGCCACACCCAGTCATGAATGGTGGTGAACAATTAAACAACTCACTGGAAGAGGCGGCTTCACATATATCCCCATCCTTAGTGCAAAAGTCAAGACTGAAGCATTTGCAACAATCTTCAGCCAGAAGTGCCAAGTGGATGATCCATCTCAGCCTCCTACACAGAATGCCAATCTTCAACCAATTGGATTCACTCCACATGATATCAAGAAACGGCTGAAGGCACTGGATATTGCAAAGGTTCTTGGCCCTAACAATATTATGGCAATAGTACTGAAGAATTGTGCTACAGAACTTTCTGCGCCCCTAGCAAAAGTGTTGGCATCTACCCAGCAATGTGGCAAATTGCTCAGGTATGTCCTGTACACAAAAAGCAGTTCAAATCCAACCCAGCCAACTACCGCCCCATCAGTTTACTCTCGATCATCAGTGAAGTAATGGTGCTCAATAATGTTCATTTGAGGTTCTGCCAAAGCCACTCTGCCTCTGGTTCAAACATGGACAACAGAGCTGAACTGCAGAGGTGAGGTGAGAGTGACTGCTATTGACATCAAGGCCGGATTTGACCAAGTTTGACCTCAAGAAGCCCTAGCAAAACTGGAGTCAATGGGAATCAGGGGGAAAACTGTCTGCTGGTTGGAGTCATACCTAGCACAAAGGAAGATAGTTGTGGTTGTTGGAGATCATTCATCTCAATTCCAGGACACAACTGCAGGAGTTCCGCAGGACAGGGTACTTAGCCCAACCATCTTCAGCTGCTTCATCAATGACCTTCCTTCTATCATAAGGTCAGAAGTGGGGATGTTCGCTGATGATTGCACAATGTTCAGCACCATTTGTGGCTCTTCAGCTACTGAAGCAGTCCATGTCCAAATGCAGCAAGACCTGGACAATATCCAGGCTTGGGCTGACAAGTGGCAAGTAACATTCATGCCACCCAAGGGCCAGGCAATGACCATTTCGAACAGGAGAGAATCTAACCATCGGCCCTTGACATTCAATGATATTACCATCACTAAATCCCAAAATATCAACATCCTGAGGGTTAACATTGACCAGAAATGGAACTGGACTAGCCTATAAATACTATGGCTACAAGAACAGGTCAGAGGCTATGGTATCCTGTGACGTGTAACTCATCTCCTGACAAGCTAAGGCCTGTTAACCATCTACAAGGCACAAGTCAGGAGTGTGATGGAAAACTCCCCACGTGCCTGGATGATTCCATAACCAGGAATCACAGCCCATTGGAATAGAGACTCTGTAACTGGGAATCACTGCTAATTTGGAATAGAGACTCCGTAACTGGGAATCATTGCCTATTGGAATAGAGACCCGGAACCAGGAATCACTGCCCATTGGAATAGAGACTCCGTAACCGGGAATCACTGCCCATTGGAATAGAGACTCCGTAACCGGGAATCACTTCCCATTGGAATAGAGATTCCGTAACCGGGAATCACTGCCCATTGGAATAGAGACTCCGTAACCGGGAATCACTGCCCATTGGAATAGAGACTCCGTAACCGGGAATCACTGCCCATTGGAATAGAAACTCCGTAACCGGGAATCTCTTCCCAATCGAATAGAGACTCCGTAACCAGGAATCACTGCCCGTTGGATTAGAAACTCTGTAACCGGGAATCACTGCCTGTTGGATTAGAGACTCAGTAACCGGGAATCACTTCCCATTGGAACAGAGATTCCGTAACCCGGAATCACTGCCCATTTGAATGGAGACTCCAAAACCAGGAATCACTGTCCATTCAAATAGAGACTCTGTAACTGGGAATCACTTACCATTACAATAGAGACACCATAACCGGGAATCACTGCCCCTTGGAATAGAGACACTGTAACCGGGAATCACTGCCCATTGGAATAGAGACTTCGTAACCCGGAATCACTGCCCATTGGAATAGAGACTCCGTAATCCGGAATCACTGCCCATTGGAATAGAGACTCCGTAACCGGGAATCACTGCCCATTGGGATAGAGACTCCGTAACTGGGAATCACTGCCCATTGGAATAGAGACTCCATAACCCATAATCACTGCCCATTGGTATAGAGACTCCGTATCCGGGAATTATTTCCCATTGGATTAGAGATCTGTAACCGGGAATCACTGATCATTGGAATAGACACTCTGTAACCGGGAATCACTGCCCATTGGAATAGAGACTCCGTGACCGGGAATCACGGCACATTGCAACAGAGACTCAGTAACTGGGAATCACTGCCCATTGGAACAGAGACTTGGTAACCGGGAATCACTGCCCATTGGAATAGAGACTCCGAAGAGGGGAATCAATGCCCATTGGAATAGAGACTCCAAAACTGGGAATCACTGCCCATTGGAATAGAGACTCTGTAACTGGGAATTACTGCCCATTGGATTAGAGACTCCGTAACCGGGAATCACTGCCCATTGGAATAGACACTCTGTAACCGGGAATCACTGCCCATTGGTATAGAGACTCCGTAACCAGGAATCATTGCCCATTGGAATAGACACTCTGTAACCGGGAACCACTTCCCATTGGATTAGAGACTATGTAACCGGGAATCACTGCCCATTGGGATAGAGACTCCGTAACCGGGAATCACTGCCCATTGGGATAGAGACTCCGTATCCGGGAATCACTTCCCATTGGAATAGAGAATCTGTAACTGGGAATCACTGCTCATTGGAATAGAGACCTGGAACCAGGAATCACTGCCCATTGGAATAGAGACTCCGTAACCGGGAATCACTGCCCATTGGAATAGAGACTCCATAACCGGGAATCACTTCCCATTGGAATAGAGACTCCGTAACCGGGAATCACTGCCCATTGGAATAGAGACTCCGTAACCGGGAATCACTGCCCATTGGAATAGAAACTCCGTAACCGGGAATCTCTTCCCAATCGAATAGAGACTCTGTAACCAGGAATCACTGCCCGTTGGATTAGAAACTCTGTAACCGGGAATCACTGCCCGTTGGATTAGAGACTCAGTAACCGGGAATCAATTCCCATTGGAACAGAGATTCCGTAACCCGGAATCATTGCCCATTTGAATGGAGACTCCAAAACCAGGAATCACTGTCCATTCAAATAGAGACTCTGTAACTGGGAATCACTTACCATTACAATAGAGACACCATAACTGGGAATCACTGCCCCTTGGAATAGAGACACTGTAACCGGGAATCACTGCCCATTGGAATAGAGACTCCGTAACCCGGAATCACTGCCCATTGGAATAGAGGCTCCGTAATCCGGAATCACTGCCCATTGGAATAGAGACTCCGTAACCGGGAATCACTGCCCATTGGGATAGAGACTCCGTAACTGAGAATCACTGCCCATTGGAATAGAGACTCCATAACCCATAATCACTGCCCATTGGTATAGAGACTCCGTATCCGGGAATTATTTCCCATTGGATTAGAGATCTGTAACCGGGAATCACTGATCATTGGAATAGACACTCTGTAACCGGGAATCACTGCCCATTGGAATAGAGACTCCGTGACCAGGAATCACGGCACATTGCAACAGAGACTCAGTAACCGGGAATCACTTCCCATTGGAACAGAGACTTGGTAACCGGGAATCACTGCCCATTGGAATAGAGACTCCGAAGAGGGGAATCAATGCCCATTGGAATAAAGACTCCAAAACTGGGAATCACTGCCCATTGGATTAGAGACTCCGTAACCGGGAATCACTGCCCATTGGAATAGAGACTCTGTAACCGGGAATCACTGCCCATTGGAATAGACACTCTGTAACCGGGAATCACTGCCCATTGGTATAGAGACTCCGTAACCAGGAATCACTGCCCATTGGAATAGAGACTATGTAACCGGGAATCACTGCCCATTGGGATAGAGACTCCGTAACCGGGAATCACTGCCCATTGGGATAGAGACTCCGTAACCGGGAATCACTTCCCATTGGAATAGAGACTCCGTAACCCGGAATCACTGCCCCTTGGAATAGAGAATCTGTAACTGGGAATCACTGCTCATTGGAATAGAGACCCGGAACCAGGAATCACTGCCCATTGGAATAGAGACTCCGTAACCGGGAATCACTGCCCATTGGAATAGAGACTCCGTAACCGGGAATCACTTCCCATTGGAAAAGAGACTCCGTAACCGGGAATCACTGCCCATTGGAATAGAGACTCCGTAACCGGGAATCACTTCCCATTGGAATAGAGACTCCGTAACCGGGAATCACTGCCCATTGGAATAGAAACTCCGTAACCGGGAATCTCTTCCCAATCGAATAGAGACTCCGTAACCAGGAATCACTGCCCGTTGGATTAGAAACTCTGTAACCGGGAATCACTGCCCGTTGGATTAGAGACTCAGTAACCGGGAATCACTTCCCATTGGAAGAGAGATTCCGTAATCCGGAATCATTACCCATTTGAATGTAGACTCCAAAACCAGGAATCACTGTCCATTCAAATAGAGACTCTGTAACTGGGAATCACTTACAATTACAATAGAGACACCATAACCAGGAATCACTGCCCCTTGGAATAGAGACACTGTAACTGGGAATCACTGCCCATTGGAATAGAGACTCCGTAACCGGGAATCACTTCCCATTGGAACAGAAACTTGGTAACCGGGAATCACTGCCCATTGGAATAGAGACTCCGAAGAGGGGAATCAATACCCATTGGAATAGAGACTCCAAAACTGGGAATCACTGCCCATTGGAATAGAGACTCTGTAACTGGGAATCACTGCCCATTGGATTAGAGACTCCGTAACCGGGAATCACTGCCCATTGGAATAGAGACTCTGTAACCGGGAATCACTGCCCATTGGAATAGAGACTCCGTGACCGGGAATCACGGCACATTGCAACAGAGACTCCGTAACCGGGAATCATTTCCCATTGGAACAGAGACTTGGTAACCCGGAATCACTGCCCATTGGAAGAAAGACTGTGTAACCGGGAATCACTGCCCATTGGAATAGAGACTCCGAAGAGGGGAATCAATACCCATTGGAATAGAGACTCCAAAACCGGGAATCACTGCCCATTGGATTAGAGACTCCGTAACCGGGAATCACTGCCCATTGGAATAGACACTCTGTAACCGGGAATCACTGCCCATTGGTATAGAGACTCCGTAACCAGGAATCACTGCCCATTGGAATAGACACTCTGTAACCGGGAATTACTTCCCATTGGATTAGAGACTATGTAACCGGGAATCACTGCCCATTGGGATAGAGACTCCGTAACCGGGAATCACTGCCCATTGGGATAGAGACTCCGTAACCGGGAATCACGGCCCATTGGAATAGAAACTCCGTAACTGGGAATCACTGCCCATTGGAATAGAGACTCCGTAACCGGGAATCACTTCCCATTGGAATAGAGACTCCATAACCGGGAATCACTGCCCCTTGGAATAGAGAATCTGTAACTGGGAATCACTGCTCATTGGAATTGAGACCCGGAACCAGGAATCACTGCCCATTGGAATAGAAACTCCGTAACCGGGAATCTCTTCCCAATCGAATAGAGACTCCATAACCAGGAATCACTGCCCGTTGGATTAGAAACTCTGTAACCGGGAATCACTGCCCGTTGGATTAGAGACTCAGTAACCGGGAATCACTTCCCATTGGAACAGTGATTCCGTAACCCGGAATCATTGCCCATTTGAATGGAGACTCCAAAACCAGGAATCACTGTCCATTCAAATAGAGACACCATAACCGGGAATCACTGCCCCTTGGAATAGAGACACTGTAACCGGGAATCCCTGCCATTGGAATAGAGACTCCGTAACCGGGAATCACTGCCCATTGGAATAGAGACACTGTAACCGGGAATCACTGCCCATTGGAATAGAGATCTGTAACCGGGAATCACTGCCCATTGGAATAGAGACACTGTAACCGGGAATCACTGCCCATTGGAATAGAGACTCCGTAACCCATAATCACTGCCCATTGGAATAGAGACTCCGTATCCGGGAATCACTGCCCATTGGAATAGAGATCTGTAACCGGGAATCACTGCCCATTGGAATAGAGACTCCGTAACCCATAATCACTGCCCATTGGTATAGAGACTCCGTATCCGGGAATCATTTCCCATTGGATTAGAGATCTGTAACTGGGAATCACTGATCATTGGAATAGACACTCTGTAACCGGGAATCACTGCCCATTGGGAGAGAGACTCTGTAACCGGGAATCACTGCCCATTGGAATAGAGACTCTGTAACCGGGAATCACTGCCCATTGGAATAGAGACTCCGTGACCGGGAATCACGGCACATTGCAACAGAGACTCCGTAACCGGGAATCACTTCCCATTGGAACAGAGACTTGGTAACCGGGAATCACTGCCCATTGGAATAGAGACTCCGAAGAGGGGAATCAATACCCATTGGAATAGAGACTCCAAAACCGGGAATCACTGCCCATTGGATTAGAGACTCCGTAACCGGGAATCACTGCCCATTGGAATAGACACTCTGTAACCGGGAATCACTGCCCATTGGTATAGAGACTCCATAACCAGGAATCACTGCCCATTGGAATAGACACTCTGTAACCGGGAATCACTTCCCATTGGATTAGAGACTATGTAACCGGGAATCACTGCCCATTGGGATAGAGACTCCGTAACCGGGAATCACTGCCCATTGGGATAGAGACTCCGTAACCGGGAATCACGGCCCATTGGAATAGAAACTCCGTAACTGGGAATCACTGCCCATTGGAATAGAGACTCCGTAACCGGGAATCACTTCCCATTGGAATAGAGACTCCATAACCGGGAATCACTGCCCCTTGGAATAGAGAATCTGTAACTGGGAATCACTGCTCATTGGAATTGAGACCCGGAACCAGGAATCACTGCCCATTGGAATAGAAACTCCGTAACCGGGAATCTCTTCCCAATCGAATAGAGACTCCATAACCAGGAATCACTGCCCGTTGGATTAGAAACTCTGTAACCGGGAATCACTGCCCGTTGGATTAGAGACTCAGTAACCGGGAATCACTTCCCATTGGAACAGTGATTCCGTAACCCGGAATCATTGCCCATTTGAATGGAGACTCCAAAACCAGGAATCACTGTCCATTCAAATAGAGACACCATAACCGGGAATCACTGCCCCTTGGAATAGAGACACTGTAACCGGGAATCCCTGCCATTGGAATAGAGACTCTGTAACCGGGAACCACTGCCCATTGGAATAGAAACTCCGTAACCGGGAATCACTGCCCATTGGAATAGAGACACTGTAACCGGGAATCACTGCCCATTGGAACAGAGATCTGTAACCGGGAATCACTGCCCATTGGAATAGAGACACTGTAACCGGGAATCACTGCCCATTGGAATAGAGACTCCGTAACCCATAATCACTGCCCATTGGAATAGAGACTCCGTATCCGGGAATCACTGCCCATTGGAATAGAGATCTGTAACTGGGAATCACTGCCCATTGGAATAGAGACTCCGTAACCCATAATCACTGCCCATTGGTATAGAGACTCCGTATCCGGGAATCATTTCCCATTGGATTAGAGATCTGTAACCGGGAATCACTGATCATTGGAATAGACACTCTGTAACCGGGAATCATTGCCCATTGGGAGAGAGACTCTGTAAGCGGGAATCACTGCCCATTGGAATAGAGACTGTGTAACCGGGAATCATTGCCCATTGGAATAGAGACTCCGAAGAGGGGAATCAATGCCCATTGGAATAGAGACTCCAAAACTGGGAATCACTGCCCATTGGAATAGAGACTCTGTAACCGGGAATCACTGCCCATTGGATTAGAGACTCCGTAACCGGGAATCACTGCCCATTGGAATAGAGACTCCGTAACCGGGAATCACTGCCATTGGATTAGAGACTATGTAACCAGGAATCACTGCCCATTGGTACAGAGACTCCGTAACCCATAGTCCCTGTCCATTGGAATAGAGACTCCGTAACCCGAAATCACTGCCCATTGGAATAGAGACTCTGTAACCCATAGTCCCTGTCCATTGGAATAGAGACTCCGTAACCCGGAATCACTGCCCATTGGAATAGAGACTCTGTAACCGGGAATCATTGCCCATTGGAATAGAGAGTCCGTAACCCGGAATCACTACCCATTGGAATAGAGACTCCGTAACCGGGAATCACTGCCCATTGGAATAGAGACTCCGTAACCGGGAATCACTGCCCATTGGAATAGAGACACGGTAACCGGGAATCACTGCCCATTGGGATAGAGACTCCATAACCCATAATCACTGCCCATTGGAATAGAGACTCCGTAACCGGGAATCACTGCCCATTGGATGAGGATTGATGCAGGGAATCACTGCCCATTGGATGAGGATTGATGCAGGGAATCACTGCCCATTGATGAGGATTGATGCTGGAAATCACTGCCCATTGGATGAGGATTGATGCAGGGAGTCACTGCCCATTGGATGAGGATTGATGCTGGGAATCACTACCCATTGGATGAGGATTGATGTTGGAAATCACTGCCCATTGGATGAGGATTTAATGCTGGGAATCACTGCCCATTGGATGAGGATTGTAGCTGGGAATCACTGCCCATTGGATGAGGATTTAATGCCTGAAATCACTGCCCATTGGATGAGGATTGATGCTGGGAATCACTGCCCATTCGATGAGGATTGATGCTGGGAAGTGCTGCCCATTGGTTGAGGATTGATGCTGGGATTCACTGCCCATTGGATGAGGATTGATGCTGGGAAATGCTGCCCATTGGATGAGGATTGATGCTGGGAATCACTGCCCATTGGATGAGGATTGATGCTGGGAATCACTGCCCATTCGATGAGGATTGATGTTGGAAATCACTGCCCATGGGATGAGGATTACTGCTGGGAATCACTGCCCATTGGATGAGGATTGATGCTGGGAATCACTGCCCATTGGATGAGGATTACTGCTGGGAATCACTGCCCATTGGATGAGGATTGATGCTGGGAATCACTGCCCATTGGATGAGGATTGATGCTGGGAATCACTGCCCATTGGATGAGGATTGATGCTGGGAATCACTGCCCATTGGATGAGGATTGATGCTGGGAATCACTGCCCATTGGATGAGGATTGATGCTGGGAATCACTGCCCATTGGATGAGGATTGATGTTGGAAATCACTGCCCATTGGATGAGGATTACTGCTGGGAATCACTGCCCATTGGATGAGGATTGATGCTGGGAATCACTGCCCATTGGATGAGGATTGATGCTGGGAATCACTGCCCATTGGATGAGGATTGATGCTGGGAATCACTGCCCATTCGATGAGGATTGATGCTGGGAATCACTGCCCATTGGATGAGGATTGATGCTGGGAGTCACTGCCCATTCGATGAGGATTGATGCTGGGAATCACTACCCATTGGATGAGGATTGATGCTGGGAATCACTGCCCATTGGATGAGGATTGATGCTGGGAATCACTGCCCATTCGATGAGGATTGATGCTGGGAATCACTGCCCATTGGATGAGGATTGATGCTGGGAATCACTGCCCATTGGATGAGGATTGATGCTGGGAATCACTGCCCATTGGATGAGGATTGATGCTGGGAATCACTGCCCATTGGATGAGGATTGTAGCTGGGAATCACTGCCTATCGAATGAGGATTGATGCTGGGAATCACTGCCCATTGGATGAGGATTGATGCTGGGAATCACTGCCCATTGGATGAGGATTTAATGCTGGGAATCACTGCCCATTGGATGAGGATTGATGCTGGGAATCACTGCCCATTGGATGAGGATTTAATGCTGGGAATCACTGCCCATTGGATGAGGATTGATGCTGGGAATCACTGCCCATTGGATGAGGATTGATGCTGGGAATCACTGCCCATTGGATGAGGATTTAATGCTGGGAATCACTGCCCATTGGATGAGGATTGATGCTGGGAATCACTGCCCATTGGATGAGGATTGATGCTGGGAATCACTGCCCATTGGATGAGGATTGATGCTGGGAATCACTGCCCATTGGATGAGGATTGATGCTGGGAATCACTGCCCATTGGATGAGGATTGATGCTGGGAATCACTGCCCATTGGATGAGGATTGATGCTGGGAATTGCGGGCTTCTTTCCAGGTGTTTAGTGTTGCTGCTCCAGCTGAGCTCAGGGACGAAGTGTCAACCTCCAGATGTTGGACACTTAGGTCACGTGCTCCGGGGGCGGGGCCTTTGTACAAAGGGTAATTATTCTCAGGGGCGGGGCATATGAACGTCATATCCGGTTTGGGCGGTTGCTAAGGAGACCCGTAACAACGAGAGAAATACAGGCTGAAATAATGGTAATAACACAGCTGGAAGGACTTAAATAACTGGAACAGCAGAGAGAGAGACTGGGCTAATGGGAATAGAGAGAGAGACTGGGATAATGGGAATAGAGAGAGAGAGACTGGGATAATGGGAATAGAGAGAGAGAGAGACTGGGATAATGGGAATAGAGGGAGACTGGGATAATGGGAATAGAGAGAGAGAGACTGGGATATTGGGAATAGAGAGAGAGAGAGACTGGGCTAATGGGAATAGAGAGAGAGACTGGGATAATGGGAATAGAGAGAGAGAGACTGGGATAATGGGAATAGAGAGAGAGAGAGACTGGGATATTGGGAATAGAGAGAGTGACTGGGATAATGGGAATAGAGAGAGAGACTGGGATAATGGGAATAGAGAGAGAGAGAGACTGGGATAATGGGAATAGAGAGAGAGAGAGAGAGACTGGGATAATGGGAATAGAGAGAGAGAGAGAGACTGGGATAATGGGAATAGAGAGAGAGAGAGAGACAGGGATAATGGGAATAGAGAGAGAGAGAGACTGGGATAATGGGAATAGAGAGAGTGACTGGGATAATGGGAATAGAGAGAGAGACTGGGATAATGGGAATAGAGAGAGAGAGAGACTGGGATAATGGGAATAGAGAGAGAGACTGGGATAATGGGAATAGAGAGAGAGAGAGAGAGAGAGACTGGGATAATGGGAATAGAGAGAGAGAGAGACTGGGATAATGGGAATAGAGAGAGAGAGAGAGACTGGGATAATGGGAATAGAGAGAGAGAGACTGGGATAATGGGAATAGAGAGAGATTGGGATAATGGGAATAGAGAGAGTGAGAGACTGGGATAATGGGAATAGAGAGAGAGATTTGGATAATGGGAATAGAGAGAGAGACTGGGATAATGGGAATAGAGAGAGAGAGAGAGTGACTGGGATAATGGGAATAGAGAGAGTGACTGGGATAGTGGGAATAGAGAGAGACTGGGATAATGGGAATAGAGAGAGAGAGAGACTGGGATAATGGGAATAGAGAGAGAGAGAGACTGGGATAATGGGAATAGAGAGAGAAAGAGAGACTGGGATAATGGGAATAGAGAGAGAAAGAGAGACTGGGATAATGGGAATAGAGAGTGAAAGAGAGACTGGGATAATGGGAATAGAGAGTGAGAGAGACTGGGATAATGGGAATAGAGAGAGAGACTGGGATAATGGGAATAGAGAGAGAGAGAGACTGGGATAATGGGAATAGAGGGAGACTGGGATAATGGGAATAGAGAGAGAGAGACTGGGATATTGGGAATAGAGAGAGAGAGAGACTGGGCTAATGGGAATAGAGAGAGAGACTGGGATAATGGGAATAGAGAGAGAGAGAGAGAGACTGGGATAATGGGAATAGAGAGAGAGAGAGACTGGGATAATGGGAATAGAGGGAGACTGGGACAATGGGAATAGAGAGAGGGAGAGAGAGACTGGGATATTGGGAATAGAGAGAGAGAGAGACTGGGATAATGGGAATAGAGAGAGAGAGAGAGACTGGGATAATGGGAATAGAGAGAGAGACTGGGATAATGGGAATAGCGAGAGAGACTGGGATAATGGGAATAGAGAGAGAGAGACTGGGATAATGGGAATAGAGAGAGAGAGAGAGAGACTGGGATAATGGGAATAGAGAGAGAGAGAGAGACTGGGATAATGGGAATAGAGAGAGAGAGAGACTGGGATAATGGGAATAGAGAGAGAGACTGGGATAATGGGAATAGAGAGAGTGACTGGGATAATGGGAATAGAGAGAGAGACTGGGATAATGGGAATAGAGAGCGAGAGAGAGACTGGGATAATGGGAATAGAGAGAGAGACTGGGATAATGGGAATAGAGAGAGAGAGAGACTGGGATAATGGGAATAGAGAGAGAGACTGGGATAATGGGAATAGTGAGAGAGACAGGGATAATGGGAATAGAGAGAGAGAGACTGGGATAATGGGAATAGAGAGAGAGAGAGAGAGACTGGGATAATGGGAATAGAGAGAGAGAGAGAGAGAGAGAGACTGGGATAATGGGAATAGAGAGAGAGAGAGAGAGACTGGGATAATGGGAATAGAGAGAGAGAGAGAGACTGGGATAATGGGAATAGAGAGAGAGACTGGGATAATGGGAATAGAGAGAGTGACTGGGATAATGGGAATAGAGAGAGAGACTGGGATAATGGGAATAGAGAGAGAGAGAGAGACTGGGATAATGGGAATAGAGAGAGAGACTGGGATAATGGGAATAGAGAGGGAGAGAGAGAGACTGGGATAATGGGAATAGAGAGAGAGAGAGACTGGGATAATGGGAATAGAGGGAGACTGGGATAATGGGAATAGAGAGAGGGAGAGAGAGACTGGGATATTGGGAATAGAGAGAGAGAGAGACTGGGATAATGGGAATAGAGAGAGAGAGAGACTGGGATAATGGGAATAGAGAGAGAGACTGGGATAATGGGAATAGCGAGAGAGACTGGGATAATGGGAATAGAGAGAGAGAGACTAGGATAATGGGAATAGAGAGAGAGAGAGAGAGACTGGGATAATGGGAATAGAGAGAGAGAGAGAGAGAGAGACTGGGATAATGGGAATAGAGAGAGAGAGAGAGAGAGACTGGGATAATGGGAATAGAGAGAGAGAGAGACTGGGATAATGGGAATAGAGAGAGAGACTGGGATAATGGGAATAGAGAGTGTGACTGGGATAATGGGAATAGAGAGAGAGACTGGGATAATGGGAATAGAGAGAGAGAGAGACTGGGATAATGGGAATAGAGAGAGAGACTGGGATAATGGGAATAGAGAGAGAGAGAGAGAGAGAGAGAGAGACTGGGATAATGGGAATAGAGAGAGAGGGAGACTGGGATAATGGGAATAGAGAGAGAGAGAGAGAGACTGGGATAATGGGAATAGAGAGAGAGAGACTGGGATAATGGGAATAGAGAGAGATTGGGATAATGGGAATAGAGAGAGTGATAGACTGGGATAATGGGAATAGAGAGAGAGATTTGTATAATGGGAATAGAGAGAGAGACTGGGATAATGGGAATAGAGAGAGAGAGAGAGTGACTGGGATAATGGGAATAGAGAGAGAGAGAGACTTAGATAATGGGAATAGAGAGAGAGAGAGACTGGGATAATGGGAATAGAGAGAAAGAGAGACTGGGATAATGGGAATAGAGAGAGATTGGGATAATGGGAATAGAGAGAGTGAGAGACTGGGATAATGGGAATAGAGAGAGAGATTTGGATAATGGGAATAGAGAGAGAGACTGGGATAATGGGAATAGAGAGAGAGAGAGAGTGACTGGGATAATGGGAATAGGGAGAGAGAGACTGGGATAGTGGGAATAGAGAGAGAGACTGGGATAGTGGGAATAGAGAGAGACTGGGATAATGGGAATAGAGAGAGAGAGAGACTGGGATAATGGGAATAGAGAGAGAGAGAGACTGGGATAATGGGAATAGAGAGAGAAAGAGAGACTGGGATAATGGGAATAGAGAGTGAGAGACTGGGATAATGGGAATAGAGAGAGAGTGGGATAATGGGAATAGAGAGAGAGTGGGATAATGGGAATAGAGAGAGAGAGTGGGATAATGGGAATAGAGAGAGAGACTGGGATAATGGGAATAGAGAGAGAGAGAGACTGGGATAATGGGAATAGAGAGAGAGAGAGAGAGAGAGAGAGACTGGGATAATGGGAATAGACAGAGAGACTGGGATAATGGGAATAGAGAGAGAGAGAGACTGGGATAATGGGAATAGAGAGAGACTGGGATAATGGGAATAGAGAGTGAGAGAGACTGGGATAATGGGAATAGAGAGAGAGAGACTGGGATAATGGGAATAGAGAGAGAGACTGGGATAATGGGAATAGAGAGAGAGAGAGAGAGACTGGGATAATGGGAATAGAGAGAGAGAGACTGGGATAATGGGAATAGAGAGAGAGACTGGGATAATGGGAATAGAGAGAGAGAGAGAGACTGGGATAATGGGAATAGAGAGAGAGAGACTGGGATAATGGGAATAGAGAGAGAGAGAGAGAGACTGGGATAATGGGAATAGAGAGAGAGAGACTGGGATAATGGGAATAGAGAGAGAGACTGGGATAATGGGAATAGAGAGAGAGAGAGAGAGAGTGAGAGACTGGGATAATGGGAATAGAGAGAGAGTGGGAGATTGGAATAGCAGGGAGAGAGAGATAGCGACTGGAATAATTACAGCAGGGAGAGGGATAGACTGGAATAATGGTGGAGAGTGTTTGTGGCTACCGCCTTGGTAAACTGGTTGTACAGTATTTGAGGGAGGTGCTTTGTTCACTTTTATTACATGGCACTTGGGGGACATACGTTGCTACATATGGCTTGCAGTTGTGTTCAGCAGATACCCTCTGGTCGCGGTTCCTGCAATGTTCAGCAGGGCTGCTGGGCACCCCGGGTCCTGCTTACATTTCATGAGTGTCATTGTCCTTCTTGGACTCAATTCCTCAACCTCCAAGTCACTTTGTATATGCTGGCACCATCGCTTGTGTCTTCATCTTCGCCTTTAGCATCGTGGCAGCATCTGATTAACTCGAGATCAATTCTCTCTGTTCTAGTGACGCACATTATCCTAGCGCTTTCTAGATGTGATTAACAATATGTCCAGCCGTAAAGGAATGAGAGCAAAACCGGGAGCTGGGAAAGCAACAAAAAAGTCCAATCAACCAGCAAAAAAAGGTACTTGTACATAAAGCAAAGATCCAGCTGAGTGAACATAGGATATAGGAGCAGGAGTAGGCCATTCGGCCCCTTGAGCCTGCTCTGCCATTCAACCAGCTGGTGGATGATCTACCTCAATGCCATTTTCCTTTGTTATCCCCAATCCCTTGAAAATTTTAACATTTAGAGGTCTATTGATCTCTTTCTTGAAGGCACTCAATGACTGAGCCTCCATAGAGGTCTGTAATATTTGCAATGCTCTGGTCCTCTGGCACAACCCCTGTATCTAAAGAGGATTGGAAGATCATATTTTCTGCCTTTACTTACCTCAAATGCATCTCACCCTGTTGTGGTGACTTATCAATTTTCTAATACCTCCTTTTAGATTTTTTTTAGACAACAACCAGCTCTTTCATTATGACTTTGACAACATCTTTCTTGTTAAGGATAGATGTAAAGTACTTATTTATTACCTCAGCAATTCCCTCTGCTACCTTGAGTAAATCCATTTTTCGTTCCCTAGTTGCCTCATCCCTCCTCTAACTACTCTTTTACTATTTAGATTCACACAGAAGACCTTTAAATTCTCTTTCATGTTATTTGCCAGCCTCTTCTCATACTCTTTCTTTGTCTCTCTAATTTCCTTTTTCACTTCCCCTCTGAATTTTCTACATTCAGCCTGATTCTCATTTGCATTGTCTGACATCACACACTCCCCTTTTCTGCTTCATCTTACTCTTTATCTCTTTCGTCATCCAACAAGTTCTGACTTTGCTTGCTCTACCTTTTCTCTTCCTGGGAACCTACTTTGATGGTACCCAAACCATCTGCCCTTTAAAGACAGACCATTGTTCCATTACAGTTTTGCATGCCAAGCTTTGATTCCAATTTACCTGGGCCAGGTCCAGTCTCACCCCACTGAAATTGGCCCTCCTTGAATTAAGTATTTATACTCTAGACTTTTTCTTGGCTGTTTCCACAGTTAACCTAAATCTTATGATACAATGATCACTTTTACCTGAATGTACCCCTACTGGCACTTGATCCACTTGGCCCACCTCATTCCCAGAACCAGATTCAGCAATGCTACCTTCCATGTGGCGCTGGAAACATACCAATGAAGAAAGTTCCCCTCAACACACTTCAGGAAGGCTTTCTCCTTCAATAATATAACATCATGACCTTTTATTTTAATGGCAGGTGTTGGTGGTGATTTTGCTTTCCCATTTACATCTCCTCTAGACACATTTTATGTCCCTTTCCTTGTCCTGTTACCATCTCATTTTGCCTTTAATATCAGCCCTTTTGTCATTTAGTCACTCTTGACTTGCATTCTGTCTTCTCTTTTGCTCTTTTTACCCTCCTGGGTGAGGAACTGTTACAGCTTACAGTGCTCAAAGGCGCTCCCAGTTCAGATGAAGGCTCATCAACCTGAAACATTAACCTTGTTTCTCCCTGCACAGATGCTGCCAGATCTGCTGAGTATTTCCAGCACTTTCTCTGTTTATTTCACTCATTCACTGGTTTAATGGTACAATTCAATACTTACCATTCTGTGACCATACACGACTGCAAGAACTGACTGGTAATGTCAACCATCCATTCCAAGTCCACTTCTGGCTATATTCTAAGTGATAATACAAGCCTGTAGGTTTCCCGATTTGCTTGGTTGCATTTAACTTGGTTGCAGCTCTGATACCTGGTGCAACAGATTTTGCCGATTAAACTTCAAAAAAAGTGATTCATTGCCTGTGGCAAAATAATGAGAAAAGAAAGAGTTGAATTTATATAGCACCTTTCACAACCACTGGATTTCTCACTTTACAGCCAATGAAGTGCACTGTGATCTAGGAAACACGGTAACCAAGGAGCTCACATCAAACTCCCGCAAACAGCAATGTGATAATGGCCAGATAATGTGACTGAGGGATAAATATTGGCGTGGTCACCAGAGTGAACCCCCCCCCACTGCCTTTCTTCGAAATAGGTCAATGGGGTCTTTTAAGTTCCACCTGAGTGGGCATACAGAGACTTGGTTTAATGTCTCACCTGAAAGTCAGCACCTCTGACAGTTCAGCACTGGGAGCGTCAGCCTTGATTTTTGTGCAGTTTTGAATTCGAACTTTCTGATTGGGAGGCGAGAGTGCTACCAACTAAGCCATGGCTGACGCACATTTTCATCTTAATCTTGTGAAAGGTGCTTTATCAATATATTCTCATTGAGAAAGACTTGTGTTTACATAGTGCCTTTCAATACCTCGGAATGTCTCAAAGTGCTTTATAAACAATGAAGTATTTTTTTGAAGAGCTGCTACTGTTGTAATGTAGGAAACATGGAGCTAATTTACACACAGCAACACCTCAAAAACAATAATAATGTTCTTGTGATGTTGATCGAGGAATAACTGGTGGCCAGGCCACTGGGAAGAGCTTATTTTTTAATTGTTCACGGGGTGTAAGTGATACTGGCGAGGCCAGTTCAGAGAAATATGAGTTCACAACTAGAATTACTACTGCACTGCATCCTTTTTTTAACAATTGTTTGTGGCATGAAAGGAGTGATTGTCATGATACACAGTTCTATATATATGTAAAGTGTACAATCAAGTTGGGTCTTGTTACTAATCCCTGCACTAGTCAGTCAATGGCAAAATTTCAAACGTGTGGCATCTAAATTGCATCTCGGCAACTGGTGTTGATTCCTGGTAGTCATAACAAACAGTCTGCATTGGGGTTATTGTGCTCATTATCACAGCTCTATCATTTAACAACATGACACGCTGTTGTAGTTGTACAGTAATTATTAGCCAGATTGACTGTAGCCTTCGAGTGTTGCTGATCAGTAATATAGCTGAATTTGTGACTGTGGAAGTATGCATGAAAATGCTTCGATGCTCATCGTATTACCTAGTGCTTCCTTGTGAATTTGAGTGCAAATCTTGATGCAAATCTAGTACAAAACCAGAATTACCTGGAAAAACTCAGCAGATCTGGCAGCATCGGCGGAGAAGAAAAGAGTTGACGTTTCGAATCCTCATGACCCTTCGACAGAACTGGGTGAATCCAAAGAGAGGAGTGAAATATAAGCTGGTTTAAGGTGGGCTGGAGGGGGGTGGTGGTTGGGTGGGGGGCGAGAAGTGGAGGGGGGTGGTGTGGTTGTAGGGACAAGCAATCAGTGACAGGAACAAGGCAAAAGAGAGATACGGAAATCTTGTCGCAGAGAGGAACAAAACTTCTTCAAGGTAGGCATTTCTTGAAGAATCTAGTTGCCTGTTCAGCGAATTTTCATAATCGGATAGCATTGTACCTGATCCAAGTGAGATCATGTCCCAAGTTATTAGTTTGGAATATAATGCATCATAGTGCACAGATAATTATGGGCAAGGAAGGCCACTCAGACCTCTTGTTTCATCTGTCCCCTCGTTACAACATCCAGTTGTTTCTTAAATTATTTGGGTTTCTTTTTGCCACCGCTGCTTTATCTGTTGTTCCAATCCACATGTATCGCTTTGAGTGAAGGAGAATTTCTGTAATGCTCATAAGGCTGCGTCACTTCCAATGATCATCAGTGCAGCACTGGAAGGTTGCTGCATGCGTTCATCCATGCTTAGCACTGCAACAAGTGCTAATGATTGGCCATGGTGCTCAGGTGTGACCATAGAACCATAGAAAAGTGATGCTACCCTTTGTGCTGTTGTATACATTCCTCTTGTTGCATGGTTCATCCAAAGCACTGCACATGTGATGGCCACCAGATTATTCTGCAGGACTGCCACCTTGCCATCATCCATGCCACCACCATGGCAGCCCTCACGAGATCAACGAAGTGCTTCCGACACTGCACCCAAGCATTTGCCATGTTCCTGTGGCTGCTCATTCCTTGGCTCCTTCCACCCAGGGATACATCAAATAATTACAGGTCAGTCGGTCTAACCTCAGTAGTGGGCAAATTATTGGAATCAATTCTGAGGGACAGGATGAACTGTCACTTAGAAAGGCATGGACTAATCAAGGGCAGTCAGCATGGACTTGTTAAGGGAAGCTTGTGTCTGACCAACTTGATTGAATTTTTTGAAGAGGTGACAAGGAGGATTAATGAGGGTAGTGCAGTTGATGTGGTCTACATGGATTTTAGCAAGACTTTTGACAAGGTCCCACATGGCTGACTGGTTTAAAAAAAAGCCCGTGGGATCCAGGGGAATATAGCAAACTGGATACAATATTGGCTCAGTGGCAGGAAACAAGGGTAATTGTCGGTGGATGTTTTGGTGACTGGAAGACAGTTTGCAGTGGGGTTCTACAGGGCTCAGTACTAGGTCTCCTGCTTTTTTGTGATATATGTTAATGATTTGGACGTAAATGTAAGGAGAATGATCAGGAAGTTTGCATTTGACACAGAAATTGGCCAGGTGGTAGATAGCGAGGAGGATTGCTGTAGACTGCAGGAAGACATCAATGGACTGGTCAGGTGGGCAGTAAAGTGGCAAATGGAATTCAAACCCAGAGAAGTGTGAGGTGATGCGTTTGGGGAGGTCAAACAAGGTAAAGGATTACACAATAAACGGGAGGATACTGAGAGGTGTAGAGGAAGTGAGGGACCGTGGAGTGAATATCCACGGATCCCTGAATGTTGCAGAACGGGTTGATAGGGGGGGTTAAGAAAGCATATGGAATCCTTTCATTTATTAGCTGAGGCATAGAATATACAAACAGAGAGGTTATGCTGGATCTATATAAAACATTAGTTAGCCCACAACTCGATTACTGTGAGCAGTTCTGCTCACCTCATTACAGGGAGGCTGCAATTCCATTCGAGAGGGAACAGAGGAGGTTTACAGGGATGTGACAACGTCTGGAAAATTGCAGCTATGAGGAGAGATTGGAGAGGCTGGGGCTGTTCTCCTTGGGACAGAGGAGGCTGAGGGGAGATTTGATTGAGATGTACAGAATTGTGAGGGGCCTGGATAGTGTGGATGGGAAGGGCCTGTTTACTTTAGCAGAGGGGTCAGTGAGTATGGGGGCATCGATTTAAATTGATTGGTAGAAGGATTAGAGGGGAGATGAGGATTTTTTCACCCAGAGGGTTGTGGGGGTCTGGAACTTGCTGCCTGAAAGGGAAGTAGAGGCAGAAACTCTCAACTCATTTAAGAGGTGTCTGGATATGCACCTCGAGCGCTGTAACCTCCAGGGCCACTTCCAAGTGCTAGAAGGTGGGATTTGGCTGGGTGGCTGAATTCCTGGGCAGTGGCGACACAACGGGCAGAACGGCCTCCTTCTATGCCATAAATTTTTCTATGTTTTCTAAATTTTATAAATCTGGAAAGGTGGAATGTGGGAAGAGTGCAGGGGAGTGACAGTACGTGGATTGCTCCTTGGGACAGCCAAGTGGACACATGATGGGCAGAGTGGCCTTTTCTGTGCTGTAACGATTTTATGATTCACCGCACCAGGTTCAGGTTTGTTCTAAGGTGGTGAGCATGTGTCAGCTTTGTGCAGTTGTGACTGAGGTCAGTGGTTTTCATTTTTGAACCCTACAGCTCAAAGGAGAATGGCAGCTTTCATGGAAGCTCAGGACCGGCAAGGGTGAGTCAGTGATGAGGGGGGTGTTTGTGGAATGGGGATGGGGGTATGGAGGAGTGGAAGAGGGATCCAAGGGAGCACAGAAAGTGTGGCTGGGGTTTGGAGGAGTGGAAGAGGGATCCAGAAAAAGACTTGCACTATATTTTAGGCATAATGTAAATGCCTGTGGATTTTTCTTCGTAGAAGTTAAAGGAGTTAACTCATGTGTACAACATGCTGATCTGCCCTCATTATTATTACACTGCCGCACAGGGAAAAGGCAATTGGAAAAACAAAGGAAAGTAGTTTGCTGTAAAAACTGTAAACAAAATGCAAGCGAGTCAACACTTAACAGAAACTGCCTGTGATTGGCAGTTAACCATCAAGCAGTTATAAGTGGTTGCCTGAATAGATGCTAATCACTAAAAACTGGAAGCTGAATCAGCACTTGCAACTTGGGTGTCACCCAAATAGTGTGCAAGTACCTGCTGGCACACACAGTTCAGGGTTCAGAATGGGGTTGGACTGACTGATAGCGTACAGGATAAAATAGAGAACAAGGAATTTCAGGAACAGATTCTATCCAACAGGTGGAATGTATTTGGAAAAAGTGTGTTGAAGGAGTAGTAAGAATGCCATATTAACACTTTGAGACACCATCTACAATTCTGCATTCTAAACAGAGGGAAGCAAGCCAAGGGTTTGAAGGAATCAAAAAGGCAGCAGGTCCAACAGCAAAGAAAATAGCTTCATTGAAAAATGGCACTCTTGAACTCTTCTGTCTCTGCTGGAGGGAGAGGGCATTGCCCCAGGATATGTAAAGATTGTGCCACTTTTCTAGAGCTGGGACGATTGCAGCAGCTATCGAGGGATCCCTCTACGAAGCACTGTGGGAAAAGTATTTGCCCATATTGCTCTTGTCAGATCGCAGATCCTGGCTGAACACTCCACCATGAATCTGTGAGGTTTCAGAATTGGAAAACCTACAATCGACATGACCGTCCCGGACCATCAGCTGCAAGAGAAATGCCATGAACACGAGACCACTACATATCGCCTTCATCAACCTCACCAAGGCATTTGATTATGTGAGCCAAGGTGGTCTTTAGCTGAGCATGCACCGACCTGCCGAGGTAAAAATTTTTCCCATGGTATTGGGGTTAATAGAATAGCATGGATAGGGGATTGGCTAACTAACAGGGAACAGAGAATGGGTCATTTTCAGTTTGGCAAACAGTAACTAGCCAAATGTCACTGGGATCAGTGCTGGGGCCTCAATGATTTATAATCTCTATTAATGATTTGGTGAAGGGGCTGAGTGTATTGTAGCCAAATTTGTTGTTGATACAAAGGTAGTTAGGAAAGCAAGTTGTGAGGAGCACTCAAAGGCCGAGATTTTCTGGTCTCCCAGTGATGGGTATCATCACGGGTTGGAAAATTTGGATAGCAAATTTAGATATCACTTAAATGGAAAGTGGCTGCAGAACACTGATGTGGAGACACCTGGGTATCCTTGTATGTTAAACATAAAAGGTTAGCATGCAGATAACGCACACAATTAGGAAGGCAAGTGGAATGTTAGCCTTTAGTGCAAGGGGGATGGAGCATAAAAGTAGGCAAACCTTGCGTTATGATTTCTGTGGGAAGCGTAACCAAATTTCCAAATGACTCCCAAATGAGAAAATTACCAACAAGATTTAACTTTTGTAACCTTTACTTTAACATGAATCTGAACCAAAGCAAATTAAACATGAATTAATAGTAAAATGATACTTCAAATAAAATGGTAAAAATTTGACTTTAAATAATCCAAATAATAAAGATACATCTTACACAACCACAAGCACTTGCATCACTCTTTGTGGACATGGCACCTCATGCAGTTCTCTAACTGGGCCTCCGGTACATATGTCTCACTTTCCAATCAATTGAATCAACTCTCAAATCACTTTCACCAACAGCTGTGTTCTACCTGAGGCCCCGGAGATGCATGGTTGTCATCTGAACATCCTTTCCTAGGTTCACAATAGTTTTGTGGTACAGGTTCTCCAGAGACTCCTTTATCATGTCCCCTTTAATAAACCTGTTAAACTGTCTGGTCAGCTCTGGCAAAACTGAGCATCAGTAAAATTGTCCAATTTACGATCCCTGTTCTACCCCCCCTTTTAGGCTTTCTGCCTTGTTTAACTGTATTAACACCCACACACAGCTCATTGTAAATGTACCTTCTCTATTTTCCCCATTGCTGCAGCTCTTCTATGTCTTGCCACATGGTTTTCATATGTTAACTGCCTTCCTGTCAGTACTGCTTCCAGGTCAAGGGTCGCTGGGTTACATGTACCAATATTTCTTATTATTCAGGAAAATTGAAATTGGTCCCTTTTACAATTGATGCAAGCTCTTAAAAGTCATTTTCAGACATTCTTTAAACCAATTACTGATTTTAAAGAAAGTACAAATTTTCTTTACTGTACTGCTTCTGTATCAAAGATGGTCACACTTGTTACAAATGTACAAGTGAGTGTTGGTGAGACCACACCTAGAGTACTGTTTATAATTTTGGCCTCTTATTTAAGGAAGTATATACTTGCATTGGAGTCAGTTCAGAAAAGGCTCACTAGTTGATTTTTGGGATGAAGAGGTCACCTTATGAGGAAAGCATAAGGAGATGGGCCTATAGTCATTTGAGTTTATAGTGAAAAATATAAGATTCTGAGCAGGCTTGATGGGGTAAAAGCTGAAAGGATGTTTCCCCTTGTGGAGGAATCTAGAACCAGGGGGCACAGTTTCAGACTAAGGGATCTCTCATTTAAGTCAGTCTGAAGAGGAAATCCTTCCCTCAGAAGTTCATTAAACGTTCAAACTCTATCTCAGGGAACAGTGGAGGCTGGGTCATTGAATATATTCAAGGTTGTTAGATTTTTGATCAACAAGGAAGTCAAGTTCTGTCGAAGGGTCATGAGGACTCGAAACGTCAACTCTTTTCTTCTCCGCCGATGCTGCCAGACCTGCTGAGTTTTTCCAGGTAATTCTGTTTTTGTTTTGGATTTCCAGCATCCGCAGTTTTGTCTTGTTTTTAAGTCAAGAGTGGGGTGGCAGGGTCGGGGAGGTGGACAGTGGAGCATAGGAAAGTGGAGCTGAGGATACAATCAGATCAGCAATGATTTTATTGAATGTTGGAGCAGGCTTGAAGGGGTGGAATGCCTCCTACTCCTATTTCTTATGCTCTTATGGGAAAGGCCCAATTGTTGTGATGCCCGAGTGGTGAGTATGACACAGAGTCTACAGAGAGATATAGACAGGTTAAGTGAGTGGGCAAAAACGTGGCAGATGGAATATAACACGGGAAAATGTGAGGAAAGAATAGAGGAGCTGAATATTGTTTAAATGGGGAAAGACTGCAGAAAGCTGCAGCACAGAGGGATTTGGGAGTGCTCATGCATGAATCACAAAAAGCTAACATACCAAGTTCAGCAGGTAATAGGGAAGGAAAATGGAATGTTGGCTTTTATTTCAAAGGGAATGGAGTATAAAAATAGGGAAGTCTTGCTAAAGCTATACAAGGCACTAATAAGACCACACCTAGAATACTGTGAGCAATTTTGCCCTCTTATCTAAGGAAAGATATACTGGCATTGGAGGCAGTCCAGAGAAGGTTCACTAGGTTGATCCCGGGTATGGATGGATTTTCTTATGAGGAGAGGTTGAGTAGGTTGGGCCTGTACTCATTGGAGTTTAGAAGCATGAGAGGCGACCTTATTGAAACATATAAGATGCTTAGGGGGCTTGACAGGGTAGATGCTGAGAGGTTGTTTCCCCTTGTGGGAGAGTCTAAGACCAGAGGGCAGAATCTCAGAGTAAGGGGGTGACCCATTTAAGACTGAGATGAGAAGGAATTTCTTCTCAGAGGGTAGTGAATCTGTGGAATTCTTTACTGCAGAGAGCTGTAGAGGCTGGGTCATTAAATGTATTCAAGGCTGAAATAGACAGATTTTTAATCAGTAAGAGAATCAAGGGTTATGGGGAAAAGGCAGGAAAGGAGTTGAGGATTATCAAATCAGCCATGATCTCATTGAATGGCGGAGCACACTCGATGGGCCGAATGGCCTCCTTCTGCTCCTACGTCTTATCACCTTATAATGGGGCACTCGGCAAGGTTGACCCAAATTTTTAATTCCTCTCTGGCCACAGGGGAGGTGCCCGAGGACTGGAGAACAGCTAATTTGATTCCGCTATTTAAGAAGGTTTGTAGAGATAAGCCAGGAAACTACAGGCCAGTGAGTCTCACGTCAGTGGTAGGGAAACTATTGGAGAAAATTCTGAAGGAGAGAATCTATTTCCACTTGGAGAGACAAGGTTTGATCAGGGATAGTCAGCATGGCTTTGTCAGAGGGAGGTCATGCCTAACAAATTAGATTGAATTTTTTGAGGAGGTGACCAGGTGTGTAGATGAGGGTAGTGTAGTTGATGTAGTTTATGTGGATTTTAGCAAAGCCTTTGACAAAGTCCCACATTGGAGACTTATAAAGAAGGCAAAGGCACATGGGATACAGGGTAATTTGATAAGGTGGATCCAAATTGGCTTAGTTGTAGGAGACAGAGGGTGATGACAGAAGGATGGTTTAGTAACTGGAAGCCAGTGTCCAGTGGTGTACCACAGGGATCTGTGCTGGGTCCCCTATTATCTGTCATTTATGTAAACAACATAGATGACTATGTGGGGGGTAGGATTAGTAAGTTTGCAGATGACACAAAGATTGGCCAGGTGGTTAACAGTGAGGTTGAGTGTCTTGGGCTACAGGAAGATATAGACGGGATGGTCAAATGGGCAGATAAGTGGCAGATGGAATTTAACCCTGAAAAGTGTGAGGTGATACACTTTAGAAAGAATAATTTTTCAAGGAAGTATTCAATGAACGGCATGACACTAGGAAGTTCTGAGGAACAAAGGGACCTTGGCGTGTGTGTCCATAGATCTCTGAAGGCAGAGGGGCATGTTAGTGGGGTGGTGAAAAAGGCATATGGGACACTTGCCTTTATCAATCGAGGCATTGATTACAAAAGTAGGGAGGTCATGTTGGAGTTGTATAGAACCTTGGTGAGGCCACAGCTGGAGTACTGTGTGCAGTTCTGGTCGCCACATTATAGGAAGGATGTGATTGCACTGGAGGGGGTGCAGAGGAGATTCACCAGGATGTTGCCTGGGATGAAACATTTAAGTTATGAAGAGAGGTTGGATAGACTTGGGTTGTTTTCATTGGAGCAGAGAAGACTGAGGGGTGACCTGATCAAGGTGTACAAGATTATGAGGGGCATGGACAGGGTGGATAGGGAGCAGCTGTTCCCCTTAGTTGAAGGGTCAGTCACGAGGGGACATAAGTTCAAGGTGAGGGGTAGGAGGTTTAGGGGGGATGTGAGGAAAAACTTTTTTACCCAGAGGGTGGTGATGGTCTGGAATGCGCTGCCTGGGAGGGTGGTGGAGGCGTATTGCCTCACATCCTTTAAAAAGTACCTGGATGAGCACTTGGCATGTCATAACATTCAAGGCTGTGGGCCAAGTGCTGCTAAATGGGATTAGGTAGGTAGGTCAGGTGTTTCTCACGTGTCGGTGCAGACTCGATGGGCCGAAGGGCCTCGTCTGCACTGTGTGACTCTGTGATATAGGGAACATTTTCTGTTGATCAGAGAGAACGTACATGGATTTGTGAAGGTTAGATCATGCATGATGAGCTTGAATGAATTATTTGAAGTTGTGACCAAAGTGGACAGGGAAATGCCTATGAATCTTATTTGTATGCACTTCTGGAAGCTATTTGATCCAGTCCCTCATTCGAGACTGTTAGAAAAAGTCATGGAATTGGAGGTGAACTATTGACCTGGTTATTGATTAGCTGAGTGGCAGGAGGCTGAGATTAGGGATAATGGGCATTGAACACTGGAAATAGGAACTAGAGTAGGGTATTTTCCCCCTTGAGCCTGCATTCATCTAGATCATGGCTGATCTTCCACCTCAACTCCATTTTCCCACACTGTCCCCATATCCCTTGATATCATTGGTATCTCGAAATCTATCAACCTCTCAATCATTTAAGTATACTCAATGATCGAGCCTCCACAACTACAAAGATTCACCACCCTCTGAGTGAAGAAATTCCTCCTCATTTCAGTCCTATATAACCTAGCTATTATTATGAGATTCTGTTACCTGGTTCTAGACTGCCTCAGCCAAAGGAAACTTCTAAATGTCAAGATGACCACTGGTGTCTTTCAGGGATCTGAGTTGGGGCCTCAACTATCACCATAGTAGATGATGGAATAAAAAGCCACATATCTAAATTTTCCAATGACACAAAGAATGGTGGCTTTATAAGCAGAGTAGATGCAAGCACTAAATTACAAAGAGATATTGATGATTGAATGGCAAAGTGGGGACAGGGTACTTTCAAATAGTGGAAAACTAGAAAACTAGAAACAGTGGCGGAATAAAGAGACTTGGGGGTAAATGGATATAGATCAGTAAAATATCATGAACAGGTACAGAAAATGATCAAAAAGGATAATGGAATGCTGGCCTTTATATCTGAGAATACAAGGGGAAGCCATGCTTCAGCTATACAAAGCCCTGGTTAGAGTACTCCTGGAATATTGGGAGCAGTTCTGAGAACCACAGCTTAGGAAGAATGCACTGACCTTTGAGGGAGTGCAAAGGCCCTCCCTTTAGGTTTACCAGAATGATACTGGACTCCAAGGGTTAAATTACTCGAAGAAATTACAAAAACTTCTTCATCTCTAAAGAGAAGTCAAATTTGACTCAGCGTTAACTCGCTTTATCTCTCCACAAATGCTGCCAGACATGTTGACTATTCCCAACACTTTATTTTTATTTCAGATTTTCAGCATCTACAGTATTTTGCTTTTATTATACGACAACTAGGATAGTTTGCTTTTGGAACTTATAAGATTAAGGGGTAGTTTGACCAAAGTTTTAAAATGTTTGAGGGAGCATGTAGATAGAGGGAAACTATTTCTGTCAGTTGGGGAAATGTATGGGGCTCCCTCTAAAAATGCGGAGCCAAGGAAGGTCCCAACCCATGTGACGGGTCATGTTAACTGAGCTGCTCTTTGTTGGGACAGAAGCAACAACTGAGGAAGAGATGCAGAGGAACTCAGCACCTGCTGTCCACTGAGTGCCCACCCCAGCTCCACCCCTACCAACCCCCCCTCCAGGAATGCTACAGAAAGGCAGGACCCAACACCTTCCATGGTCAAATATTGTGTCCACACAAAGTCTAGATCTGCAGGTGAGAAATGGGGATCTGGATGAGTTTGGAGCACCTGTTGAAACCGTATCCCTGCACAGGATGATCACAAAGTAATAATAAAGGAGTATGCTGCTGATTGTCCACTTCTTATTTATCAGAAGGTGCTTCTTGTTAACATGTTTACCATATCTGTTTTTCTCCCTCTCTTTCCCTCAGCTTCAAATATTCCAAGCAAGTATCCAACCGCCTCCACATCCAAGAAGTCCAACAAACCAAACTGTGTAAAGCTTGATTCTGATCAGTCCGCTGTTTCACCTGCCAGCAACTTGCAAGGTACTGTGAAACCTTCAAGCCTGGGTATTGCAGGCTCCCTGTGAGAACATGTGAGGCTCTTGTGAGTGGGAGGAAAAGCAGACAGACTGTGGATGCTGGGAATATGGAGCAAGTCAGAGAACAGCTCACTCAGAAAGATAGGTTCAAGTTTTCATGAAAGTCTCACATTTTTCTTCTTGCTTTCAAATCCAACCAGAGTCCCAACCCAACCTATCTTGGAATCTCCTCCAGTTCTCCAGTTCCTGCAGACATTCTTTGCATCTCGAAGCAAGACTTGCTCTTCCCCCCATCTCATTCTGCTTCACCATTAGTGTCCACTCCCTCAGCTGCAGTGCCCCTGCCCAATGGACCTCCCACATCAAATCAGTTTCAATCACAAATTTCAATTTTCACTTTATTGTCCGTTTGGGAATTCATTTCAGGTACATTTTTCATTCATTAAAACTTACATATAAATAAATAATAACAAAAATAAAGAAAATTACCCTATCATGGAGGTCTAACTAAATTAAAATATGTTTTAAAAAAACTATTCCAATGTATTAAAATATTCAGCCAGTCAGTCCCCACCATGAGTGCACATTCTCATCCATACATCAAGCTCCTGTTAAAGGTTCCTATAAAGAAATGAGTACAGGAACCAATTACTCCTGTATCTGAGAGATTGTAGCCTTTCTTCTGAACGCCACCCACCAGTAATACCGAAACAAGAGGTGATTCTCATTGTTCATGACTCTCTTAACTTCGTCAAAGTTCTTTGAGAGCAGATTTCATCAAGAAAACCTGCTCGCCAAATATCCTCCCTGCCTTTGTACCCTTAAAGAGCCAGCTTTCCTAAGACACCTGTACCAGGTGAGACAGCCCAAAATGATTGCGCTCTCAACGACAGCTGTAAAGGAGATTGTCGTGGTTGTAGGATCTACTTGAAAGAATTTTAATTTTTGGAGGGGGTGTAATTGTGTATGTCCCTGTTTTACACTGTTCCCTCCATTTCAAATTAGCATCTACTTTGATATCTAGGTACTTGTAGTTAGTAACTTTTTCAATGCCAACATCATGACTCTTCACAGGAACAATATCATTAACTGTCTGTTTCCTAAAGTCTATAACTAGTTCTTTCATCCAATTTTCATTCAGTTTGTGAAAGTTATCATCACACAATTTTATGAACTTCACCACCGAGTTGCTATAGTTTTCTTCATTATTTCGAATGAGACCCAGAAGCACCTTTCTCCTAACCTTTAGTTGCTTCCTAGAGGAAGTTCTTTATTTCCTTCTCTTCAACTGCTCAGAAGGTAAAAACAGTAAAAACTGGGAAGTAAGAGTGCTGGTCGGAACTGTTCTTTCCTCCTGGGTATGCTTTCACTATACTACCGCAAGGTGACTTTCATACTTTCCCATTCTCAGCCTCCACTCTTTGTTCAGTGACCTGTAAGACATTCAGTAACATGTCGATATCTGAAGAGGATTGTAGGAACACTAGCACAAAAACAAAATACTACTGATCCTGTGAGTCTGAACTAAAGACAAAAGATGCTTGAAATACTCGGTAGGTCAGACAGTGTCTTTGGAAAGTGAAACAGAAATAACAAACTGAATTTAATGTTCCCCCGTCCACCCCACCTCCACCTCCCCCTCCCCCTGAGGCAGAGGAGGGCTTGCGATTGGGTGGGATGGTGCAGTGTGGAAATCTCACCCTTTTCCTACCTTCCTCCGATTTAGGCTCGAAGACAGCCTTCCTGTCCAGAAGTCAATTGAGGCCTTTGAGTAGCTATCTAAGAGCCTCATACTGCCATAGCAGGTATTTAACCAGCACCAGGTGGATAAGCCTGGGGCCAGGTAGGGGGTTCCCTCCCTTTCAGATACTCTGCCTGATGGAGGCACCCGCTGGCAGATGCAGAGGGACCCAAAGTAAGACCCCACCTCTACCCTTTAAATCGACCCCTCTCCCCACCCCCTACTCCATACCCTGGCCAGGGTCTCCCTGTTTGGCCCTGGTGAACTTTGTCTTGGGCTTCAGTGATGGTCCCTGGTGTAGTACTGCAGTACTAGCAGTGACCACCCCTCACAGTGGCAGGAAATCTGCCCGCCAGCAGGATACCCGGGGGGAATTCCACTCCCAGGAGCTGGGAACCCCGATGCTAACCAGTTAGATGCCTGATTGGGATTAAGTCCCATTGAGCCTCCTGAAAATGGCTGTGGTGGTGTTGCCACCGGATTTCCAGCCAGTGGACTGGCACCCCCACCGCAACCATTCAATTCCACCCAGTGTTTCAGGTCAATGACCTTTCATCAAAACTTAGAAAAGTTCGAAATATAATTGCTGTTAAGCAACTGAAAGGTGGGAGGGTGGAAAAAGAAGCAAGTGGGTGGCCTGTGATAAGGTGAAGGCAGGAGAGATTAAGGGGCAAAGGAGTTGGTGCTGCAAGGTCAAAGAAAGTGGGATTGGGATAAGCAAAGAAACAAAAGGTGTGTCTCGAGGAGGTGTGAATGGCAGAATGATGAGCAGCAGGTGTCTGAAAGCAAAAACAAGAGCAAAACGCGAGGAAAACCAAAACGTGCAAAAGAGAAACAGGTGGAGGTTGTGCTTTGAAACTGAACTCAATCTTGAGTCCAGAAGGTTGTAAAGTGCCAAAGTGAAAGATGAGGTGCTGTTCCTTGAGCTTGTATTGAGTGTCACTGGAACACTGCAGGAGGCCAAGGACAGAAAGATCAGCATGAGAGCAAGGTGTAGACTTAGAACTACAGGTAACCAGAAGCTGAAAGTTACCCTTGCGGACTGGACGGACGGGTTCCACAAAATGGCCGCTCAAGCTGGGTTTGGTCTCCCCATTGTGGAGCAGACTGAACTGTGAGCTGAGAAAACAGTATAGTCAATTGACAGAAGTACCCGCGAATTGTTTCATTTAGAAGTGCTTTGGCCCTAGGATGGTGGGCAGAGATAAAAGGGCAGGTGGTGCAACTCCTGCACTTCCATGGAAAGGTGCTGTGGGAGGGGAAGGGATGATTTTTTTTTTCTGCTACTCTTTCATGGGATGTGGGCTTCGCTGGCTGGACCAGCATTTATTGCCCATCCCTAGTTGCCACTTGAGAAGGTGGTGGTGAGCTGCCTTCTTGAACCGCTGCAGTCCATGTGGTGTAGGTAGACCCACAGTGCTGTTAGGGAGGGAGTTCCAGGATTTGGACCCAGCGACAGTAAAGGAATGGTGATATATTTGTGAAGAAATTACAGAGAGCTGCAAGAATTATAGAGTAATTATAATAGGGGACTTCAATTATCCAAATAAACTGGGATAGGAAAATTGTGAAGGGACAAGAGGAGCACTGGTTCGTGGAACATGTTCAAGATCATTTACTGCAGCGATATGTTTCCAGTCCACTGAGAGGACAGGCACTGTTGGACCTGGTTCTGGGGAATGAGTTGGCCCAAGTGGATCAGATATCAGTGGGAGATCCTCTAGGGGACTGTGACCATTGTATCATAAGGTTTAGGTTAGCCATAGAAAAGGACAGGGAACAATCCAGAGCAGGGATAATTTTAATTGGATGAAAGCCAAATTCGATGGGAGAAGAATGCATCTGAGTCGAGTGAGTTGGAATCAAATGTTGGCAGAAAAGATAGTGCCTGAACAATGGGCCACCTTCAAAGAAAAAATTTTGCAGACAATGTTAAGGTATATTCCCTTGAAGGGGAGAGGTAGGACAAATAAATCCAGAGCGCCCTGGGTGACGAGCGAGAGAGGTGAAGATGAAATGGAAAAAGTGTGTATATGACAGATAACAGCTAGAACACAATGGAGAATCAGGCTGAATATAGAAGGACCAGAGAGGAAGTCAAGTGAAGAAACTAAGAAGAAAAGCAAAGAGAGAGCATAAAGAGTCTGGCAGCAAACATGAAAGGGAATCCCAAGATTTTCTTTAGGCATATAAATAATAAAAGGGTGGTAAAAGAAAGAGCAAGGCCAATTGGGATAAAAAAGAGAATCTGAATTTGGAGGGAGGAGAAACAGTGAAGATATTAAAAGAGTACTTTGCATCTGACTTTGCAAAGGAAGAAGATTCTAGGTGAGAGTGGAGGTAACTGGTACACTTGAAGAATTTACAATAGGGAAGGAGGTGTTAGACAGGCTACCTTTACTTAAAGTAGATATGGTTCCAGAACTGGATGAGATGCATCCAAGGGTACTGAGGAAGTGAAGGTGGGAAATGCAGACGCACTAGTGATAATCTTCCAGTCTTCCTTAGACACAGGGGTGATGCCAGAGGACTGGGGAATTGCAAATGTTACACCCTTGTTCAAAAAGGGGTGCAAGGATAAAGCCAGCAACTACAGACCTGCCAGTCTGACTTCAGTGGAAACAATAGTTTGGGACAAAATCAATAAGCCGCTTAGACAAGCGCAGGATAATTAAGGAAAGCCAGCATGGATTCATTAAGGGAAAATCATCTTTAAATAACTTGCTGGAGCTTTTTGCTTGGCACTTGTGTGGCATGAATGTTACTAACCACTTGTCAGCCCAAGCTTGGATGTTGTCCAGGTCTTGCTGCATTTGAACATCTGAGCCTAGGACACTACCACGAGGAATCCCTGCAGTGATGTCCTGGAGCTGAGATAACTGACCTCCAACAGCCACAACCATCCTCCTTTGTGCTCGATCTGACTCCAGCCAGCAAGGAGCTTTCCCCCTGATTCACAATGACTCCAGTTTTGCTCAAGATCCTCTATGCCACACTTGGTCAAATACTGCCTTAACGTCCAGGGGAGTCATCCTCAACTCACCTCTGGAATTCAGCTCTTTTGTCTATGTTTGAACCAGGGCAGCCCTTGCAGAACTCAAACTGAGCATCAGTGAGCAGATTATTCAGAATTCACAGAATTGTTACAGTGCAGAAGGAGGCTATTCATTCCATCGTCTCTGCCCTGAGTGTTTTAACTTAGTGCCAATCTCCTGCCTTTTCCCCATAACCCTGAACATTGTTTCAATTTAAATAATCATCCAATGCCTCAATTGAACCTGCCTCCACCACACTTCCATGCTGTGCATTCCAAACCATAACTACTCGCTGTGTGAAAAAGGTTTTGCACACCTCACATTTGCTTCTTTTGCCAAACACTTTAAAACTGTGCCCTCTGGTTCTCAATCTGTTTACGAGCAGGAACAGTTTCTCCCTATCTACTCTGTCCAAACCCCTCATGATTTTGAAAGCTTCTATCAAGTCTCCTCTCAGCCTTCTCCTCTCCAAGGAAAACAGTCCCAAATTCTCCAATCTTTCCTCATAACTGAAGTGTCTCATCCCTGGAACCATTCTTGTAAACCTCTTCTCCACTCCCTCCAATGTGTTCATTGTGGCACCCAGCATGGTACAAAATACTCCAGCTGAGGTCCAACCAGTGTCTTATATATGTTTATCAAAACCTCCCTGCTCTTGGACTCCATGCCCTATTAATGAAGCCTAGAATACTGTATGCTTTAGAAGCAGCTCTTTCTACCTCTCCTGCCACTTTTAATGACTTGCTAAGCAAGTGCACTTGATAGCACTGTTGATGACCCCTTCCATCACTTTACTGATGATGGAGAGTAGACTGATGGAGCGGTAATTGGCTGAGTTGGATTTATCCTGCTTTTTATTTACAGGACATACCTAGGCAATTTTAAAAATTGCTGGGTAGATGCCAGTTTTGTAGCTGTACTGGAATAGCTTGGCTAGGAGGTGCGGCAAGTTCTGGAGCACAGGTCTTCAGTACTATTGCCGGAATATTGTCAGGGCCCATAGCCTTTGCAGTATCCAGTGCCTTCAGCTATTTCTTGGTATCACATGGAATGAATCGAATTGGCTAAAGACTGGCATCTGTGATGCTGGGGACCTCCAGAGGAGGTTGAGATGAATCATCTACTTGGCACTTCTGGCTGAAGATTGTTGCAATGTCCTTATCTTCTGCACTGATGTGTTGAGCTCTCCCAGCGTTGAGGATGGGGATATTTGTGGAGCCTCCTCCTCCAGTGAGTTATGTAATTGTCCACCACCATTCATGACTGGATGTGGCAGGACTGTATGATTCATTCCTGAACCAAGGATGTATCAGTGTTTGGAAAGGGCTAGGAATCTAACTTCAAGCACATCAGATAAAGGGACGACAATGAGAAAGGGGATGGGAAATACAGGACTGAAGGTGTTGTATCTGAATGCACGCAGTATACAAAATAAGGTAAATGAGCTTGTGGCGCAGATTGAACTTGGCAGGTGGGCATTACAGAGACATGGCTGCAAGGTGATCAGGACTGGGAGCTAAATATCCGAGGATATAGATCCTATCGAAAAGATAGTCAGGTTGGCAGAGGGGGTGGGGTTGCTTTGTTAGTAAGAAATGAAATTAAATCGATATCAAGAAATGATGTAAGGCCAAATGATGTAGAATCTGTGTGGGTAGAGTTGAGGAACTGCAAGGGTAAAAAAACCATAATGGGAGTTATGTACAGGCCTCCGAACAGTAGTCAGGATGTGGGGCACAAAATACACCAGGAGATAGAAAAGGTGTATAAGAAAGGCAAGGTTACAGTGATCATGGGGGATTTCAGTATGCAGGTAGACTGGGAAAATCAGGTTGGTAGTGGATCCCAAGAAAAGGAATTTGTGGAATGTCTACGAGATGGCTTTTTGGAGCAGCTTGTGGTGGAGCCCACTAGGGAACAGGCAATTCTAGATTTAGTGATGTGTAATGAGGCAGATTTGATAAGGGAGCTTAAGGTGAAGGAACCCTTAGGAGGAAGTGACCATAATATGATAGAATTTACCTTGCAATTTGAGAGGAAAAAGCTGGAATCAGATGTAATGGTATTACAGTTGAATAAAGGCAACACAGAGGCATGAGGGAGGAGCTGGCCAGAATTGACTGGGAGATGAACCTAGCAGGAAAGACAGTGCAACAGCAATGGCAGGAGTTTCTGGGAGTAAGTTGGGAGACACAGCAAAAATTCATCCCTAGGAAGAAGAAGCATACTAAAGGGAGGACGAGGCAACCATGGCTGACAAGGGAAGTCAGGGACAGCATAAAAGCTAAAGAGAAAGCGTACAATGCTGTGAAGAGCAGTGGGAAACCAGGGGATTGGGAAGCCTACAAAGACCAACAGAGGACAACTAAAAAAGAAATAAGGAGGGAGAAGATTAAATATGAGGGTAAACTAGCCAGTAATATAAAAGAAGATTGCAAGAGTTTTTTTTTTTAGATATATAAAAAGTAAGAAAGAGGAAAAAGGGGACATTGGACCGCTGGAAAATGACGCTGGAGAAGTAGTAGTGGGGAACAAAGAAAGGGCGGAGGAACTGAATAGGTACTTTGCATCAGTCTTCACGGTGGAAGACGCGAGTAACATCCCCAAAGTTCAAGAGAGTCGGGGGGCAAAGGTGAGTATGGTGGCCATTACCAAGGAGAAGGTGCTAGACAAACTGAAAGCTCTGAAGGTGGATAAATTACCTGGACCAGATGGATTACACCCCAGAGTTCTGAAGGAGATAGCTGAAGAGATGGTGGAGGCATTAGTGGCAATCTTGCCCTAATCACTGGAGTCAGGGAGGGTCCCTGAGGACTGGAAAATTGCTAATGTAACAGCCCTGTTTAAGAAGGGAGTGAGGCAAAAGACGGGAAATTACAAGTTCTTGATTGGTAACGGGATCAAAGGTTACGGAGAGAAGGCGGGAGAATGGGGTTGAGAAACTTCGCAGCCAGGATTAGCCTGACCTCGGTCTTTGGTAAGATTTTTGAGTCCATTGTTAAGGATGAGATTTCAGAATACTTGGAAGTGCATGGTAAAATAGGGTAAAGTCAGCATGGTTTCATCAAGGGGAGGTCATGCCTGACAAATCTGGTAGAATTTTTTGAGGAGGTAACGAGTAGGTTAGACAAAGGAGAGCCAATGGATGTTATCTACTTGGACTTCCAGAAGGCCTTTGACAAGGTGTCGCACAGGAGGCTGCTCAGTAAGATAAGAGCCCATGGTGTTAGAGGCAAGGTACTAGCATGGATAGAAGATTGGCTGTCTGGCAGGAGGCAGAGAGTGGGGATAAGGGGGTCCTTCTCAGGATGGCGGCTGGTGACTAGTGGAGTTCCACAGGGGTCAGTGTTGGGACCACAACTTTTCACTTTATACATTAATGATCTAGTGTCTCTTTACATAATGTAAATACATCCTGGAAAACTCCTGATGGCATCCTGGCTAAGTTTGCAGATGATACAAAGATAGGTGGAGGGACAGGTAGTATTGAGGAGGCGGGGAGGCTGCAGAAGGATTTGGACAGGTTAGGAGAATGGGCAAAGAAGTGGCAGATGGAATACAATGTGGGGAAGTGTGAGGTCATGCACTTTGGTGGGAAGAATAGAGGCATAGACTATTTTCTAAATGGGGAGAGAATTCAGAAATTTGGAGTGCAAAGGGACTTGGGAGTCCTAGTCCAGGATTCGCTTAAGGTTAACTTGCAGGTAGAGTCGGTAGTTAGGAAGGCAAATGCAATGTTGGCATTTATTTCGAGAGGACTAGAATATAAAAGCAGGGATGTGCTGCTGAGGCTTTATAAGGCTCTGGTCAGACCACATTTAGAATATTGTGAGCAATTTTGGGCCCCGTATCTCAGGAAGGATGTTCTGGCCCTGGAGAGGGTCCAGAGGAGGTTCACGAGAACGATCCCAGGAATGAAAGGCTTAACATATGAGGAATGTTTGAGGAATCTGGGTCTATACTCGATGGAGCTTAGAAGGATGAGGGAGGATCTGATTGAAACTTACAGAATACTGAAAGGTCTGGATAGAGTGGACGTGGGGAAGATATTTCCATTAGTAGGAGAGACTAGGACCCGAGGGCACAGCCTCAGAATAAAGGGAAGACCTTTTAGAACAGAAATGAGGAGAAACTTCTTTAGCCAGAGAGTGGTGAATCTATGGAATTCATTGCCATAGAAGGCTGTGGAGGAGTGTATTTAAGACAGAGATAAATAGGTTCTTGATTGGTAAGGGGATCAAAGGTTATGGGGAGAAGGCAGGAGAATGGGGTTGAGAAACTTATCGGCCATGATTGAATGGCGTAGCAGACTCGATGGACCGAATTGTTTAAATTCTGTTCCTATGTCTTATGGTATCACTTGCTGCTTATGCTGTTTGTTATGTAAGTAGTCCTGTATTGTAGCTTCACCAGGTTGACACCTTATTTTTAGGTATGCCTGGTGCTGCTCCTGGCATGCCCTCCTGCACTCTTCATTGAACCAGGGTTGATCCCCTGGCTTGAGGATAATGGTAGAGTGGGGGCTATGCCAGGCCATGAGGTTACAGATTGTGTTCGAGTACAATTCTGCTGCTGCTGATGGCCCACAGTGTCTTACGGTTGCCTGGTCTTGAGTTGTTAGCACGGTGGTAGTGCCACACAACACGATGGAGGGTGTCCTCAATGTGACGACGGGACTTCGTCTGCACAAGGACCGTACAGTGGTCACTCCTACTGATACTGTCACGGACAGATGCATCTGCAGCAGGCAGGTTGGTGAGGATGAGGCCAAGTAGGTTTTTCCCTTTTGTTGATTCCCTCACCACTTGCCTCACTTGGTGATGGACACTGAAGTCCCCCACCCAAAGTACATTCTGTGCCCTCGCCACGCTCAGTGCATCCTCCAGGTGATGTTCAACATAGAGGATTACCGATTCATCAGCTGAGAGAGTGCGGTACGTGGTAATCAACAAGAGGTTTCTGTGCTCATATTGAACCTAATGCCATGGGACTTCATGGGGTTTGGAGTCGATGTTGAGGACTCCCAGGGTAACTCCCTCCCGACTGTATACCACTGTGCTGCCACCTCTACTGGGGCTGTCCTGCCAGTGGGACAGGACATACCCAGGGATGGTGATGGTCGAGTCTGGGACATTATCTGTAAGGTACGATTCCGTGAGGATGACTATGTCAGGCGTTGCTTGACTACTCTCCCAATTTTGGCACTCGCCCCCAGACTTTAGTAAGAAGAACTTTGCAGGCTTGACAGGGCAGACTTTGCCGTTGTCATTTCTGGTGCTTAGGTCGATGCCGGGTGGTCCATCTGGTTTCATTCCTTTTAGTGGTTTGATATAACTGAGTGGCTGGCTAGGCCATTTCAGAGGCAGTTTCGAGTCAACCACATTGCTGTGGGTCTGGAGTCACGTGTAGGCCAGACCAGGTAAGGACAGCAGATTTCCTTCCCTGAAGGACATTCGTGAACCAGATGGGTTGTTACGACAATTGACAATGGATTCATGGTCGTCATTAGCCTGTTGATTTCAGATTTTTATTGAATTGAAATTCACCCATCTGCTTTGGTGGGATTCAAACCTGGGTCCCCAAAGCTTTAGCTGGGTCCCTGGATGACTCATCCAGTGATGATGCCACTATGTCACTGACTCCCCGTTAGTCCTGATAGGATCTATCTAAATGCAAGTCTTTCCTTTTATATAGTAGATGCCATCACAGTGGAGATGAGACCTTGGCCTAGATTTTCACTGGAGCAAGTTATGTAGGTGGGGGTGGCCAAGTTTTGAATGGAAAATCCAGAAGTCAGGCATTCACTTTAAGCCACAGTGTCAGACAGTGTGCATCTTCCATAATTGGAAGGTTCCTGATTGGAAGTCAACCTGATTGGCAAGTTTGCCTTCCACTCAGGAAGGAGCACTCTGGAGCAGGTCCATTTTAGTCCCATCACCGCTCGGCTGGGAGGGTATTCTGACCCTGGTGAGGTGGGGTTCTGTTTCTAGCGTAGATCCAATCCCCAACTCTAGGGGCCTTTGCATGCTGCTTCTCCTGGCCCAGGAGTAAGGCTGTGAAGGCACTTGGCTTCTCTCCCAAGGCTGTCCTTGCCTGGTTCCCTTGGTCTGAGAAACGACTGCCTCCAGTAAAACCTGCATTAAGTTACAGTCATAGAAAGGTTGCAGCACAGAAAAAGGCCATTCATCCCGCATGTTTTCACCAACTTTCTGCCAACCCAATTCAGCTAGTCCAGCCCTATTAACATATTTAAAATGCCAGCCCACCTCATGGAAGGGGATTGGACAATTATCCCAAATGGTAAACCCAAAAATCGGCGGATTGGAGCCAGCTTTCTAGTCACTCAAACTTAGAGTCAGAGAGGAAAAGGCCCTTCAACCCATCAAGCCTGCACCAGTACCTAACTATTCTAATCCCATTTTCCAGCACTAGGCCCATAGCTTTGTGTGCCATGTGGCATCGCAAGTGCACAGCCAAATACTTCTTAAATGTTATGAGGGTTTCTGCCTCTACCACCCTTTCAGGCAGTGAGTTCCAGATTCCCACTACCCTCTGGGTGAAAAAAACTCTTCCTCACATCCCCTCTAAATCTCCCCTTACCTTAAATCTATGCCCCTGGTTATTGATCCCTCCACCAAGGGGAACAGTTCCTTCCTGTCTACCCTATCTATGCCCCTCATAATTTTACACACCTTAATCATGTCCCCCCTCAATCTCCTCTGCTCCAGGGAAAATAACCCCAGACTATCCAATTTCTCCTCATAACTAAAACTCTCCAGCCCAGGCAACATCCTGGTAAATCTCCTCTGCACTCTCTCTAGTGAAATCACATCCTTCCTGTAATGTGGATTCCAGAACTGCACACAATACTCTAGTTGTGGCCTAACCAGCATTTTATACAGTTCCAGCGTAACCTCCCGGCTCTTGCCTTTATTAGCTGAGGCACAGAATGTAAGTATTCCATATGCCTTCTTAACCACCTTATCTACCTGTCCCGCTACCTTAAGGGACCGGTGGACATGCACACCAAGATCCCTCTGATCCTCGGTACTCCCAGGGTCCTACCGTTCATCGTGTATTCCCGTGCCTTGTTTGTCCTGCCCAAGTGCATCACCTCACACTTATCAGGATTAAATTCCATTTGCCACTGATCAGCCCATCTGACCAGCCCATCTATATCATCCTGTAATCTAAGGCTATCCTCCTCACTATTTACCACCCCACCAATTTCCGTGTCATCCACGAACTTATGATCAATCCTCCTACATTTAAGTCTAAATTGTTTATATATACCACAAACAGCAAGGGACCCAACACCGATCCCTGTGGAACTCACTGGACACAGGCATCCAGTGACAAAAACACCCCTCGACCATCACCCTCTGCTTCCTGCCATTCAGCCAATTCTGGATCTAATTTACCAAATTGCCTTGGATGCCATGGGCTCTTACCTTCATTATCAGTCTCCCATGTGGGATCTTATCAGTTTAACACATCCTCAATGCTAGCTGTTCACCCATGTTAAAATCCCCAGTCACCAGCCCCTCGCAGTACCTTCCCCTACCCCACCTTCCCTTGTATTTTCAAGGTCTGTGTAATGATTGATCCTGTCACTGCTATTGCAGGCTATCAAAGAAACAATTTTCCAGCAAGCTGGCAGGATAGGGGTAGAAACAATGGAAGCTAAATTAAGACAAGGTTTTGAAAGTGTTTACACTCTGTGTAATCCAAAACTTGGAGTAGACAGAAGAACTGTTGGTCAAGGAATACTGGGGGAATGACCATTTAAATCCCAAATAGATTGAGTTCTGTGAGACAGTGCTTCTGTGAGAGTTAATAGCTGTGCGAGTTATGGTAGATAAAGGATAAGAATCCAAACTGCTGATTTGCCCCAGAATTGATTTGACAAAGTTCTAGTTTGCATTCAAGTGAACTAAACATGATTCTGAGGCTGCTATCTTGGTATATGCCAGTGAGTTATTGGATCTAGGGGAGGGGGTAGTGTCTAACAGCCAGGAGCAGAAAGAAGCAGCATCAAACATAGAGTGAATAAGTGAGGAGATGGCAGTTTCCCAAGGGTAATGAGGATCCTGTTAATGGAAGAGAGACTAACCCAACAGAAAAATGTTTATGCGAGTCATAGGCATGTCAGGGTGAAATAGGTGTTAAAGATTTTGGACAAAATGTAGTGCCACATGCTGCAAAACGGCCATTTCTGAACCCAACACATATGGCATCATCACCTGTCCCCACTGCTGTAATTGATTCTTTAATCAATAATGCTGCACCCCAACCTATTTTATCCCCCTGCCTACCCTCCCTAATTGGCAGCCATGGTGTGCCGGTGATAGAAGGGATGGTTGTTGATGTTTGCTAAATTTATTACCATCTATAAACAAATATATTGCATAATTTTGCTCATCATTGCAGCCTATGCAATCGTAATGGGTAGCTGGGCTTTGTATACAAGTTCAATAAGCATCACACAATAAAGAGGCAGGAAACATTTTACACAGGGCAATGTATTTCTGGAAGACTTTTTCACTTTCTCACTACAATCCATCATTATTTTTCAGGTAGAGGATACAAAAAGAAAGACACTCCTAAGACGATACCAGTAGGTCTGCATGGCTCTCCATCAGAGGTAGCACCTCAGCCTCTAATGTATGCCCTAAAAAGGACACAGAGCAAATCTCTAGGAACTCCTTTGACCTCCATCCCATTTAGAAAGTTTTATAGGGCCTCAGCCAATCAGGAGGCATGGCAGCAAATGACTTCCAGGAAAAATGAGCAGGCAGTAACCGATAGATATGGAAAAAGGGATGGGAGTGAGACAGTGCCTCAGAATAATCTATTCAGACATGAGAAGCAAAGATATCAGCCTGATATTGCGTCTCAAGTGAAGGAAGTCGTTGCCTCTGGGCTGGCGCAGGCAGATGCATCCTTCCAGAAAAAGATGGATTTGCTTCAACAGATGATTGAGACAAATAACAGAAAGACTGCACAGGCTGTTGGGCAGGTTTGTAACTCTGTAAACAGAGTTAAGGTCAACCTGGAGTTAGTGGACTCCACCTTGGAGACAATGAACTTCAGACTGCTTGAATTCCAAAAAGGTGTCAGGTCTGGGCTGAAGGAGCTCACCAAGGAGGTTGGCAACTTGGCCTTTTCACTGGCGGGAAAGGCTACTGACAAGCAGCAGAGTTCAGATGACGAATGTGCTAATAATCAATAAACTGAAGCAATTTCCATAAATCACCCTTCCTCAGGCCCAAAGTGGTATAGCTCATAGGCATTGTGAAAATTCATAGGAGCAAAGGATCTGCATCATGGATGGATGTAACGGGTGGACTGAGTGCCGCCTCAGGAAACTAGGGGACAAAGGAAGACAATGATTAAAATAAAGTGAAGTAATGCTGGGAAAAAACCTGACCATTGTCCTTCACAACATATATCTTGTGGTGTTTGCTCAATAAGCATGTAAGAATTTTTAGGAAGAAGAAATGATCAAGCCTAAAACCAAGACATAGGTCATACACCTTGAACCAAAACCAAGGTCATAACATTGGATTTTCATCATATCGCTCAATCCTTCTCTCTTTAAAAATACAGTTATTTGCCTATTGGGCCTATTTAAACTGTATGCTTGAACGTGGTTCCCTGGTAATATTCTGCACAACTCGTGTCCTTATGGTTGACTCTTTCTTTCCTCATACCTCCTCATTTGTTACTGTATATAAGAACATAAGAAATAGGAAGAACGATAGGTCAGTTGGCCCTCTGAGACTTCTGCCATTCAGTCTGATCATGACTGAATTTCTATCTCAATTCTTCCTTCCCACACTATCCCTTTTAGCTTTATTTCCTTTGTACTCAAAAATCTATCAATCTCTTTCTTGAATGTAGTCAGTGACTGAGCATTCTCAACTCTCTTGGGTTGGGAATTCCAAAGATCCACAACTCTTTGAGTGAAGCAATTTCTCCTCGTTTCAGTCCTAAATGGCTAACTCCTTATTCTGAACTATGGTCTTGGTTCTAGATTCCCCAGCCAAGGCAAGCATTCTCCTAACATCTATCCTTAAGAATTTTATATGTTTCAATTAGATCACCACTTATTCTTTTAAACTCCATGTTTTCCAACCCACCTCCTCCCACCCCGTCCTTTAGTGCTTGAATTAACGCAATTAATTTCCCTCATAATCCTGAAACTTTCAATTCAATGTCATGCTCTCCTAGTTTCCCAATGAAGAAATTCCAACTTTCTTAACCTTTACCTTGTAACTTCCGGCCTTGACTTTCAGAATCACCTTTGTAATATATACTATACATAGACATTCAACACAAAAACAAATCATTCAGTCCATGACAGCATTTATCCTCTATACAATGAAATACTTTTAATCACATCTGCCCTCCTAGATCAAATAGTCTTTCATGCCCTTTTCCTTTATCCCTCTATCCAATATAATCCTGAAAATTGACATCTCCTTCCTTCTAAAGTAGTTCTTTGGGATCAAGGATGACTTGTTTCCACTCTGGTTCCAGGGTGGCTGATAAACCCAATGTGCGGGCTGCAGACTCTGCCACATGCAGGGCAGGTGGGGTTTGAAGGTTTGGGTCGATGAGTTGGGAGGTTCCTGCACCCCCTCCGATGCTACTGCTTCACCTCTGCATTTTCCCATCAAAGTGTCTGGATGTGTTTTGTGCCTTCCTGAATGAATCTTCTCCATATTGCTCAGTCACAAGCCAGAGTCAGCTGACAGGGATATTTGACCTCTTCAGAGATACTTTGGGACATTCCCAAGTGTTCCAGTTGTGTTGACATTGTTTCTGCCTCAACCACTAATTCTGGGAGTGAATTTCACCGCCTCAGAGATCTCTTTGTGAGGAAGTTTCTCCTGCCCTCTGTTCCAAGTTCTTATATTTAATCTTGTATTATAACCTGACATCTCCACCCCTGCTGCAGACAGTCTGCTTTTACCCTATTCCATCCTTTCATAAGTTTAAACACTTCTAACATGTATTTTGGAGTCTGACAAAAATACCTAATTTTTCAAGCTTTTAGTTGTATTTCCTCAAACTGGGCAACATGCTTATGAACCTAAACTGAACCCTCTAAAGGCATCAAGGGGTAATGGGGAGAGAGCAGGAGTACGGCGTTGAGGATGAGGATCAGCCTTGATCATATTGAATGGTGGAGCAGGCTCGAATGTTGACACCTCCTTCCTTCTAAAGTCGTCCTTTGGGATCAAGGATGACTTGCTTCCACCCTGGTTCTGGGGTGGCTGATAAGCCCAATGTGTGGTCTGCAGTCTCCTATTTTCCTATGTTTCTGTGAACCCTTTGTAAAATCTCAATGTCTTTCCAGTCTGTGGAACCCTATCCTTCACACAGTATGTATAGATAGGTTGAGTGAGTGAACAAAAATCTGGCAGATGGAGTATAATGCGGGAAAATGTGAAGTTGTTCACTGTAGCAGGAAGAATTTGAGGGAATGGATTTTTAAAATATTTTGAGGAATATTGTGTTATTTTGTAAAGAAGGGTGTTTGGGTGAGTGTGTGAGTGTGAGATTTAATTAAGCTGGGCAGAGTATGATAGGAGTCAGATTGTCTATGGAGGGGGTGGGGGGTGGGACAGGTAGAGCTGGATAGAGGGCCAGTGATAGGTGGAGGCAAAGAAGAGATTGCCAAAGATGTCATAGACATAGGGACAAAGTGGTGTTGATGGTGGTGATATTATCTAAAGAAAGTGCTAATGGTGACATTAAGGGTAGAAAGCAGGACAAACAAGTGGCAGATGGCCCTAGTTGGGGTGGTGTGGGGGGAAGGGATCGAAATGAGCTAAAAATTGGAGATAAAATGATAGATTTTAAAAGGTGGCATTAAGGCTTTCTACCCTTAATGTCACCATTAGTACGTTCCTGGGATAATATCACCACCGTCAACACCCCTTTGTCCTTTTGTCTATGACATCTTTGGCAATCTCTTCTTTGCCTCCACCTATCACTGGCCCTCTACCCAGCTCTACCTGTCCCATCCCCCTCTACCAGCTTATACTTCACCACATTTCTATATTTCTTTAGTTCTGATGAAGAGTCATTCAGACTCAAAACGTCACCTGTGTTCCTCTCCGCAGATGCTGTCAGACCTGCTGAGTTTTTCCGGCTATTTTTGTTTTTGTTTCAGATTTCCAGCATCTGCAGTATTTTACTTTTGTCTTGGTGGGTGGGTTTGGAAACATGAAAAGGATAGAGGTGTTAAGTTTGAGGTACAAGTAAATAAATCTAATATTTGCATTTTTAGATGAGTTGAGAGTTTGTTTGAATATCAAAGGGGAGTCAGAAATGACAAAAAACATGTTAGCATCTTGCAGGAGTTCTGTAGGTAAATAGTAGTGGAGATATTATATTTTCTTGACCCAAAATCAAAGAACAAGATGGAAACATGAAAGATTTGATATTTGGAATGGTGAGTTTTAAAGAGGTCTCACAGCAATGGAACTGAAATGAAAGGGAGAAAAGGTGTATTAGAGTTACTGTGGATAGCTGTTGAGCCACAGATAACTGGAGCTGTTTGAGCTGTTGAGCTATAGCTGGAGCTATGGGCTGGGAGAGAATGCAGCTTGAATCACCCATTCATTCAAGCCAGAAAAGTCTTGGGGGAGAACTTTCTCTCCGTCGGGAGCAGGCGGTGGTGGGACCGGAGCTGATCGCTGCCTGCAATCGGCTACGTGCTGCCATTTTATGTGGGTGGTCCGCTCAGCATGACGCACGCCTGGTAGCGCTCAATGCTACCTGTGCATGTGGGGGGGAGGAGGGAGAGTTGGGACCCGTGCTCCTTTGCATGCATGCGCCTCAGGGAGATTAAGTTCGGAATGAAAGTTTTCATTAAAACCAGAAAAAATTGTTTAGGCATGTCCCGTCATGTGAGTGTCACATGAGCTGGGACATGTTTCTGAAGTGCCTACACTTTTTTTATATATATTCAGTTAAACCTTCATGAAATCTCATCCCGCCCATTGACGAGGTTTCATGAAAAATGTGAAAGCCACTTGGTCTCTTCGCCTGCCCGCCAACCTTAATGTTGGTCAGGCAGCCTTGTCAATATCTTTAATTGGTTTAGGAATGGGTCCCAACTCTCCCTCCTCCCCCCCACATGCACAGGTAGCATTGAGCGCTACCAGGCGTGCGTCATGCTGAGCGGACCACCCACATAAAATGGCAGCACGTAGCCGATTGCAGGCAGCGATCAGCTCCGGTCCCACCACCGCCTGCTCCCGACGGAGAGAAAGTTCTCCCCCAAGACTTTTCTGGCTTGAATGAATGGGTGATTCAAGCTGCATTCTCTCCCAGCCCATAGCTCCAGCTATAGCTCAACAGCTATAGCTTAACAGGCCTTTGACAGTTCGGCGAGCACGCAGCCCACTCCGGTGCGGGCCTACTGAACGCAAGATCGGAATGACGTGCGGTGATGTCAGGACACACGCCCGACATCACCACGTGTCATTTTACGTGTCAGCATGTGGGGCCCACCACCACACATCAAACAGAAAATTCTCCCCTTGGGCTGCAGCAAAAAGTTTTATTCTGAACTGGATTCCACCACAGAGTGGAAGGGGGAAAGGTCATGTGGCACACCTTTGTGAAGCTACAGCAGTTTGCCTTGTGTATTACTGGATTTCATAGTAGACATCTATAAGGGAGTATTGCCCGGAAGGTATTTACTTGTGGGTTTGACCAAGTAGAGAGCTTTTGGGGGAATGTTTTGTAAGACTAACCTTAATTGTGTAACTGTAATCTTGTGTGCTTAAGTTTTCTTTTATTCTGGCTAATAAAACTTTTACTTTTAATTTTTTAAATCCCTAAAGTGTTACTGGACTTCTTACTGCTGAGATCAGTATGTCGCCTTTTCACTTTCAGAATGCAAAATAAAGGTTATGGCCCGTAAGCCAAGTTTCCCTCTGGGATTTGGTTTGTGCAGCAATTAACACCGGCTGTGGTCATAGCAGTATTACTTAAATGGAGAACGGCTGCAGAATTCTGAGTTGCAGAGGGATCTGGGTGTTCTAGTGCATGAGTCACAAAAATTAGTATGCTGGTACAGCATGTAATTAAGAAGGCTAATGAAATGTTATCCTTTATTGCAAGGGGAATTGAACATTATAGTAACGATGTTATGCTTCCATTGTAATAAGCATTGGAAAGACCGCACCTCGAATACAGTGTGCAGTTTTGGTCTCCTTATTTAAGGAAGGGTGTAAAATCGTTGGAGGTGGTTCAGAGGAGATTTACTAGATTGACACCTGGAATGAGTGGGTTGTCTTATGAGGAAAGGTTGGACAGACTGGGCCTGTTTCCACTGGAGTTTAGAAGAATGAGGGATGATTTGATTGAAGTGTAAAAGACCCTGAATGGTCTTGACAAGGTGGACAAGGAAAGGATGTTTCCTCTTGTGGGTGAATCCAGAATTAGGGGACACTGTTTTAAAATTAGGGGTCGTCCTTTTAGGACAGAGATGAGGAGAAATTTTTTCCCTCAGAGGGCTGTGCGACTTTGGAATTCTCTGTCTCAGAAGGCGGTGGAGGTGGGGTCACTGAATAATTTTAACGCGGAGGTAGATAGATTCTTGTTAACCAAGGGAATCAAAGGATATTGGGAATAGACGGGAATGTGGAATTCAAAACACAAACATACCAGCCATGATCTTATTGAATGGTGGACCAGGCTCGAAGGGCCAAATAGCCCACTCCTGCTCCTGTTTCATATGTTCGTACTATCTAATTGAAGTATTAAGGTTTCATATTGGCTCATCATTACCTCTTGACTTTTATGTTCTGTGACTCTGGTTAAAAGCATCCTACAATAATTAGAGGGCCAGCGCTAGCTTTTTGATAGGGATTAATGGACTGAAATCAACACCTCAGGGTACATAGGCCTTTGCTACCTGTAAAGTGGGGAAGGGGAGAGGAGCGAGGCTATGTCTGATTTTGGTACAATTTAGAATAGCTAATATTTTCAGCCTTGGTTGGCAAGTAGATTTTGGTAACTCAAGATATAATTTCTGATGCAATACCACATGCACTCATCAAGCACAGGATGTCAGCACTCCTTTTGCATCTTCATGACCTTCTCTGTTTTTGCTGGAGGGAGGGGGCAGTGCACCAGGATATGCATGATGCAAAGATTGTGACCCCATCCAATAACAAGGGCGATCACAGTGATTGCAACAACTATTGAGGCATTGCCCTGCTGAGCATTGTGTATTTGTCCATGATACCCTTGTCAGACAACGGATCCTAGCTGAACACGTCTATCCCAAATCCCAGTGTGGTTTCAGAACTGGAACATCTACAATTAACGTGACCTCTCAGTCCAGTAGCTGCAAGAGAAAGGGGACCACTATATAAAAGCAAAAAACTGCGGATGCTGGAAATCCAAAACAAAAATAAAAATACCTGGACCACTATATGTTGCCTTTATCAATCTCACCAAAGCATTCGACCATATGAGCAGAGATGATCTGTTTAAGCTGCTGGGGAAAATTGGCTAACAACTGAAGCTGCTTGATGTAATCTCCTCTTTCCATAACATGATGGGTAAGGTCAGCTACAATGAGGCAACACCGGAACCCTTTAATATCCACAATGGAGTCAAACAGGGTTATATTCTGGCACTGACACGCTTTGGCATATTCCTCTCTTTGCTACAATTAAATGGCTTCAGGTCATCTACAGAGGGTATTTACTTACACACCAGAACTGAGGGAAAGCTGCTCAGCCTAGCTCGCCTGAGATCCAAGACAAAGGCGTGCCAAGTCCTCAGCAGAGAGTTACTCCCGCACTAGCATTTCATACTGAGGAACACCAGCAGTGGGAAATGAACAGAATCTCTCATGCCTGAAAGGAGTTTGGTTTGGCCACCAGCATCAGGAAGCCAAATGTAATGGTCCAGGATGTTGCCATAGTGCCATCTATCAGCACTGCCAATGTGAAACTGGAGGTTGCTGATAGTTTTCCATATCCAGGCTCCACAATCATTGGCAATCTGTCACTTGATGCTGAAATTAGTGTAAACCAAAGCTGCAGTAAGCAGTCCAAGCTGAGTAAGGGAGTGTGGATCACAGTAACCTGACTGAGAAGACCAAACTGAGGCTCTACCAAACCTGCAGCCTCAGCACACTCCTGGTGAGACATGGACAACATATGCTAGGCAGGCGAAAAGGTTGAACAGTTTCCACTTCACCTTCTTAGACATGTCCTCTATCTCTTGGCAGGACAAGGTCACCAATTCAGAGGTTCTGGAGTGTGCTAATTGCATTAGCATATGCTCATTGCTAAGCCAATGACTTCTCCACTGGTTGGGTTAATTGGATGGACAATGGCTGTATACCCAAAGGCTTCCTGAAAGGTGATATGGCCACTGGGCTACAACCGACTGGCACTCGTACATCTGCTACAAGGACATCTGCAAGTGAGATATGAAGATGGTGGACATTGGGACTGACGACTGGGAGACAGTAGATGCTAGCGAATCATGCATCTTCTCAGCTTATTGTCTTCCTTAGCAGCAAATGCAGCCGAAACTGCCAGCCCAGGGTGGGGTTCCTGAGTCACACCAGGCAATACACCATGGCTCAAACCCTCATCTTAAAAGATAGAAAGATGCCACAGACATGATGTAGTAAGTAGAAGACAATAACATTTCCATGAACTGTGATACATGTATCTGAAGCTATAATTCTTCATAACGATGTCGCTAATTTGTCACATTGTGTTACATCACAGCCGATGGTAAATGCTGAGCTCTTCACATTCCAAAGGAAACAACTGCAAAACTTGTTTTGCAATTTGAATAAATTTCGAGATGTGTGCCTTGAATTCAGTAGTAATATGACCTCCAAGTCTTATAGGTTTCTGACAAAACTAAATTAAACATTTATTAATAGAAGAAATTATTTTAAGTACATACATAGATCTACAAATTACTGCTATGATAACTTCTAAATCCCCTGATTAATCTAAATCCCTGTTATACTTTCGTTAGGGCAACAGTAAGACACACAGATTTTATAAGACCCAGGCAAAGAAACATGATACCCTGAACAATCCAATTCAAAGGGAGTTTTTTTAACTATATTTCTTTGTAGACAGCAGCTTGAGGCTTAGAATGCCTTCCCTTGCACACTTCTCTCCTTTATCCATATTTTAAAGAGGTTATAGCAGGGCATTTAGAAAAATTCAAGGCAATCAGGCAGAGTCAACATGGTTTTGTGAAAGGGCAGTCATGTTTAACCAATTTATTGGAATTCTTTTAAGGAGTCACATGTGCTGTGGATAAAGGGAAACAGGTGTATGCACTATACTTAGATTTCCAGAAGGCATTTGATAAAGCGCCACATCAAAGGTTATTGCAGAAAATAAAAGCTCCTGGTGTAGGGGGCAACATATTTGGCATGGATAAAAGATTGGTTAGCTAACAGGAAGTAGAGAGTTGGCATAAGTGGGTCTTTTTCTAGTTGGCAGGATATGACGAGTGTGCCACAGGGATTAGTGCTGGGACCTCAACTGTTTACAATTTATATAAACGACTTGGATGAAGGGGCTGAAGGAATGATTGGTAAATTTACTGATGACAAAAAAATTGTGAAGAGGACATAGAAGGCTACAAAATGGCATAAATAGGTTAAGTGAGTGGGCAAAGATCTGGCAAATGGAGTATAGTATGGGAAACTGAAGTTGTTCATTTTGGCGTGAAGAATAAAGAAGAAGCTTATTATCTAAATGGTCAGAGATTGCAGAACTCTGAGATGCAGAGGGATCTGGCAGTCCTAGTACATGAATCGCAAAAGGCTAGTATGCATGTACAGCAGGTAAGTAGGAACGCTAATAGAATGTTATAACTTATTGTGGGGAGAATTGATTACAAAAATAGTGAGGTTATGCTTCAGTTGTACAGGGCCAAATCAGGAGTATTGTGTATAACACTGGTGTCCATCCCTATTGAAGGAAAGATGTAAATGCATTAGAAGCCATTCAGAGAAGGTTTACTAGACTAACACCAGGAATTGGTGGGTTGTCTTATGAGGAGAGGTTGGACAAGTTGGCATGTATTGACTGAAATTTAGAATAGGAAGAGGCAACTTGATTAAAACCTTTAAGAGCCTGAGGGCTCTGGACAGGATGTTTCCTCTTGTGGGAGAATCTAAAACTAGGGTCTGCAATGACTTGACTACCGGACAGGTTTCAAAAAGAAACAAACTTTATTACAGAGAGCTTTTCAGATGCTACATGCTTGAACCAGGTCCTTGACAAGAAGCCCTGCAACCCTCCCCACCCACCCCCGACCCCCAGAACACCTGTGCTTTGGTCGCAGCCTCGAAGAACATCACATGACCCCTGATCGACAGGAGGAGAGGCCATACCTTTGGTTACTACATTTTCTTCCTCTCTAGTTTTTTACAGCTTCTATTTATAGACAACATTTGAATATCCACAACATATAGATATATACAACTTAGGTGATTAAAGATGAAGGCTTTGAGGTGTTTGCTTAGAGCAGCGTAGAACCATAGAAAAGCTCCAGCACAATAGGAGGCCATTTGGCCCATCTTGTCCATGCCAGCCCGAGGACACCCAGATGCCCTTTCTAATCCCACCTTCCTGCACTCGGCCCATAGCCCTGCAGCTTACAGCACTTAAGGTGCAGATCCAGGTACTTTTTAAAAGAGTTTAGAGTTTCTGCCTCTAACACCAATTTGGGCAGCGAATTCCAGACACCCACTACCCTCTGCGTCAAAAAGGTCTTCCTCATGTCCCCCCTACACCTACTGCTACTTATCTTGAATCTATGTCCCCTGGTTCTAGAATTCTCCACCAAGGGAAACAATTTTATCCTGTCCACTCTATTCCCCTCATAATTTTGTACACCTCAATCAATTCACTTCTCAGCCTTCTGTGTTCTAAGGAAAATAACCCCAACCTATCCAATCTCTCCTCGTAGCTACACTTTTCTAACCCTAGCAACAGTCTTGTAAACCTCCTCTGCATCTCTCCAGAGCTATTACATCCTTCCTGTAATGTGGTGACCAGAACTGCACACAATACTCCAGTTGGGGCCTCACCAGTGTTTTATACAATTCCAACATTATATCCTTACTTTTATATTCGATACCCCTGCCAATGACGGAGAGCATTCCATATCAAAAACAAAAATACCTGGAGAAACTCAGCAGGTCTGGCAGCATCTGCGGAGAGGAGCACAGTTAACGCTTCGAGTCTGAATGACCCTTCAACAGAACGAAGTAAAAATAGAAGAGAGGTGAAATATACCCTTAAACCAGCTTACATTTCACCTCTCTTCTATTTTTACTTAGTTCTGTTGAAGGGTCATTCGGACTCGAAACATTAACTGTATTCCTCTCCGCAGATGCTGTCAGACCTGCTGAGTTTTTCCAGGTATTTTTGTTTTTGTTTTGGATTTCCAGCGTCCGCAGTTTTTTGCTTTTATCAGAGCATTCCATATTCCTTCTTTACAACCTTGTCTACTTGAACTGCTGTCTTCAGGGACCTGTGTACTTGTACGCCAAGATCTCTCACTTCATCTACCCCTCTTAGTATATTCCCATTTATTTTGTAATCTCTGTAACTTTTTGACCTCCCTAAATATAGGACCTCATACTTCTCTATGTTAAAATCCATCTGCCACTTTACCGTCCACTCCACCAATCCATCTATATTGTTTTGGAGATTATGGCTATGCTCTACACCATAAGAGCCTAAGACATAGGAGCAGAAATTAGGCTATTCGGCCCATCGAGTCTGCTCCGCCATTCAATCATGGCTGATAGGTTTCTCAACCCCGTTCTCCTGCCTTCTCCCTGTAAACTTTGATCCCCTTACCAATCAAGAACCTATCTATCTCGGTCTTAAATACACTCAATGATCTGGCCTCCACAGCCTTCTGTGGCAATGAATTCCATAGATTCACCACTCTCTGGCTAAAGAAGTTTCTCCTCATCTCTGTTCTAAAAGGTCTTCCCTTTACTCTGAGGATGTGTCCCTCGGGTCCTAGTCTCTCCTACTAATGGAAACATCTTCCCCATGTCCACTCTATCCAGGCCTGTCATTATTGTGTAAGTTTCAATCAGATCACCCTTCTGAACTCCATCGAGTATAGACTTAGAGTCCTCAAACGTTCCTCATATGTTAAGCCTTTCATTCCTGGGATCATTCTCGTGAACCTCCTCTGGAACCTCTCCAGGGCCAGCACATCCTTCCTGAGATACGGTGCCCAAAATTGCTCACAATATTCTAAATGTGGTCTGACCAGAGCCTTATAAAGCCTCAGCAGCACATCCCTGCTTTTATATTCTAGTCCTCTCGAAATAAATGCCAACATTGCATTTGCCTTCCTAACTACCGACTCAACCTGCAAGTTAACCTTAAGAGAATCCTGGACTAGGACTCCCAAGTCCCTTTGCACTCCAGATTTCTGAATTCTCTCCCCATTTAGAAAATAGTCCATGCCTCTATTCTTCCTACCAAAGTGCATGACCTCACACTTCCCCACGTTGTATTCCATCTGCCACTTCTTTGCCCATTCTCCTAACCTGTCCAAATCCTTCTGCAGCCTCCCCACCTCCTCATTACTACCTGTCCCTCCACCTATCTTTGTATCATCTGTAAACTTAGCCAGGATGCCCTCAGTTCCTTCATCTAGATCATTAATGTATAAAGTGAAAAGTTGTGGTCCCAACATTGACCCTTGCGGAACTCCACTAGTAACTGGCCACCATCCTGAGAAGGAACCCCTTATCCCCACTCTCTGCCTCCTGCCAGACAGCCAATCTTCTATCCATGCTGGTACCTTGCCTCTAACACCATGGGCTCTTATCTTACTGAGCAGCCTCCTGTGCGGCACCTTGTCAAAGGCCTTCTGGAAGTCCAAGTAGATAACATCCATTGGCTCTCCTTTGTCTAACCTACTCGTTACCTCCTCAAAGAATTCTAACAGATTTGTCAGGCATGACCTCCCCTTGATGAAACCATACTGATTTTGCCCTATTTTACCATGCACGTCCAAGTATTCTGAAATCTCATCCTTAATAATGGACTCTAAAATCTTACCAATGACCGAGATCAGGCTAATCGGCCTGTAATTTCCCATCTTTTGCCTCACTCCCTTCTTAAACAGGGGGGTTACATTAGTGATTTTCCAGTCCTCTGGGACCCTCCCTGACTCCAGTGATTCCTGAAAGATCACCACTAACGCCTCCACTATCTCTTCAGCTATCTCCTTCAGAACTCTGGGGTGTAATCCATCTGGTCCAGGTGGTTTAACTACTCATGTATTCCACCGTGAAGACTGACACAAAGTACCTATTCAGTTCTTCCGCCATTTCTTTGTTCCCCACTCCTACTTCTCCAGCGTCATTTTCCAGTGGCCCAATGTCCACTTTTGCCTCTCTCTTACCCTTTATATATCTAAAAAAACTCTTGCAATCTTCTTTTATATTACTGGCTATTTTACCCTCATATTTAATCTTCTCCCTCCTTATTTCTTTTTTAGTTGTCCTCTGTTGGTCTTTGTAGGCTTCCCAATCCCCTGGTTTCCCACTGCTCTTCACCGCATTGTATGCTTTCTCTTTAGCTTTTATGCTGTCCCTGACTTCCCTTGTCAGCCATGGTTGCCTCGTCCTCCCTTTAGTATGCTTCTTCTTCCTAGGGATGAATTTTTGCTGTGTCTCCCAAATTACTCCCAGAAACTCCTGCCATTGCTGTTCCACTGTCTTTCCTGCTAGGCTCATCTCCCAGTCAATTCTGGCCAGCTCCTCCCTCATGCCTCTGTAGTTGTCTTTATTTAACTGTAATACCGTTACATCTGATTCTAGCTTTTCCCTCTCAAATTGCAGGGTAAATTCTATCATATTATGGTCACTTCCTCCTAAGGGTTCCTTCACCTTAAGCTCCCTTATCAAATCTGCCTCATTACACATCACTAAATCTAGAATTGCCTGTTCCCTAGTGGGCTCCACCACAAGCTGCTCCAAAAAGCCATCTCGTTGACATTCCACAAATTCCTTTTCTTGGGATCCACTACCAACCTGATTTTCCCAGTCTACCTGCATATTGAAATCCCCCATGATCACTGTAACTGTGCCTTTCTTACACACCTTTTCTATCTCCTGGTGTATCTTGTGCCCCACATCCTGACTACTGTTCAGAGGCCTGTACATAACTCCCATTATGGATTTTTTACCTTTGCGGTTCCTCAACTCTACCCACACAGATTCTACATCATCTGACCCTATGTCGTTTCTTGCTATCGAATTAATTTCATTTCTTACTAACAAAGCAACCCCACCCCTTCTGCCAACCTGCCTATTTTTTCACTAGGATGTATATCCTTGGATATTTAGCTCCAAGTCCTGATCCCCTTGCAGCCATGTCTCCGTGATGCCCACCACATCATACCAGCCAATTTCAGTCTGCACCGCAAGCTCATTTACCTTATTTCGTATACTGCGTGCTTTGAGATACAACACCTTCAGTCCTGTATTTCCCGTCCCCTTTCTCATTGTCTTCCTATCCACTATTCGGCCAATCTTTGTGTCATCTGCAAATTTCCCAATCGTGTCCCCCACGTTTACGTCCAAATCGTTAATATATAACACAAACAGTAAGGGTCCCAACACCGAGCCCTGTGGAACACCACTTGAGACAACTTTCCATTCCATCCATCGACCATTACCCTTTGTTTCCTGTTACAAAGCCAACCTTTTATCCAGTTTGCCACATTACCCTGAATCCCATGGGCTTTTACTTTCCTGACCAATCTGCCATGTGGGACCTTGTCAAATGCCTTGCTAAAATCCATGTACACAACATCCACTGCACTACCTTCATCAATCCTTCTTGTCACTTCCTCAAAGAATTCAAGCAAATTTGTGAGGCAAGACCTTCCTTTAACAAATCCATGCTGACCATCCCTGACTAGTCCATGCCTTTCCACATGACAGTTAATCCTATCTCTCAGGATTGATTCTACTAATTTGCTCACCACTGATGTAGAGACTCACTGGCCTATAATTGTCTGGCATTTCCTTTGATCCTTTTTTAAACAATGGAACTACGTTTGCATTTCTCCAGTCCTCCGGTACCTCCCCTGTATCTAGTGACAATTGGAAAATCATCCTCAGAGCATCTGCTATCTCCTCCCTGACTTCCTTCAGCCTCGGAAACAATCCATCTGGCCCTGGTGACTTATCCACTTTCAAGGATTTCAGCCCTTTGAGTACTTCCTCTCTCTTTATGACTATCCGTTCCAATATCTCGCAGTGTTCCTCCTGGACTATATCTACATCCTCCCTTTCCTTTGTAAACACGGAGACAAAATATTCATTCAAAACCCTTCCCACAGCCTCTGCATCTACACGCAAGTTTCCATCTTCATCTCTGATAGGTCCCACTTTTTCCTTAACTAACCTTTTAGCATTAATGTATTGGTAAAACATCTTTACTTGCTAATCTTTTTTCATGCCCTCTCTTTGATTTCCTTATTTCCTTTTTTACTTGGTCCCTGCACTTCCGATATTCGTCTAGACTATCTGCAGTGCTTAGTTCTTTGTGCCTATCATAGGCTTTCTTTTTCTGTTTGATCTTCCCCTGTATTCCTCTAGACAACCAGGGAGGTCTAGATTTGGCAGTACCACTCTTATTTTTGTTGGTGACATGTCTACTTTGTACAATTAGGATCTCGCTTGTTAGTGCTTCCCATTGGCTTTCCACTGTTTTATCCTCCAGCAGTGCTGTCCAGTCCACCTCAGCCAAGTCCCTTCTTGTTTCTGCTCCACCACTTGTGGTTCTTCCACAGGATTGACATGATCAGGAACTGCAGCACTAGATACATCAATAGAAAGTGGTAGTTCAAGGTTTGGCAACTCAACAGAGACATCTGGCCTGTTACGTATTCTAAGTCACCTTCGGGATTAATGGTTTGATATTAATCACAAGCGGAATAGTAGGTTGTTAGAATGCCTCTCTATCCCAAAGATGGTGCATGTATTTCTGATACAATGGTTCCAGGAGCCCAGCAAGGTGCACTTCCAAAATTCCCCACAAAAACCGTGTCTCCTACAGTGAACCTGCAAGCGTTGCTATGAATATTGTGATCCAATTTTTGATTACCCTGATTCTCTACCTTCTCCTCTAAGTTTGGATTTTGGATTTGGATTTGGATTTGGATTTGGATTTTCATCAATAATTCAGATGGTATTGAACCCCCTAGTCGAATGAGGCATTTTACAATAATAGAGAAGAAAGTGGGAAAGCCGAGTTTCCCGAATACCTTCTGTTAGCCTCTTCATTCCAGGTTTAGAAGTTTGCACAGCTCCCTCAGCTAAACCATTTGATGTGGGGTGTCATGGGACTGTTTTAATATGTCTGATTCTATTATGACCAATGCAGTTGATAAAGCTGAGTTATTTAAAAATCCCAGAGGGAAACTTTAACCAACTGTCATAACCTATATATTTAAGTGTTATGTTTGAGATGTTGGTCTAAATTCAAGAATCAGACCACCAGTTCTTGAGGTTTTACATTCAACCAAATGAAACATTTTATCAATTTACACAGGTTAAAATATATATACACATGTACACATATATACAAATTACTACGATCATAACTTTTAACAAGTTCCCAAACTAATCTCCATTAAGGCAGCAGCAACCCATAGACTTAACCAAACACCAGGCAAAGCATTTTCACCTTACAGATTCGGAATGAGGTTCTTTTCACTTTGGTTCCTGTGGAGACAGTTGGAGGCTTGCAGCTGCTTATGATCTCACATTGCCTCTGCCCTGCACACACAAAACTGCTGAAGTTATACCCAGCACCGCTCACTGAATGTAAATTCTCATTGTATCACCAGCCTCTTTGAACTCCGCCTTTTAACAATAAAACTCCTTTCACTGTACCAATTTTATTGGTAAAATAAACAGTTTGCTTGGTCTCTGCTAGCTGGGTGGTAGTTTTCACCCCACTTCTCTAATGCTCTAATCAAAAAATGCAAATGTATGCTACCTCTCTTACATGTCAAAACTAGGACACATTAAAACACCCAGACTAGCTGGCTTTAATCCAATTAAGACACAACCACAGTCTAAACCTCTTATTTTAAAATAAAAATATTTTCCAAAATATTATGTACATTTATAGCTTCATGACAATTCCAATTAAGTTCATGAATCGCTGCAGTTCTGTAGTGGTAAAGACTGCACCGTCATCAAAAATGATGACCTCAGGTAGGTCATGTATACCAAAACAATGACGCAGCTTTTCGATAGTTGAGCTCAACATTGGTAATCTGCCTTCATACACATCCACCTACAATCAACAAAAACATGGTACCTAAGAATGGTCCTACAAAATCAATATGTAGTCAAACCCAGGGTCAACCAGGCCACTCCGACGAATGCAGTGGAGCTAAAAGAGGCAACTTCTGTTGTTGCTGACACTGGAGGCAGTGCTTAACCATGCTTTCAATGTCACTGTCTATGTCTGGCCACCAGACATAGCTTCACTCAAGCATTTTCATCTTCTTTGTGCCTGGATGCTCATTGTGAACCTCTGTCAAGAGTGGTTCTCTTCCTCGCAAAGAGATGTCAACTCTTGATCCCCACAAGATTCCATCTCGATAGCTTAGCTCTGTTTTTTGGATATGGAATGATCGCATCTCTTCAGACATGGGTGAATTTGACCATCCTTGCAACACAAGACTTCCAACAAAATTGGATCTCTGTTCATCCAATTTCTAATTTGCTTCGCACACACAGGCCAAGAAATTCAATACAAGCATAACTTGCTGTGGCACTGGAGCATGAACAATGCTATCTGGTAACGGGAGATGACTGAGTGTGTCCACATTTGCAATTTGTAAGCCAGGATGGTACATAAAAGTTATATTCATACACAGATAATTTGAAAACCCAAAATTGTATTCTTGCTGATGCTATTGGTGGGATGGCCTTATCCACATTGAATAAATCCATTAATGTTTTATGGTTCAACACAATGGCGAAATGTCATTCATGTAGGTACTGGTGGAGTTTCTTCACTCCGAATACCACCGATAAACCCTCCTTTTCTAGTTGGAAATAATCCTTCTCGGCTGTAGAGAGGGCTCTTGAAACAAAGCCAATTGGCCTTTCTGACCTGATTTCTGCCTTTTCCTCTTCTGTTTGCCGCAGAGTTCTGTCTTGTCCCTCATTTTGATTTCACAGTTGGCCAAATTTCTCTCTGGTGAAATCTTAACTTGGTTCAGCTGGGTAGTTGAGCTACCCATGGCTTCATTATCCACATCTTGGAAAGTTCCGCAACTTTTACTTCTAATGCCTCTGTTGTTTCATTCAGCTGATTTTTCAACTCTTCAGTCTCTTTCCTGTATCTCTCTGCTTCCTCCTGGAATCTATTTTGGACAGTTGCCTGAAAGGGGTGTGTAGTTGGGAGTCTAGTTAAGTAGACATTTTGGGAACTGATATAAAACTAAAGATAACTGTTTAACTGTAATCTTGGGCAGAATTTTCTGCCTCCCGGATGGGCAGGCCTGACCCAATCTCTGGCAGGTGGGGAGCCGATCCCTGTCTGGGAAGTGGGCCCCGCCGCCATTTTCAGTGGGCGTGATGCCGGACGGGAAGCGTTATGCGCTCCCTGTGCGGGCGGAGAGGGGCGGATTCCCCAAATGTAAGAGTGCGCTCTTTCACGCATGCGCACGATAGAGCCCGCATCTCCCTGAGGCTGCACTTAGCCTCAGGAAGATCGATTGCTGAAAGTTGTACAAACAGTAAAAATAGAAAAATAAAAAAATCCTTAACATGTGACAATGTCACACGAGATGGGACATGTTAATAAATTTTACTAAAACTTTATTAAAGTTTTTTAAACCCTACATGAATCCTCGTCCCGCCGCTGGATGAGGTTTCATGTTTTCTCTAGTTGCCGCCGGGGCTCCTGGCCGACCCACCAACCTTAATGTTGGACGGGCAGGTCCTTTAATTGTTCCAATGATCCTGTCAATGACCTCAATTGGACATTGACAGGTCGGTGGGCCCACAGCTGATTTCGCTGTGCCCCCGCCTCCCTGAATATTTAAATGGGGCGCGGTGACGTTGGGGGTTCTCCCCGACATCATCCCGCATCATTTTGGCTGTCGGTGAGCGGGCCCCACCCCCCAACTCGCCGATGGAGAATTTCAGCCCCTCCTGTGTGTTTAACTTCTCTTTTGTTAAATAATGTTTTAATTTAATCTTTAAAATTTCTAAAGGTGGTAGTGGATTCATTACATCTGACTTCAGTGCACAAACCTTCTCATAATAAATACAAATTGAAAAATAGTTGAGATAGCATGGCCAGGTTTCCCTTTGGGATTCTGTCGGCCTGGTACATACCACACGCCATATCATAACAAGGGGAAAACTCTCCACTGGTTGGAGTCATACCGAGCACAAAGGAAGATGGTTGTGGTTGTTGGAGGTCAGTCATCTCAGCTCCAGGACATCACTGCAGGAGTTCCTCAGGGTAGTGTCCTCGGCCCAACCATCTTCATCAATGACCTTCCTTCCATCATAAAGTCAGAAGTGGGGATGTTCACTGATGATTGCACAATGTTCAGCACCATTCGCAACCCCTCAGATACTGAAGCAGTCCATGTCCAAATGCAGCAAGACCTGGACAATATCCAGGTTTGAGCTGAGAAGTGGTAAGTAACATTCACGCCACACAAGTACTAGGCAATTCCCATCTCCAACAAGAGAGAATCTAACCATCATCCCTTGACATTCAATGACATTACCATCACTGAATCCCCCACTATCAATATCCCAGGGGTTAACATTGACCAGAAACTGAACTGGACTAGCCATATAAATACTGTGGCTACAAGAGCAGGTCAGAGTTAGGAATCCTGTGGCAAGTAACTGACCTCCTGACTCCCCAAAGCCTGTCCACCATCTACAAGGCATAGGTCAGGAGCATGAGGGAATACTCTTCCATCACTTGCCCGGATGAGTGCAGCTCCAACAACACTCAAGAAGCTTGACACCATCCAGGACAAAGCAGCCCCCTTGATTGGCACCACATCCACAGACATACACTCCCTCCACCACTGACACACAGTAGCAGCAGTGTGTGTACCATCTACAAGGTGCATTGCAGGAACTCACCAAGATCCCTTAGACAGCACCTTCCAAACCCATGACTACTATCATCTAGAAGGGCAAGATCAACACATACATGGGAACACCATTACCTAGAAGTTCCCCTCCAAGTCACTCACCATCCTGACTTGGAAATATATCACCGTTCCTTCACTGTCGCTGGGTCAAAATCCTGGAACTCCCTCCCTAACAGCACTGTGGGTGTACCTACACCACATGGACTGCAGCGGTTCAAGAAGGCAGCTCACCACCACCTTCTCAAGGGCAATTAGGGATGGACAATAAATGCTGGCCCAGCCAGCGATGCTCACATCCTGTGAATGAATTTTTAAAAAGTTTGGTTCACTCCACATGATACCAATGATTGTCTGAGCACACTAGATAGGGTCCTAACAACATCCAGCAATAGTGCTGAAACCTGTGCTCCAGAACTAGCAGCCATGATGTTCAAGTACAGCTACAACTCTGGCATCAGAATATTGGACTTAAGAGCAGGAGTAGACCATTTGGCTCTTTGAGCCTATTCCACCATTGAATAAGATCATACGAACAAACAATTAGGAGCTAGAGTAGGCCACTCGGCCCTTCAAGACAGCTCTGCCATTCAATAAGATCATTGGCAGCAGTTCAGAGAAGGTTTACCAGACTAATACCTGGGTTGGACAGGTTATCTTATGAGGAAAGGTTGGACAGGTTAGGCTTGTGTCCACTGGAGTTTAGAAGAGTAAAAGGTGACTTAATTGAAACATAAGATCCTGAGGGGTCTTGACAGGGTCGATGTAGAGAGGATGTTTCCTCTTGTGGGAGAATCTGGTGTTGGGGTCACTGTTTAAAAATAAGGGGTCACCCATTCAGGATAGAGAGGAGAAGAAATTTTTTCTCTCAAATGTTGTGAGTCTTTGGATTATAACTTCAGCTCCACATTATCGCCTACCCTCCAATAACCTTATACCCCATCGCTTCTCAAGAATCTATCTACCTCTGCCTTAAAAGTATTCAGAGACTCTGTTTCCACTGCCTTATGAGAAGGTGAGTTCCAAAGACTCACAACATTTGAGAGAAAAAATTTCTTCTCCTCTCTGTCCTGAATGGGTGACCCCTTATTTTTAAACAGTGACCCCAACACCAGATTCTCCCACAAGAGGAAACATCGACCCTGTCAAGACCCCTCAGGATCTTATGTTTCAATTAAGTCACCTTTCACTCTTCTAAACTCCAGTGCCTCCCTCCCTTCTTGAATAAAGGAGTTACATTTGCTATTTCCAATCCACTGGGCCCCTTCCAGAGTCTAAGGAAGTTTAGATGATTATAAGCAATAAAAAATAGGAGCAGAAGTAGGCCATTCGGCCCCTCGAGCCTGCTCCACCATTCATTAAGATTATGGCTGATCTGCTTATGTTTTGAATTCCACGTTCTCATCTGCCCCCGATAACCTCTGATTCCCTTGCCTGACAAGAATCTATCTACCTCTGCCTTAAACCTATTCAATGTCCCTGTCCCCACCGCCTTCTGAGGCAGAGAATTCCAAAGTCACACAACCCTCTGAGAGAAACATTCTCCTCATCTCTGTCCTAAAAAGATGACCCCTAATTTTAAACCAGTTCCCCCTAGTCCTGGACTCACCCACAAGAGGAAACATCCTTTCCACATCCACCTTGTCAAGGCCGTTCAGGATCTTGTAAACTTCAATCAAATCAGCCCTCACTCTTCTAAACTCCAGTGGAAACAAGCCCAGTCTGTCCAACCTTTCCTCATAAGACAACCCACTCATTCCAGGGGCGGAACTGTCCCAGATTTACACTAAGTGCAGTAGTGGGCAGGAAAACGAATGTTTTCCTTGCTAGCTGCAATGGTGGGTTTTCACGCTGTATCATCCCAATCCTGCCTCATTAATCACGCCTTTCCAGTAAACTCACCATTTCGATGGCAGGTAGGCTCTCATTTGCCCGCCACGCCTTCACCTCACTGCTTCATTCCGGGTGTAATATTTAAAGTGCAGCCGCATACACGCCTCGCAGTGCTTCCAGCCCAGGCCCTGCTGCACAGCAGACATGGCCCAAAAAGCAAGCAGACTGCAGCCCTCCCCACCCTACCCCACCCCGATTTAATGATGCATCTCTCGAGTGCCTTTAGGATGCAGTGGAGGCCCACCATGTTGTCCTAAGCCCCTGTTCTGGCCGTAGAAAGGGCAGCAACATCACTAATCCAGCATGGGAGGCATTGGCAGCGGTGGTCAGCACCAGTGCCCTGCTAAAGAGGACAGCCACCCAGTGCCACAACAGGATGAATGGTCTTATCCACTCTTCTCATCACTCTTAACTCTCACACTCACAAACCCGTCACTCATCCACAGGGATCTCACACCTCGAGGGACAATAGTAACTCTCACATATACCCTCACATCCCCAACAGGCTCATACCCTCTGGAATTCACACCCTCATCCCATCCATGTGTCCGCTCACCACACAAATATTCCACACAGTGCCATGTGTCCTGCTCACACTCTCTCCATCTGTTTTCACGCAGGAGAAGCTGGCTCACATCAGCAGAGAGAGGTCCCAGACCGGGGGTGGAGGGGCCTCACATTAGGCCCCTCACTCACTGACTGGTGAGGACGTGGACCGACACCCTTAGCCAGCCAGTCGCTCAGCTCCATCCAGTTCTTCACCTCCAGCCAAGAGGACACCTCCTCCATTGAAGAGCTGGAAATAAGCAGCATGGAAGACCCATCACATCGTGTACCCACACCCTCCACCAGTGCAGAGACACACACCTCGGTGGGACCTAGATCCAGAGCAGCCTTGGGTTCACAATCTGGTGGTCACCGCACGGACATGTGTCCACAGCAGGTTCAGCCGAGCTCCCGGCACTCAGAGGGCTGCTGGGGAAGAGGCATCTGTGAGGTCCCAGTCAGATGACGAGCCTCAAGGTTTAGCCTTAAACTCATTCTAGACAGTCAGAAGAAGGTGTGGGAACAGCATGCAGAGCAATGCAAACCCTCAATAGAGTTGCACATGGATTGGAGGAGTGTGTCCGCCTGCTGATGAAGTGGTGCCTACATGTGCAAATATTTATTTCTCCATGGGGAGGATGACAGATGCCATGGAGACCTTAGCCCAGCAGAACGTGGAGATGTGTGCAGACTCACAGCCCACCTCAGTAGTCATGGGTGAGTTCCTGCAGTGGTGACACAAGAGGGAAATGGGGCACCTCAACATCCCCTAGGTGCTCTTTCCCCTCAAAGTGTTAGGCTGGGGCCCTCGGGCTGCCTGAAGGGAGGAGGAGCAGCAGCTGGACACCCCGGGTCATCCACTCAGGAATCTCAGAGGCTGTCTGTTCCCTCCGAGTCCCCTTTGCCTGTGACCCCCCTCAATCTTGCCATCTGTCACCGCAGGAGGAACAGATGGCCCACTGAAGGACAGCCAAAGCAGAGGACCCACACTGAAGGCATCAGAGGCCACAGGGCCGACCATTGCACAGCTGTCTCCACCCCTGCTGCAGATGTCAGGGCAGCACCTAGAAATCTAAGGCATTCAAAATCTGATCACAGTTGGTTGCACGAATGAACATATTTTGTCACTTTACAATCTGGAAATATATTCACTATCACTGAATATTGTGTAATGGTCTCTTTCAGCTTCATTGACAGGTTTTGTCAGGGCTCCCATCACATCATACCACACCCCCACCACCCCCACCACCCCCGCCCCCCCCCCCCCCCACCTCCCCATGCATATGAGTGTGTGTGGGTGGGTGGCAGGGCCTTCTGAAGCCTCGATCAGGTCACCCCTCAGTCTTCTCTGCTCCAACAAAAACAACCCAAGTCTATCCAACCTCTCTTCGTAACTTAAATGTTTCATCCCAGGCAACATCCTGGTGAATCTCCTCTGCACCCCCTGCAGTGCAATCACATCCTTCCTATAATGTGGCGACCAGAACTGCACACAGTACTCCAGCTGTGGCCTCACCAAGGTTCTATACAACTCCAACATGACCCCCTGGACTCCTTCCTCCCCTAGACTCCGTCCCCTCTCCAGACTTCTTCCTCCCCCTAGACTCCTTCCCCTCTCCAGACTCCTTCCCTTACACCTCCCACCCCTCTTACACCTACCTCCCCAGTTTCCATCTACTCTCCTATTTCCCCCTCCTCCGCTTATAGTTCCCCCCCCCCAACCTCCCCTCCCTGACATTTTTGTTCCCTCCTCCCAACCTCCCCCACACCGACACCTTCGTTCCCCCCCACCAACCCAGACCTCCCCCATCCCGGCACCTTCGTTCTCCCCCACCCCAACACCTTCGTTTCCCCCACCCCCCACCCAGACCTCCCCCACCCCGACACCTTCGTTCTCCCCCACCCCAACACCTTCGTTTCCACCCCCCCCACCCAGACCTCCCCCACCCCGACACCTTCGTTCTCCCTCACCCAGACCTCCCCCACCCCGACACCTTCGTTCTCCCCCACCCCCCACCCAGACCTCCCCCCACCCCGACACCTTCATTCCCCCCCTCCAGACCGCACGCACCCCGACACCTCTTCCTCTCCAGGTCAATATTAGACTTTCCTCTTCCATCCCTTGTACATCTTTCTCTCCCAAACAGGGCTGGACCTTCCTCTCCACCCTCTCGACCATCATCTGTTGTGAGCAGACCCTCAACAGTGACTTTCCACCTTACATGAGCTGCTTTGCTGTGGAGCCATGTCCATGAGAATCCACGCAGCAGGCCATGGACCTTCCTCCAGGGTCCTGTTGCTGTTGGGCTCCTTGGGGGATCTCCTCAGGGGCTGTCCGCAATGTGAACAAGGCCCTGGCGATAAGTCCCACTTGTCAAGGTGTGTTGTGCACCGGCGTGTTTTCCTGCTGATTTGGCTGGATGATTCTGCCGGGAGGGGGGATGGTTCCGGCGGGCTGGCCTGATAATGATCTGCAGATGTATTACAAAGAGGCTCCCGACATCTGATGGCTGGAAACACAGCCCCGCCATTGACGGGCTGAGCGGACGATTGCAAATTATTTTCACAATGTCGTGAAACCGATTTTTGGCCTCAGCCTATTGGCCGCTCACACTGCGAAACATACCCAACGCCAGTGGGACTGGAAAATTCCACCCAGCTGTCAGTCTAGCAAAGCTCCTCTGAACCGCCTCCAACACATTTACATCCTTCCTTAAATAAAGAGACCAAAACTGCCCACAGTATTCAAGATGCGGTCTCACCAATGCCCTGTATAACTGAAGCACAACATCCTTACTTTTATGTTCAGTCCCTCTCTCCAAGGAGTGGAGGGACAGGTCGCTAGGTGAGCTGGACTTTGTGAAGCTGAGTGCTGTTTGAGATTGTGTAAGAGGAGTTGGGGAATCCTGGGGAGAGGGTGGTTTGGAGAAGTTTGTTTCACGCTGAGGCGTCCTGCATCATGACTCATCTCCTTGTGAGCATGTTAGAATTTTCATGCTGAGCTGGACTTGCTGAACCTGTACTTAACTGAACGTGGAATGTGCTGTCACTGCCCCACCCTGTTTTACTGCACAAGATTAGCAATCTCAGGACGCAGCTACTTATATAAACTACCAGTGCTTTCAGTCACTGTTGCACACAACTTTCCCATTCAGGCTCCAAAACTGGTGTTTATAGGAATGTTATTGTCAGGCCTGTGGCTCCTGTGAAATTTTGAGTTTGTGGTCTGTCCAATGTTTCTGTGACATCTCACAGATCAGAGAGATATTCAGCAAATCAGTCTACTCTTTGTTATTTCATAGACTGATCTCACATTCAACCCATACACCACTTTGGAACATAGTAACAGGAGGAGGCCATTCAGCCACTCAAACCTGTTTTGCCATTCAATTAGATGATGGTTGTTCAGTATCTGTCTACCTGCCTTGGCTCCATGTCCCTTGATACACTTTCTTGATAAAAATCTATCAATCTTAGTCTTGAAATCCAGGTTTGAATGCACACAAGTCTTCAAAGGAGACAGGACAAATTTAGAATGCTGTTTAAAAAAAAGTACACAAGATCTTGGCTTTGTAATTACAGACATGGGCCGGGATTTTCTGCACCTAATCGTGACGGGTGTGTTTGGTTGTGAGAAGAACAGAACTTCGTGAGAAAGCCCGAGGTGCGTTTCCCAGTGATGTGAATCCAGGAAGCGATTGTCCCCTTCCCCCGTCAATGGCGGCAGGTGTTTCCCACTGTCGAATGTTGGGAACTTAATTTGAATGCATTTGCATCTCATTATTTTGGCTACACGCTGAATCAATCCCACCCCCCCTTCCCCAAGTCAAATGGCATGACTTTTACCTCAGAGTGATTTACAACTGCCTCTAAAAGGTGTACACCTGGCGACCTGGACTGTGAGGGGATCTCAGAGGTGAATGCACAGTGTTCGCAATGATCCCAACCCAAGGAAGCGGCTCCGCAGATTCAAGGGTGGTGGGGGGCTGGTGGAGTCACAGGCAAGTTGGCATAGTGGCTTCATCTTGGCTGTCTTGGGTGTTGGGGTAAGGGCAACAGTGCTGGGGAGAAGGGAACCTTGGGGTAAGGGCGACAGTGCAAGGGGGAGTCATGGAAGTGCCGACTGAAATTTGAACACAAATGGGATGAGGGGTGAGGGGGGAAGAAAATGGCCGGGCAGGCAAGTACCAAAATATGTCAAAGGTGAGCCCTCTTCCACAGCTGAGAGCGGTTAGCTTGAACTCAGTGGACAGGCTTGGAGTCAGTCTTGAAAAGCAATTGTGCCCACTTCAAACAGCACCAATTCCTGACAGTGCCCAATGATTACTCTTCTGCTGTTAACCCCTCGCGCGCACATTTCAAACTCAAATGAGTGCCATGCTGCTGCAGAAACTGCACGACGGAGGGTCCTGTTGGGAAAGGTGCCCATCAAATACTGACAGAGGCGTGTGCTACTAGCCCCTTGCATTATGTTTAAGTTGACATTGAAAGGTCATCCTCAAGGTCCAAGAAAACCACAAAGCCCTGGAGTGTAGGTTAGGAAAATGCCTGTGCCTCAGGTTGAAGTCGAGCGGCTGAAGCTGTTGCCACTCGGTCATGTGGTGTGGGTGGCGCTGGATGTGGGCATGGTGAAACATCATGCACAATAAACACTGGGCATCCATGTGGTGGCCTGCATTCTCCGACAGGCATTAAGGGGCCTTGAGAGCCAGCCACAGGCAATGACTTGACCGAGTGTGATCCTTAGGAGATAATTGCTGACCCTCGCGTCTCTATCTTTGATATTGCAGTGAGGAGACCAACAGGAACATGGAATCTGGTGGTCTCACTGTCTGCTTCATTGTTTATAGGCAGGAGACAAGCAGGAGAAGAATGTGACAGAGGCTCCTGGCTCACCAAAGGGGGGAGCAGGACCCTGAAGACCAAGGGGCAGCCCGACTCCTCTGAATGCAGGGAATGAACCCCAAACAGCCGTCGTAGGTGCATCGCTCGACCCAGGGTCTATAGACAGTACATGTGCTTCCTGCAGATGAGTGAGATCTAGTGTTGCCAATGCCTGCGCATGTCAAGGGAACTGATCACACACATATGCCACCTTCTGCAGGATTTGGCACCACAGGGACTCGGAGGGCATCCAGTGCCAGCAGCAGTTCAAGTTACCATTGTGCTCAATTTCTACAGCAGTGGCTCCTTCCAAGGCCCCACAGGGGACTTTTGCAGGATCTCGCAAGCCTCCATCCACAAGTGACCTACCAGGAGGTCAGAGACACCCTTTTTGCCAAGGCAGACAACTTTGTCAACTTCAGCCAGAGATCAGACAAGCCAAGAAGCAAGAACGCTGGGATTCGCAGAGATTTCCGGATTCACCCACGTGGCTCTTAACTCTCCCTGGCAATAAGGAGTCCAGTATTTGAAATGCAAAGGCTTCCACTGTCTCATTGTTCAGCTGGTCTGTGACCATAACAAACAGATCAGACAGGTTTGGTCAAGATACCCCAGAACTGTCCATGACTTCTACATGCTCAGCAGGTCTCAGGCCCTTGAAATCTTCCAGGCACCACACAGGATGCAGGGTTGACTCCTCAGGACAAGGGCTACCCGCAAAGGACTTGGCTGATGCTGCCGGGGGGGCAGCCTCAGACTCCTGGTGAGACTAGGCACAATGAGGCTTATGCTGCAGCCCCGAGTTTGGCTGAGCACAACATTGGCATCCTGAAAATGAGGTTCTGGTGCCTGAACAGATCTGGCGGAGGACTCAGGTACATTCCCCAGAGGGTGTCATGCATCATAGTAGCTTGCTGCACACTACACAACCTGACGATGCAATGGGGGGAGGACCTGGATGATGAGGAGATGCAAATCTGCACATCTCCTCTGATGAGGAGGAAGTCAAAGGGGAAGAGGATGATGAGGTCCTGGATGATGAGGGTGCAGGCTTTGAGGCCATTGCGCTGGCCAGTCAGGGCCCTCATTGCTACAAGATACCAGGAGGATGATGATGAAGAGACTCCTGAGATCTTCACATTGCATCTGGGAATGTCTGACACCTGTCTGGCTGAGGGCAGCATGCAAAAGCTCTGTGAAGAGGCTGGTTTCATGGAGATGCTGCTGAGATACACGGGCACATGGACTTTAAAGACAATTTGATCCTTTGACAGGATTCATCACCTGTTCCCTTCAGCACCACACCTTCACCTGTCAGGAGCGGTGACGAACTGTGGGGAGGGCTGCCCAGCCTCAAAGGTGCTGAGAGCACACAGAGAACATCACGGAACCCAGTGACGCTTGGCTATGAGATTCTTGCAGCAAACAAAAGCCACATGGAGGTGCAGGCATCACTGATCTAGAGAGTGACTTTGAAGCTGGACAATCCCTGTGCTCAGAAGGTTCCACACAGCACAGGGGAGAGGCCCTGGCCTGTGACAGTACCTTTATTTTGTGCAGGAAACAAGGTTTCACATCTGATTGACACAAACGCTGCTCATCATAACAAGGAGCCATAGACAAGGAGACATTCTTGGGAGTGTAGTTACAATGGACAGCATTAGTACCAGTGATTAACACCCATGCTCACGTTATGCAACTACATCTATATCTTCTTCTATGTCCACAGCCGGCTGTCCTTGGAGAGGGAGCAGGCTGTGTCTGCTGGCACTCTCGAGGCCTCCATGCTCAGTGGGCACCGCGGGGACTGGGGGGTTTTATTGACCCTGTTAATCATATTTTGAGTTAATGTTTGCAAGTTTCCTTTAAGTTTTGTCTTTGTTTCTGTAGGTTCCCTTTAATTCTTTTGAGTCCAACCAAATAAACTAAATTAACAAAATCAGGGACAAACTAAAAGCAGCCCCTAAATTAGGGAAACTGCAAAAACAAAAGACAAAAGCTTACATGAAACTCACCATCATTAAATCAAAATGTGATTAAAGGGATCAATAAAACTCCCCAGTCCCCGCGGTGCCCACCGAGCATGGAGGCCTCACGAGGGTGCCGGCAGACACCGCCTGCTCCCTCTCCTGAGGCACTCGGCCGTGAACATAGCCACGGGAGAGAGGCAGGCAGTCGGGTGGGACAATCCCCTCGATCGCCCACTGCCTGGACCTGTTAATGGCCAACTTGGCCAGGCCCAGGAGCAGGTTCATGAGGGGGTCCCCCTTCTCACCTGACCCCCCTCTGCACCGGATGTCGGTAGATCAGGAGCGTGGGGCTGAAGTGCAAACAAAACATCAGTAAAAGGTTCTTCAGTTTCCCTTTAAGGGGCTGTTTTTTCCCTCGTCCCTAATTTTGCTAATTTAGTTTATTTGGTTGACTGAAAACAGCTACATCTTCTTGATCTTTCTAACCCTGCTGCCATTCTTGGTGCTACCCTGACACCCACAGTGGAGGTGGAGGCAGCCTGCTGACTGAAATGCTCTGTCTGTGATGACCTTGGCGGGCATCCTCTGGACGATTCCAGCCTGCTATTGAGGTCCTGCTGTGTGGCAGTGGCACCCTCCTTGGCCTGCGGAGCTGGAGCTGCCGGGGTCACAGGAAGAGGGGATTTGGCTGGGCTGGACACTCCTGGAGTCACCTGGTTGGATGGTCCCGGGGTGTGCACCAGCCGATACTCCCCCCCTGTGGGTGCCCGTTGACTCCTGGCTGACTCCTTGACAGGACAGGGCAGCTGGATTGAGCTGGAGGTGCCCCACCCTGCCCCTTCACCTCGCATTGACACTGATGGATGCCAGCAAGTGCCTCAACAATGGAGTGCAGTTCCTGCAGCAGTGCAGGATCAATGTTCTGGACCAAGGCCTCCATTGTGGCCGCCATCCTACCATTGTTGGCCTCAGTGCATTGGCGTGGCCAGAGGTTTCACCTTAGTCTGAAGGTGGACAGACTCCTCCATCATGCCTTACAATCTGAGGAGTGCAGCGGACATCCCTTCCTGATGTTCCCGAGCTTGTCTTTGCAGCTCCAGCAACTGTGACATGACCGAGTCCAGAGGCTCCTCATCTGACTCGGACTCAGCAACGTTCTGACCTTCAGCAGCTCCTCCGAGTGCCGGGGACCTGGGAAGTCCCTGTCTCTGCCTGCTGTGGATCAGACAGTGCGATGTGCTCACCAGATTGTGACCCTGAAGCTACTCTAGAACTAGATCCCACCGAGGTGTGTGTCTCTGCGCTGGTGGATGGTGTGGGTGAGGCTGTGATGGGTCTTCAATCAGGGTGTCATCAGATTCTTCACCCGAGGTGTCTTCGGGGCTCGAGTCGAGGACCTGGCTTGTGGAGCAAAGAGAGATAAAACTCTGGAATGGGGGACTCACTCACAGCCTGGGTGTCTGGTGGATGTTGCACTGCTGGATCCTCCCTTGGTAGAGCAGCACTGACCTCACTGTCAGCACAGGACCGGTCCTGGTCATCGCCGGCCAGCTGGATGGCTCTGTCTTCAAAGTCCGTGAGGACCTTGATGTCAGGCATTCCTCCATCGGTCTGTGACCTCTCTCTCTTGTTGTGTGCCAGCTTGCCCTGCATGAACACAGATGGAGAGAGTGTGAACAGGACGTGTGCCAGACCAGATGTGAAGGATACCTGGCATGTGTGGGTGGTGAGTGGTGCCATGGACGGGATGAGGACACAATGGCCCTGTCCTGCCAGCGATGTGCTGTAAAACCCGTGTCTCTCAATTTTTTTAAACAAGGTGGCGCACAATACAACAGAAAAAGCCACCATTGCCGTTGGTGGGTCACATGCCGATTTCCCCACCCAATATCAGACTTTGCTGATTTCTGGGACAATTCTGCCCATGGTGTACAAAAACAAGGAACTTATGTTAACCCTTTACAACACTTTCATTAGAGACCAGTTGCATTATGGTGGTCAATTCTGGGCAGCACACTTTAAGAAGGAGGTGGAGGTCTTAAGAGAGGTTGCCCTGGAGATTAAGTGGTACCAGGGAAGAGGGACTTGAGGGAGATTGGAAGAGCTTGGATTGTTCTCCTTAGAGCAGAGGTAGGGGAAGATTTGATAGAGTTATTCATAATCATGAAGCATTTTGATCAATTTAGTAATTAAAAACTGTTTTCAGTGGAAGAAGAATTGGTAACGAGGGGACACAGGTTTAAGGCCCAGAGGCTGGGGAGAAATATTTTCAGGAAAGTGAGTTGTGTTTAGTGGGAATTTACTGCCTGAAATGGAGGTTGAAGCAGATTCAATAATAACTTTCACAAAGCAATTATAGAAAGGCTGTGGGCAAGAACAGGACAGTGGCACCAATTGAATAGTTCTACCAAAGAGCTGGCACAGGCACAATGGGCTGAATTTGGTGGCTCTCCAAATTTTTCCAACCATCTGCACCGATGCCCCCACCACTGGTGGGACCAAAAGATTCCAGCCAGTGATGCAAGTCTCTTTTGGAAGCTATGATTGACCCTGCCCCCATCACACTCTCAAGGACTGGATTCCAGATCCTAACCACTCATTGTGTGAAGAAGATTTTCCTCATATCACCATTGCTTCTTTTGCCAATTACCTTAAATCAGTGCCCTCTGGTTTTCAATCCTTCTAACAGTGGGAACAGTTTCTCCCTATCTACTCTATCCAGACCCCTCATGATTTTGAATTCCTTTACCTAATCCCTCAATCTTCTCTTCTCTGAGGAAAACAGTCCTAATTTCTCCAATCTATCTTCACACCTGAAGTTATTTATCCCCAGAATCTGTGCTGTATGATTCTATGAAGCCTGACATCCTTCCCTCGTCTGGCCTTGTATGTGACTCCAGTCCCAGACCAACATGGTGAACTCTAAACTGACCTCTGAAGTGGCTGAGCAAACGACTCAATTGTTTCAAAACTACCGCAAAAAAATGACTGCAGCAGTTGAAAAAGAAGGCACAGTTCCAACTTCCTGAGACAATGAGAGATGGGCAATAAATACCCAGAGATCCTTAGACAGCATCAAAAAAGAGTGAAGCTTATGCATAGTGCTCAACAACAAATGTCTTCTTGAGGCCTCACCCAGTGAGCAGGTTAATCATCCTGTACCCTGCTCGCCAGTCAATGTTTACAGAATGCCCCGCTCATGAGTCAGAGAATGTGACTGACAGTTTGTGCTGATATGAGCTGGCTACATCTAGAAACTTGATCTATGAGACGGGCCAAGGTTGGCGTGTCAGTGAGTTCTCTGCTTGCCGTGAGAGAATTTAGAGATTGTATGTAGAGTTTAGAATCAGTGTTTTGCAAACCCTGAGGTTCAAAGATAGTAATAACATCACTGTGCATGAGAGGGCGTGTTAATCACAGCCTTCAGTCTTTATATCTAATCTTCACATTTATAAAAACAGGACAGACAACTCCCCAGGTACCTAGAGGGGTAAAAACTAAAAATGAACTGCATTTCGATAGCACCTTTCACAGCCTCAGGACAGCAGTACCCCACACACAACACCTCTTCCTACACTTCATTTGTCCACCTTTTTCTACCCACCCCACCCATCCAACCTCGAACCCTGTCCTACCCTCTAAAGGCCCCACCCCATCCCCCTTCCCACACTCCCCTCCCCCTTACCACACTCTCACCTTTTTCCATTCCCCCTACTCCCCTCACTCCCCTCCTCCTTCCCGCAACCCCTCCCCCTTCCTGCACTCTCCTCCTCCCCTTCCTGCAGTCCCCTCAATCCCTTCCCGCAATCCCTTACACCCTTGCCCCTCTCCCCTCCCCCTTCTCCCCACACCCCTTCCAACATTCCCTTCCTCGCTTCCCCCACTCTACTCACCCTTTCCAGCATTCCCCTCCCCTCTTTCCCCACTCACGTCCCAACCTTCCCTCACAACCCTCCCCACTTCACCCACAACCCTTCCTCCCTTCCCCCACAACCCTTCCTCCCTTCCCCCACAACCCTTCCTCCCTTCCCCCATAGCCCTTTCTTCCCTTCCCACACACCCTTTCCTTTTTCCCCCACATCCCTCCCCCTGACCCCACAACCCTCCCTTCCCCACTCCCCACACTCCTCTCCCCTTCCCCCACTCCTCTCTGTTGGGAGGGTGTTGTTTCAGAACTATTTACACATGTGCAATAAAGGGTGCAGTTAGGAGATATGAGGATTGCTGAAAGAAATCACATTTTGTTGAAGCTTTTCATCTTGCACTCATCAGGACAATTGCAAGAATATCAATGTCAGGGGAAGAAACAGCTTTATACTGAATGAGAAGAGAGTGCTGACTGGTTAGCAAGTAGACCCTGATGGAGGTGTTGCCATGGTAAATGCATGAATTGATGATGACTGACAGTTAACTTCCAAGGATCGTTTGAAATTTAAACCAGGCAGCTTGACTCTGATTAGTCAGGGCGCTGCCCTGAGGAATGAACCAGCGAATGGCTGTCACTTATTTTGCTTAGCTGAAACAAGCATAATTTGTGTATGTGTTCTTTCTGTTTGCAAAGAATAGGGCTCTGTGTATTAATAGATGTGGCTTTCAGTACACACAAATGCGCCACACTCAATCCTAACTGACAATTTTAAATTGGTTGTCAGCATAATTCTTAGCACATTGAGGATTATTTAGCAAATGTTGTCCAATCACGGAATCACATCTGCTGTTGGACACTATGTTTTGAGTTTTGCAAGCGTGGACTGGTTGGGTACAGTATGCATCTTATCCAATTTATATGAGGTTATACTAATTTACTTCATTTTTATGAGTCTTACCTTGTTATGAGTATGATACATTTATATTGTTGTTACTACATTGTCACTATTACTACATTAGCACTATTACTACATTAGCACTATTACTACATTAGCACTATTACAACATGATCACTACCCTATCTTCCCGCTTGAAGTCCTTGAATTTAAAAGTTCAGTTGGTCAAGAGGCCTTGTAACCCTTCCATATGTCTTTAGCCATTCTGCCGGAGGAGTGGTAGGCTCTGTTCGTGCTGCTTCTTCCTGTTGGGTTGGAGGTTAGTCTGGCATCTGGTTATCTTCATCGATAATTTTCCACTGTGCGATGGGAGCAGCTGGCCTAGGGATAAGGCAGAAGCTCCTCCTGTTTCATGTGACCATGCCCTCTGCTGTACCCATCTGGTAGAACTGAGGTTGGTCCTTGTTCTTTCTGATGACAGTACCATCTCGCTCAAGGTCTTTGAGCCAGACCCTGAGACCTACTGTGGTTGTGGCAAGTGTCTGGTGTGGTGCGTTCTGTTGTAGGCGGAAGCCTGCTTCTGTCTGTATCGCTTGTAATAAAAGTGTAATAATTTTCATAATATTTTTCTGGTTTGTGGAGGTAAGTATAATTGGGTCTGTCTGTGTGTAATTTAATTACATTTAGAGTCAGGTAACCTGCAAGCTTAAATCATCAAAAGAAGCTAGGTGCTTGACATACTAGTGAGTAAACATGGATGCTAGCTTAGCATGTAAGGTGTGAAGGGAATTAGCATTTTTAGATAAATGAGGGGAGATTTGGGTTTCAAAGGGATTTGAGTCTGTTTACAGTTAGCCAGATAAGCAAGGCTAAGGAATGTGTTTCTTTTACCCATTGGTTACTAACAATAAATAATAGCAATGTGAAAGTTTTTATATTGCGAAGAAGATACAAAGACATATGAAACAATAGAATTTACATATTAAGAAGAGGGAAACATATATAAATGAGAATAAAAGATTATGTATCAGAAGGCCATGTAAGACCTAATAGGAGTGTGTGACTTAGCCATGGTGAAGCCTCCAGCATTTGTGCATAAGTCTGCTGTCTACTGAAACTGAACAGGGGAAAAGCTATTTGAAATTCCTTATCCAAGGTATTGTGTTAACTTGCTGGATCTGTTTAAAATCTAAAATCTATTTTTGGACTGTTGCCTTAAAGGGAATGTAACTGAGGGTTAGGTTAATTAAGAATTTTAGCAGCTATTATTGTAGTAATTGTCATCTTACTTATGTGCTTGACATCTTTTATTTTGTTAATAAATACTTTGATTTTTGAAATCGCTAAAGGTCTTGGTGGACTTGTTACTTCTGAATTCAGTGTATACATCTCATAATAAGCACAAATTCCAAAACAATTGTGATAGCGTGACCAACTTTCCCTCATGGGTTTGTTCCGCTTGGCATACATCATCTGCCACGTCATAACAGACTGCTCTTTTGTTTGGATGACCAAGTAATCCTTGGTTACCAACCATAGCGTTAGTTTTTTCAGCAATGTGGGAATTTGAGTGTAAAGTTTCCTGCCTATCAGGAGCTCAGATAGGGACAGGCTGCATTGAAAGGGGATGGAACTGTATGTGAGCAGTGCAGTGGGATAGTCTTTGGGCGGAGTTTTCCCCACTATCTGTGACCCCATCAACTTCAGTATGTCAGGCTGAGGAGGGTGCACTAGACCTACAGCAGGAAACCCTGAGCAAGCCAGGGCCCTCCAGGCCTTGGGCCTCCAGAGGATGCCTTCTGCACTTTCTTTATGAAGAGGTGAGGGACTTTTTGTGGAGTGGAAAGACACACTAGTTTAGCATCATCTCTTAGTGTGATCCTGTACAAGTTTTTCAGACTGCCCAGTCCTGTAAGGAGCTTCGGGAACTCACTTTTGTGTTTGGAGCCAGACCATTGTTGGTGGAACTCATCAGCATTTTGCAGGAGGTTCAATTCGACACAGATGTTGCAGTTTATTAGTGAGTAGCCCTGGTTATTGGACAATGGACAGAGTCACTTGGATTGTTTTGTCCTTATACCTCAGTGTCACTTGTAGGGTGGGTGGCGTCTGCCATTGGTTTGCCAGCCAAGTTTCTTTGTCCAATAGGGTGGTTACACCAGTACAAGAATCTAACTTAAAATTTGTTAGATGGCCATTGACAAAGATGTCTGCATTCCAAAATGAGAAACCACAACCTTTGACCTCACCCAAGAAGCATGGCCGTGTGTCTTCTGGGTTTGCAGCCTTGAAATCATGGTTTATTTTTGGGCTTTCCATACATTTCAGGGGTTTTGCCTTGCACAGTTTTCCATAGTGCCCAAACCTGTTACAGTGGGAGCATTGGCTGTACATGCAGGACAGTGATCTCTCCTGTGAAGGAGCTTTGTACCACAGCACAGGCAAGGTTGCTCCGCTGGGCATTTCGGGAATTGCTTTTCCTGACTCAGACTGTCCCTGTGTCTTTGTGGTCTGATAAGCTGGACTGAGGATTGGCTTCTGCCCCGTGTTTTATTCTCTCCCCTTAAGATTGTCCTGTTCTGTTTAGCTTCCTGCATTGCCTTGTCCACAGTTAGATCTTCTTTAACTTGTAGGTCTGCAGACTTTTTATTTATAGAAACATAGAAACTAGGAGCAGGAGTAGGCCATTCGGCCCTTCGAGCCTGCTCCACCATTCATTATGGTCATGGCTGATCATCCAACTCAGTAGCCTGCTCCCGCTTTCTCCCCATACCCTTTGATCCCTTTCACCCCAAGAGCTATATCTAACTCCTTCTTGAAAACATATAATGTTTTGGTCTCAACTACTTTCTGTGGGCTAAGAATTCCACAGGCTCACCACTCTCTGGGTGAAGAAATTTTTCCTCATCTCAGTCCTAAATGGTCTACCCCGTATCCTCAGACTGTGACCCCTGGTTCTGGACTCCCCCACCATCGGGAACATCCTTCCTGCATCTACCCTGTCTAGTCCTGTTAGAATTTTATAGGTTTCTACGAGATCCCCCCTCATTCTTCTGAACTCCAGCGAATACAATCCTAATCGACTCAATCTCTCCTCATATGTCAGTCCCGCCATCCCAGGAATCAGTCTGGTAAACCTTCGCTGCACTCCCTCTATAGCAAGTACATACTTCCTCAGATAAGGAGACCAAAACTGCACACAATATTCCAGATATGGTCTCACCAAGGATCTTATAATTGCAGCAAGACATCCCTGTTCCTGTACTCGAATCCTCTGGCTATGAAGGCCAACATACCATTTGCCTTCTTTACCGCCTGCTGCACCTGCACGCTTACCTTCAGCGACTGGTGTACAAGGACACCCAGGTCTCATTGCACATTCCCCTTGCTCAATTTATAGCCATTCAGATAATAATCTGCCTTCCTGTTTTTGCTACCAACATGGATAATCTCACATTTATCCACATTATACTGCATCTGCCATGCATTTACCCACTCACTCAGCTTGTCCAAATCACACTGAAGCATCTCTGCATCCTCCTCACAGCTCACCCTCCCACCCAGCTTTGTGTCATCTGCAAATTTGGAGATATTACATTTAGCTCCCTCATCTAAATCATTAATATATATTGTGAATAGCTGGGGTCCCAGCACTGATCCCTGCAGTACCCCACTAGTCACTGTCTGCCATTCGGAAAAAGACCTGTTTATTCCTACTCTGTTTCCTGTCTGCCAACCAGTTTTCTATCCATCTCAATACACTAACCTCAATCCCATGCGTTTTAATTTTACACACCAATCTCTTATGTGGGACTTTATCAAAAGCCTTCTGAAAGTCCAAATAAACTACATCCACTGGCTCCCCCTCATCAACTCTACTAGTTACATCCTCGGAAAATTCCAGTAGATTTGTCAAGCATGATTTCCCTTTCATAAATCCATGCTGACTCTGTCCGATTCTGCCTCTGTTTTCCACGTGCTCAGCTATTAAATCTTTTATAATGGACTCTAGAATTTTCCCCACTACCGATGTCAGGCTGACTGGTCTGTAATTCCCTATTTTCTCCCTGCCTCCATTTTTAAGCTTGAAGCAATGCTGTGTGTTAAGAAGCTTTTCATACTCAGTCCCTAATTTTGCAATTGGTTTGGGCCTTGGATTAGTCCAAATCGAGTTGGGAGTTTGGAATTGTGATCCATGTTAAATTTTTTAATAGTGTATGTGCAGCTTTAAGAACCTATTGAGTTTCGAGATGGCATTGCTGTTGACTCCGAGACATAGGATTTCCTGGGAGCTTTGGCAAGTCTGGAAAATGGTGATGGTGCATTTCTTGAGGAAAAATCCTTAAACATGGCTGCCTAGGTTGACTATCTTCCGACTTCTTATGTTTGGTGGTTTGCTCTACCTAGTCGAATTCAAACTTAAGCTTGGCTGTTTTTTGAGCTGGACAGTCGCAACATATTAAATCATTTATTTTTTCTTACAATCTTGGAGACCATGAGTTAAGGCTCGGACACAGGGATCAGCTTTTAGCGTCAGGTTTGTTCCAAATTGTGCTTTTGGCACTGAATTAGTGAAAGGATTCTTAGGCCTAGATGCAGCCTGGAACTTTAAAAGATTGAGGCCGGGTTCTGTCAACTCTGCACTCTGAAGCTGGACTTCCAAGGGAGATTCAGCGGAGCCTTCTGCTGCAGTCAAAATCTCTGCCTTCATCTTCCAGGCCTTTTCTCTGGAGCATTTTCTGGCAATCTTTTCTTCAGTTCCTGTTGGGAACTTCTTTCTGACCACAATCTTGGTTGAAGTTTTCATCAGAGTCGTCCAGCATTATGATTTGTTTTAGATTTTAGAGAGGTTGAGTGTTTTTGATCTCCCACCATGTTCAGAATCACAGAATCACACAGTGCAGGAGAGGCCCTTCGGCCCATCGAGTCTGCACCAACACGTGAGAAACACCTGACCTACCTACCTAATCTCATTTACCAGCACTTGGCCCATAGCCTTGAATGTTATGACATGCCAATTGCTCATCCAGGTACTTTTTAAAGGATGTGAGGCAGCGCATTCCAGACCATCACCACCCTCTGGGTAAAAATGTTCTTCCTCACATCCCCCCTAAACCTCCTTCACCTTGAACCTATGTCCCCTCGTGACTGACCCTTCAACTAAGGGGAACAGCTGCTCCCTATCCACCCTGTCCATGTCCCTCATAATCTTGTACACCTCCATCAGGTCGCCCCTCAGTCTTCTCTGCTCCAACAAAAACAACCCAAGTCTATCCAACCTCTCTTCATAACTTAAATGTTTCATCCCAGGCAACATCCTGGTGAATCTCCTCTACACCCCCTCCAGTGCAATCACATCCTTCCTATAATGTGGCAACCAGAACTGCACACAGTACTCCAGCTGTGGCCTCACCAAGGTTCTATACAACTCCAACATGACATCCCTACTTTGGTAATCTATGCCTCGATTGATAAAGGCAAGTGTCCCATATGCCTTTCTCACCACCTCATTAACATGCCCCTCTGCCTTCAGAGATCTATGGACACACGCACCAAGGTCCTTTTGTTCCTCAGAACTTCCTAGTGTCATGCCATTCATTGAATACTTCCTTGTCAAATTACTCCTTCCAAAGTGTATCACCTTACACTTTTCAGGGTTACATTCCATCTGCCACTTATCTGCCCATTTGACCATCCCGTCTATATCTTCCTGTAGCCCAAGACACTCAACCTCACTGTTAACCACCCGGCCAATCTTTGTGAGGGAACAGTATGTCTTAAAGACGTCCTCACAATCTTCTGTAGGTTAACTGTAAGTGTTTATTAGCTAACTTTAATTAACTTTATACATGTACAGTAAAAGATACAGGCTTGGAGCTATCTCCATATGTAGGTCTTTACACGTCTCTGCTCACACCACACTGACCCCAGGATCCGGGTCATACTCCTTCTTATGTCACTGGTGGAATTTGTCCATCGGAGCAGACAAAAAGTTGGAAATCCACCGGCGTAAAAACAGTTTGCAATTCTCCTGATGTGGAGAGGCGATGATGGAGTGGAATTATCACTGGACTAGTAATCCAGAGACCCAGGGGAATGCTCCAGGGACCCAAGTTCAAATCCCACCATGGCAGATGGTGGAATTTGAATTCAATAAAAATCTGGAATTAAAAGTCTAACGATGACCATGAAACCATTGTCGATTGTTGTAAAAACCCATCTGATTCACTAATGTCCTTTAGGGCGGGAAATCTGCCCCCCTTCCCAGGTCTGGCCTACATATGACTCCAGATCCAGAGTAATGTTCTTGCCCTCTGAAATGGCCTAACAAGCCACTCCGTTCTAACAAACCACTACAGAGTCAATAAAAAGGAATAAAACTGGACACACCACCCGGCATAGACCTAGGCACCGGAAACAACAATTGCAAACCCAGACCCTGCAAAGTCCTTCTCACTAACATCTGGGAGCTTGTGCCAGAATTGGGAGAGCTGTCTCACAGACTAGTCAAACAACAGCCTGATATTGTCATCCTCACGGAATCATACCTTAGAGATCATGTCCCAGACACCACCATCACCATCCTGTCCCACCAGTAGGGCAGACCCAGCAGAGGTGGCAGCACAGTGGTATACAGTCAGTTGGGAGTAGCCATGGGAGTCCTCAAGAAGTCTTATGTCATCAGGTCAAACATGGGCAAGGAAACCTCCTGCTGATTACCATCAGCCCTCCTCCGTGTTGAACACCACTTGGAGGAAGCACAGAGGGTGACAAGGGTGCAGAAGGTACTCTGGGTGGGGGACTTCAATGTCCATCACCAAGAGTGGCTCAGTAGCACCACTACTGACCGAGCTGGCCCAGTCCTAAAGGACATAGCTGCTAGACTGGGTCTGTGGCAGGTGATGAGGGAACCAACAAGAGGGAAAAACATTCTTGACCTCATCCTCACCGACCTGCCTGCCGCAGATGCATCTGTCCATGACAGTATCGATAGGAGTGACCACCACACAGTCAATGTGGAGACGAATTCTGTCTTCACATCAAGAATATCCTCAATGGTGTTGTGTGGCACTACCACTGTGCTAAATGGGACAGATTTCAAACAGATCTAGCAACCAAGACTGGGCATCCATGAGGCGCTGTGGGCCATCAGCAGCAGCAGAATTGTACTCAAACACAACCTGTAACCTGATGGCCTGGCATATCCCCCACTCTACCATTACCATCAAGCAAGTTGATCAACCCTAGTTACACGAAGAGTGCAGGAGGACATGCAAGGAGTATCATCAGGCATACCTAAAAAATGAGGCGTCAACCTGGTGAAACTATAACACAGGACTACTTGTATGCCAAATAGCGGAAGCAGCAGTGATACATAGAGCTAAGAGATTCCACAACGAGTGGATCAGATCTAAGCTCTGCAGTCCTGCCACATCCAGTCATGAATGGTGGTGAACATACAAACATATGAATTAGGAACAAGAAATTGGCCCCTTGAGCCTGCTCTGCCATTATACAAGACCATGGCTGATCTGAATGTAATCTCAACTCTATATTCCTGCCTTCCTCTGATAACCTTTCACCCCCTTGTTAATCAAGAACCTATCTAGCCCTGTGTTAAAAATATTCAAAGACTCTCCTTCCACTGCCTTTTGAGGAAGAGAGTTCCAAAGACTCACAACTCTCTGAGAGGAAAAAATTCTCTTCTGTCTTAAATGAACGACCCCTTATTTTTAAACTCTAGACTCTCCCACAAGAGGAAACATCCTCTGCACATCCACCCTGTCAAGACCCCTCAGGATCTTTGTTATGACATGGTAGGTGATGCCTGCGAAGTGGACCAAATCCACAAGGGAATCTTGGCCACACTATCACAAAGATTTTGCAATTTGTAGTTATTACATGAAGATGTGTGCAGTGAATTCAGAAGCAGTAAGTCAACTAAGACCTTTAGAGATTTTAAAAATTACATTAAAATACTTATTAACAAAAGAAAAGATTTCAAGCACACACATGAGACTACAATTACTTACCACTATAACAAATGCTAAAATTCCTAATTAACCTGACCCCCAATTACATGCTCCCAATAAGGCAGCAGTCCAAAATAGATGTTAAATTTTTAAAAAAGCAAGCCAGCAGGTTACCCTGGTACGCACTTGGCAGTGGAATTCCAAAAGCTTGTCTCCAACTTCAGTTACTGAACACGGCAGACTTCTGCACAAATGGCTGGAGGCTTCCCAAAGACTATTTCACACACTCCTATTAGATCTTAAATGGCCCCCCAGCATAGCCTTTCATTCTCCTTTTTATACGTTTCTCTCTCTCTTGAATATGTCAATTCCATTGTTCCATGTATCTTTAGAACTATACCTTTTCCATAATATAAAAATCTTTCACGTTGCCAATATTGTCAGTAACCTTTGGAAAAAATAAACATACTGCTTGCCTTGCTTATCTGGCTAGTTATAAAGATCCTAACATCCCTTTGAAATCCAAACAACCCCTTCACTTATCTAAACATGCAAATTCCCTTCAGATTTTACACGCTAAGACCCCATCCATGTTTATTCATTCGCATTTCAAGTACATTTCTAGACCTAATATCTTTTGATAATTTGAAGCTTGCAGCTTACCTGACTCCAAATGTAATTAAGTCACACAGACAGAACCATCTACACTCACACCCATAAACCTACTTTACAATAAACCAGAATAATATTATGAAAATTATTATACTTACATAACAACCTTAAAGGTTTCAATTAAGTCACCTCTTACTCTTCTAAACTCCGATGGATACAAGCCTAACCTGTCCAACCTTTCCTCATTAGACAACCCGTCCGCTCCTGGTATTAGTCTGGTAAACCTTCTCTGAACTGCTTCTAGCGCATTTACATCTTTCTTTAAATAAGAAGACCAGTATTGCACACAATACTCCAGATGTGATCTCACCAATACCCTGTACAACTGAAGCATAACCTCCCTCCTGTTGTAATCAACTCCCCATCACAATGAATGATAACATTTTATTAGCTTTCCTAATTACCCTCTGTACCTGCATACTAAACTTTTGTGATTCATGCACCAGGACACCCAGATCCCTCTGAAACTCAGAATTCTGCAATCTCTCACCATTTAGAAAATAAGAGTCTTTTTTATTTTTCCTGCCAAAATGAATGATTTCACATTTGCCCACATTATACTCCATTTGCCAGATCTTTGAGCACGCACTTAACCTATCTATGTCACTTTGTAGCCTACTTAAGCCTGCTTTGCAATTTATTTTCCTACCTATCTTTGTGTCATCAGCAAATTTAGCCACCATCCCTTTGGTCCCTTCATCCAAGACATTTATATAAATTGTTACGAGTTGAGGCCCCAGCACTGATCCCTGTGACACCACTGGCCACATCCTGCCAACCAGGAAATGACCCATTTATGCCAATTCTCTGTTTCCTGCCAGCTAGCCAATCTTCTATCCATACCAATATGTTACCCCCTACACCATGTGCTTTTATTTTTTGCAATAACCTTTGATGTGACACTTTATCAAATGCCTTCTGGAAATCTAAGTACAGCACATCCACCTGTTCCCCTTTATCCACAGCACATGTGACTCCATCAAAGAACCCCAATAAATTGGTTAAATATGGTTTGCCTTTCACAAAACCATGTTGACTCTGCCTGATTGCCTTGAATTTTTCTAGGTGCCCTGCTATAACATCTTTAATAATAGCTCCCAACATTTTCCCTATGACAGATGTTAGGCTAACTGGCCTGTAGTTTCCTGCTTTCTGTCTCCTTTTCTGAATAAAGGAGTTACATCTGCTATTCTCCAATCTAATGGAACCTTTCCCGGACCTAGGGAATTTTGGAAAATTAAAACCAGTGTATCAACCATCTCACTAGCCACTTCTTTCAAGATCTTGGGCTGAAGTCCATCGGACCTGGGGATTAGTCAGCCGCAGCCCCAGTAGTATTTGCTCAATACCACTTCGCTGGTGATTGTAATTCTCCCGAGTTCCTCCCTCCCTTCCACTTCTTGATTTACAGCTATTTTCAGAATGTTCCTTGTATCCTCTATAGTGAAGACAGAAGCAAAATACCTGGTTAATTTATCCACCACCTCCTTACTTTCCATTACCAATTCTCCAGACGCAGTCTCTATAGGACCAACGCTCACTTTGTTAACTCTTTTCTTATTTAAATATATTTAAAAACTCTTACTATCCACCTTTATATTTCTAGCTAGCTTTCCCTCATTCTCTAATTTTTCCCTCCTTATTAATCTTTTTGTCATTCTTTGCTGTTCTTTATATTCTTTCCAATCTTCTGACCTGCCACCCGTCTTTGTGTAATTATATGCTTTTTCTTTAAGTCTGATATTGTCTTTAACTTTTTGGTTAACCATGGATGGTGGGCCCTTGGGATTTTTCTTTCTCACTGGAATGTATATATTCTGAAATATCCCTTTAAATGTCTGATACTGAACTTCTATTGATGTATCCCTTAACCTCATTTGCCAGTTCACTTTAGGTAGCTCTGCTTTCATGCCCTCATAATTGCTGTCATTTAAGTTTAATATACTAATCTTGGACATACACGATTTTCCCTCAAAATGAATGTAAAATTTAATCATATTATGATCGCTGCTGCCTAGGGGTGGCTGTACTATGAGGTTATCAGTTAATCCTATCTCGTTGCTCAATACTAGGTCAGGTATAGCCTGCTTTCTGGCTGGCTCCAGAACATACTGTTCTAAGAAACTATAAGAAAACATTCTATAAACTCCTCACCTAGGCTACCTTTGCCATCCGATTTTTCCAGTCTAAATGTAGGTTAAAATCTCCTATGATTATTGCTGTAACTTTCTGAGAAGCTCCCATTATCTCTTCTTTTATACTCTGTCCTACTGTGTAGTTGCAATTAGGGGTCCCAGTACAACACCCCCACAAGTGACTTCTTGCCTTTTTCATTACTCTCTAGCCCTGAGCCGATGTCCTGAAACCTGAAATCGTTCAGGCAACAAAGCCTTCTGGACTCTCACTCTTTGTTACAGGGAGCAGTGTCAACGCCCCTCACTATACTGTCCCCTATTACCACTGCATTCCTTTTGCTCCACCCACTTGGAGGCTTCCTGTCCCACGGTGCCATTCTCAATTTGCTCACCCACTCTGCAGCCCCCCCGCTCTCATCCAAACAAGCTGAGAGAGCCTCAATCCTATTGGACAATTACAGAGGCTCACATTCCTGCACTCCTGCCCTCTGGGTCCCCTTACCTGTCCCTCTCGCAGTCACATACTCTGTCCCTGACCACTGACCAAATTAGAATACCCTATCCTAAGTGGTGTGTCTGCCTCCTGGTGTAAAGCATCCAAGTAACTTTCTCCCTCCCAGTGTCTGCAGCTCAGCCTCCAGCTCAGTGACTCTGAGCCGAAGTTCCTCAAGTCACAACCACTTACTGCAGACGTGTTTGTCCTGGATCACAGTGTTATCCAGGAGCTCCCCACATGCTGCAGCCTTGACACATCACCTGTCCTGCCATCCTTAATGTGGTTAAAATAATTACTTCATTACATTAATCGCTTATTGAATGTTGCTTTCTTATACATTTTATTAACGTTACCACCAAATTGTGTACTATTGTAAGCCTTAGGGATAGAATAGAACTTACCCATCTACCAGATACTCCCCAGCTCCTGTAGTAGAGCAAGAACCAATTTCCATGGGGTGGGAAAGAAAGGAAGAGGAAATGAATGACTCCTCCTCCCTCTTCACCAAAGTCCCCTTTCACCAGCTGCAAGTCTTCACTCAGTTCATCAGCTGCACTCCCTTTGGTGGACAATTAAACAACTCACTGGAGGAGGAGGCTCCACAAATATCCCCATTCTCAATGATGGAGGAGCCCAGCACATCAGTGCAAAAGATAAGGCTGAAGCATTTGTTACAATCTTCAGCCAGAAGTGCTGAGTGGATGATCCATCTCAGCCTCCTCCAGAGGTCCCCAGCATCACAGATACCAGTCTTCAGCCAATTCGATTCACTCCACATGATATCAAGAAACGGACGAAGGCACTGGATACTGCAAAGTCTATGAGCCCTGACAATATTCCAACAATAGTACTGAAGACTTGTGCTCCAGAACTTGCCGCGCCCCTAGCCAATCTGTTCCAGTACAGCTACATCACTGGCATCTACCCGGACAATTACTGCCCCATCAGTTTATTCGCAATTATTGATAAGCGAGGGGGTGAAAGGTTATTGGGGGAAGTGGGAATGTGGGGTTGAAGTTAGACCAGCTATGATCTTATTGAATGGTGGAGCAGGCTCAAGGGGCCGATTGGCCTACTCCTGCTCCTAATTCGTATGTTTGTTTGTCAGTTCCGAAAAAGCGTCATATTGGACTCAAAACGTTAACTCTGTTTTTCTGTCCACAGATGCTGCCAGACCTGCTGAGTTTTTCCAGCACTTTGATGGAATACTCCCCGCTTGCCTGGATGAGTGCAGCTCCCACAACACTCAAGAAGCTTGACACCATCCAGGACAAAGCAGCCCCATTTGATTGGTACCACATCCACAAACATTCACTCCCTCCACCACCGACACACAGTGGCAGCAGTGTGTGTACCATCTACAAGATGCACTGCAGGAACTCACCAAGGCTCCTTAGACAGCACCTTCCAAACCCACACCCACTACCATCTAGAAGGACAAGGGCAGCAGATAGATGGGAACACCACCACCTGGAAGTTCCCCTCCAATTCACTCACCATCCTGACTTGGAAATATATCACCGTTCCTTCACTGTCGCTGGGCCAAATCCTGGAACTCCCTCCCTAACAGCACTGTGGGTGTACCTACACCACATGGACTGCAGCGGCTCAAGAAGGCAGCTCACCACCACCTTCTCAAGGGCAACTAGGGATGGGCAATAAATTCTGGCCCAGCCAGCGACACCCACATCCCATGAATGAATAATAACAAAATAAAGTTAATGCCACATCAGTTATACCCACCGACTACTGGAGTGAACGCCATTTGCATCCATTAACATCTCAGGAATTCTTGTTAAACAGCTGCTTCCTGGAATCCTGTCAGGCCTTCCAATCTCGCTTCACGCCAGCAGGAAATTACATCGGCCTCAAACTGTTTGAAAAGGGGTGGCGTGCACAAGTAGGATCTCAGTTCACTAGTAACTTCGAGGTGAGTGTAAGGTATATAACCTCCCTGCCATAGCACTGCGCCGGTCTTGTTAAAATGACTGCCACACTGCTGGGGCTGTAGGGCTGGTCTGCTCCTGCTGTTTGCCTACATTGCCCCAGGCACTCCTACACTTTCGGACAGTGACCAGTACTGCGGCCGGGATTGGGGAGTGCAGGGGGTCTTCTACTCCTGGTGGCTGCGACTATTGTCCACAAGGACCCCACTGTGCTGTGGTATTCAGGCAGAACTCCACTTTCAGAAACAAGCACATCGACCAGGGGTGAGGTGTGATGTGAGGGTGGGAATGACAAACACAAGGTGGACAATGGGTAAGGAAGGCTGTGGAAAGGCAGTGAGGGGCAAGGGTGAGCACATGGGGGGCAATGGGGAGGGAAAGCCGTGGAGTAGCAGTGAGGGGGAAGGGTGAACATGAGGGGAGCAATGGGGAGGGAAGGCTGTGAAATGGCTGTGAGGGGATAGGGCGAACACCAGTGAACCTTTCTGGAGTCGCCCTCTAACTTGTTGCCGCAGGAGTGAACAGGACTCCGCTTAGAAAGAAAGAAGGAAGATCTCTTTGCAATGGAAGCCACTGTAGGCCAATGGCTTCATTAGCCCTGTTAAAGGGCCACTCAGAACTCAATGGCTTCACACATCGAAATGTAGAATTTGGAAATGCGGACAATGGTGAAGGATGCACAGCTGCGTCATATGTGGCATTCCTCAATGAAGGCCTGTCACGTGTTCACCAGATTTGACATTCCTAACAAAGGGCATCCATTCATTGACCATGAGCAACTGATTGGTCATGAATATGCCACATCAGAGATTGGAGCACTGAGCTAGATTGGGTCACACATTTCAGTCAAACTTTTGCATCCCACGCAGTACTCAAGATGTTACATATCTGCAATGCCATCTTGGTCACCTCGATGTTTGTACTCGTGGCATCAGCCACCATGCAAGTTGGGCAGGAAATCTATGGATCCTTTCAATTTCCATATGTTTCATCTCCTGAGTTTCACTTTCTTGCCCTTTAAATCATTAATGTTTTCAATGGTTCCTTTCAGAGGGATCCAGGGCTCAATGCTGCCTTTGTCAGGGTCCTAACACAATGGGGAGGTGAAGGAGGGAGAGACGATGCTGCACGCAGCTCCAGCAGGAGGCCATGCCTGAGAGACTTGATGAAGGGGAGCCAGAGCATGAACAGAAGGGTCAGGAGGAGAAACCCAGACAAGAAAGGTTGTGAGGGAGGGAGTTCCAGGATTTTGACCCAGTGACAGTGAAAGAGCAGCGAAATATTTCCAAGTCAGGATGGTGAGTGGCTTGGAGGGGAACTTCCAGGTGGTGGTCAGGTTTGCTCTGGACGAAGATAGCCAGGCTGCGGGATTCATTGGCTTCACTGCCATCTCAGGTTTCTCAAGAGCTCAGGATGCAATAGACTGCACCCATGTGGCTATATGGGCTCCATAACAGCAGCCCCTATGTTTATAAACCGCAAGGGCTATTATTCTATCAACGTACAGCTGGTGTGTGATCACCAGAAGCACATACAGCATGTTCATGCATGGTACCCTGGAAGTTGCCATGACTCCTACATCCTGAGTCACTCCCAGGTGCTGAGACTTTTGAGGAGCCTGAACGTTTGCGGGGATGGCAGCTTGGGCATAAGGGGTACCCACTGAAACGCTGGTGTATCATCAGAGTCCGAAGAGGTACAACACTGCTCATAGCTCCACACACTCCCTAATGGAGCAGACCATAGGGCTTCTGAAGATGTCCTCTCAGGTAGCTCACTCCAATACACTCCCGACATGCTTTCCCGCATCGTCCCACTGTTTTGGTGCCCATCACAATCTGACTCTGCAAAGAGATGACCCATCCCCTGCCAGAGGGTGAACTGGAGGAGGATGAGAGCTCATCGGAAGATGAAGGTCCGAGGACCCAGGAGCTTCAGGAGATGCTAAGGGTCAGTATGAGCGTGATCACGCCATGGAGGAAGGAAGACGTGGGAGACGTGTCCGTGATATGTTAATTGCTGACAGGTTCCAGGAAAGGTTAAGTTAAGTGAGGGTATATGGCCACATCTCTCCTAACCCTCAATGCCATTCCCTTTCATCTCAGGGGATGTCCAACCACTCACAGAGAGAATGAGGGATCTCCTTCTCCCATGTCTGTCTTTTCTTCTGCCACTCCCACTGAGGAGACACAAATGCTGCTAGATTATCAATGCTGATGCGCTGCCCTCACTCAATAGTGTTCCTTGAGGAAGAAGGATTAGAAACGCTTACATCACACACTTCCAATAAAGATTTAAGCACATCCCCCAGACATCATACAAGGGGTGCGGATATTAGTTCAACTGAGATTGACACCACGTATATGTTAACCTCATAGTGGGACACTATCACTGTGTGGGAGAATGACTAACTTTCAGAATAAGAGGATCACAGTGTACAAATTCACAATGCCTTCAGTTGACCAAAACATTGACATAACCATCAAACATATTCACAAAAGAGTTAAAGCACACCGGTGACCCAAAAGTGACGACAATCTTTCTTAATTTTCCTAACCCTACCACTATGTCTATGTGCAGTCCCACCATCTGCAGCAGAGGTAGAGGCAGCCTGCTGACTGCTGCACCCTGATGTCTGTGATGCCCTTGGTGGATGTCCTCTGGGAGCTCCAGCCTGATTAGATTTGGAAGCCAGTGTCCAGTGGTGTACCACAGGGATCTGTGCTGGGTCCCCTATTATTTGCCATTTATATGAACGACATAGATGAATATGTGGGGGGTAGGATTAGTAAGTTTGCAGATGACACAAAGATTGGCTGGGTGATTAACAGTGAGGTTGAGTGTCTTGGGCTACAGGAAGATATAGACGGGATGGTCAAATGGGCAGATAAGTGGCAGATGGAATTTAACCCTGAAAAGTGTGATGTGATACACTTTAGAAAGAGTAATTTGACAAGGAAGTATTCAATGAACGGCATGACACTAGGAAGTTCTGAGGAATAAAGGGACCTTGGTGTGTGTGTCCATAGATCTCTGAAGAGAGGAGGGGCATGTTAGTGGGGTGGTGAAAAAGGCATATGGGACACTTGCCTTTATCAATCCAGGCATAGATTACAAAAGTAGGGAGGTCATGTTGGAGTTGTATAGAACCTTGGTGAGGCCACAGCTGGAATACTGTGTGCAGTTCTGGTCACCACATTATAGGAAGGATGTGATTGCACTGGAGGGGGTGCAGAGGAGATTCACCAGGATGTTGCCTGGCATGAAACATTTAAGTTATGAAGAGAGGTTGGATAGACTTGGGTTGTTTTTGTTGGAGCAGAGAAGACTGAAGGGCAACCTGATCGAGGTGTACAAGATTATGAGGGGCATGGACAGGGTGGATAGGGAGCAGCTGTTCCCCTTAGTTGAAGGGTCAGTCACAAGGGGACATAAGTTCAAGGTGAGGGGCAGGAGGTTTAAGGGGGATGTGAGGAAAAACTTTTTTACCCAGAGGGTGGTGATGGTCTGGAATGCGCTGCCTGGGAGGGTGGTGGAGGCGGGTTGCCTCACATCCTTTAAAAAGTACCTGGATGAGCACTTGGCACGTCATAACATTCAAGACTATGGGCCAAGTGCTGGTAAATGGGATTAGGTAGGTAGGTCAGGTGTTTCTCATGTGTCGGTGCAGACTCGATGGGCCGAAGGGCCTCTTCTGCACTGTGTGATTCTGAGATTAGGGTCTCGTGCTCATGGGCAGAACCTCCCTTGGTAGCCCATGAAGCTGGAGTGGATGGGGTCACAGGCAGAGGGGGCTGTGAATGGCTGCACACCCTTGGGGTGTCCTGAGAGGAGGCCCCCGGGTGTCCGGGTGGTGATTATCCTTGTTGTGGGTGCCCATGAGCCCCCCCAACGACTCCTGCAGGAAATGTGCAGCTGGAGAGAGGTCAAGACGCCTCGTCCCTATGCCACCTACATCTTGATAGTACCCACCAGGGTATATGGCCACGGTGAAGGTCTGAGCGCAAATCCAGCGAGACCTGCTGGACCGAGGTCTCCATGGTTGTCCCCCACCTTCCCATGGTGACCTCGAGGCACTCGCACATCAGAGCCACTACATCAGACTGAACTTGGACTCCTCCATCATTCACTCTAGTCTGCTGAGTGACTGTCAAATCTCTGCCTGATGTTCACTGCCTGTCGTTGCAGCTGTGACCTGATTGGTTGGTAGGAAATCTGCACCAAATTTGAAAAAAAAACACTGCAAAGGTAATTAATAAATTAATTATCTAAGTAGAGATGGCTGGGCAGGTGATGTGCTGTAGCTGTATGATGTGGGAGCTGGCAGATCCCATTGTGAGCCGCAGTGACCTCATCTGCAGCAAGTGTTGGTTGCTGGAGGAACTCCGGCTCAGAATTGATGAGCTGGAGTCCGAGCTCCGGACACTGCGGCACATCCGGGAGGGGGAGAGTTACCTGGATGCTCTGTTTCAGGAGGCGGTCACACCCGGTAGATTAAGTACCTCAAGTTTAGTCAGTGGTCAGGGTCAGCAGGGTGTGACTGCAAGTGAGGCAGGTAGAGGGATCCTGTGTTCAGGAACAGAGGAGCCTCAGCTCTTGACCTTGTCCAACAGGTACAAGGTACTTGCTCCCTGTGTGGATGAGGAACAGGGCTGTAGGGAGGATGAGCCAGCTGACCACAGCACCGTGGCACAGGAGGCCATTCAAGAGGGGGGAGAAGACAAGTGGTAGTTGTAGGGGATTCTATAATTAGGGGAATTGATAGCTTCCTTTGTAAGCAGGATCGAGAGTCCCGCATGGTATGTTGCCTGCCCGGTGCCAGGGTGAGGGACATCTCTGACCGGCTTGAAAGGATATTGGAGAGGGAGGGGGAGGATCCAGTTGTTGTGGTCCATGTTAGGACAAATAACATAGATAAGACTAGGAAAGAGGACCTGTTTGGGGATTATCAGGAACTAGGAACTAAATTAAAGAACAGGTCCTCAAGGGTTATAATCTCCAGATTACTACCCGAGCCACGTGCAAATTGGCATAGAGACTCGAGAATAATGGAAGTAAACACGTGGCTAAAGGAGTGGTGTGGGAAAGAGGGGTTCCATTTCGTGGGGCACTGGCATCAGTATTGAAATAGGAGGGATCTGGACGGACTTCATCTGAACCAATCTGGGACCAATGTTCTAGCGAAAAGGGTAAATAGGGTGGTCAACAGGACTTTAAACTAGAAAGTGGAGGGAAGGGAAGGGTAAAACTCCAAGAAGTATGACTAATGGGAAACAAAGCAGCAGGTTAGTGTGTGGGGGGGTGGATTCAACTTCATGGAAAATTATGAAAAAACTGAAAAGAAAGGAGAGCCCAGGAGAGGCTATTAAAGTCTCCAGAACACAAAATAGGACAGAGTATTTGGAAAGGGCTAGGAATCTAACTTCAAGCACATCAGATAAAGGGACGACAATGAGAAAGGGGACAGGAAATACAGGACTGAAGGTGTTGTATCTGAATGCACGCAGTATACGAAATAAGGTAAATGAGCTTGTGGCGCAGATTGAAATTGGCAGGTATGATGTGGTGGGCATCACGGAAACATGGCTGCAAGGGGATCAGGACTGGGAGCTAAATGTCCAAGGATATACATCCTATCGAAAAGATAGGCAGGTTGACAGAGGGGCTGGGGTTGCTTTGTTAGTGAGAAATGAAATTAAATCGATAGCAAAAAATGATGTAGGGTCAGATGATGTAGAATCTGTGTGGGTAGAGTTGAGGAACTGCAAGGGTAAAAAAACCATAATGGGAGTTATGTACAGGCCTCCGAACAGTAGTCAGGATGTGGGGCACAAGATACACCAGGAGATAGAAAAGGTGTGTAAGAAAGGCAAGGTTACAGTGATCATGGGAGATTTCAATATGCAGGTAGACTGGGAAAATCAGGTTGGTAGTGGATCCCAAGAAAAGGAATTTGTGGAATGTCTAGGAGATGGCTTTTTGGAGCAGCTTGTGGTGGAGCCCACTAGGGAAAAGGCAATTCTAGATTTAGTGATGTGTAATGAGGCAGATTTGATAAGGGAGCTTAAGGTGAAGGAACCCTTAGGAGGAAGTGACCATAATATGATAGAATTTACCCTGTAATTTGAGAGGAAAAAGCTGGAATCAGATGTAACGGTATTACAGTTGAATAAAGGCAACTACAGAGGCATGAGGGAGGAGCTGGCCAGAATTGACTGGGAGATGAGCCTAGCAGGAAAGACAGTGGAACAACAATGGCAGGAGTTCCTGGGAGTAATTTGGGAGACACAGCAAAATTTCATCCCTAGGAAGAAGAAGCATACTAAAGGGAGGACGAGGCAACCATGGCTGACAAGGGAAGTCAGGGACAGCATAAAAGCTAAAGAGAAAGCATACAATGTGGCGAAGAGCAGTGGGAAACCAGGGGATTGGGAAGTCTACAAAGACCAACAGAGGACAACTAAAAAAGAAGTAAGGAGGGAGAAGATTAAATATGAGGGTAAACTAGCCAGTAATATAAAAAATTGCAAGAGTTTTTTTTAGATATATAAAGGGTAAGAGAGAGGCAAAAGTGGACATTGGGCTACTGGAAAATGACACTGGAGAAGTAGTAGTGGGGAACAAAGAAATGGCAGAGGAACTGAATAGGTACTTTGTGTCAGTCTTCACGGTGGAAGCCACGAGTAACATCCCCAAAGTACAAGAGAGTCGGGGGGGGCAGAGGTGAGTATGGTGGCCATTACCAAGGAGAAGGTGCTAGGAAAACTGAAAGCTCTGAAGGTGGATAAATCACCTGGACCAGATGGATTACACCCCAGAGTTCTGAAGATAGCTGAAGAGATAGTGGAGGCATTAGTGGTGATCTTTCAGGAATCACTGGAGTCAGGGAGGGTCCCAGAGGACTGGAAAATTGCTAATGTAACCCCCCTGTTTAAGAAGGGAGTGAGGCAAAAGACAGGAAATTACAGGCCGATTAGCCTGACCTCGGTCATTGGTAAGATTTTAGAGTCCATTATTAAGGATGAGATTTCAGAATACTTGGAAGTGCATGGTAAAATCAGGCTAAGTCAGCATGGTTTCATCAAGGGGAGGTCATGCCTGACAAATCTGTTAGAATTCTTTGAGGAGGTAATGAGTAGGTTAGACAAAGGAGAGCCAATGGATGTTATCTACTTGGACTTCCAGAAGGCCTTTGACAAGGTGCCGCACAGGAGGCTGCTCAGTAAGATAAGAGCCCATGGTGTTAGAGGCAAGGTACCAGCATGGATAGAAGATTGGCTGTCTGGCAGGAGGCAGAGAGTGGGGATAAGGGGGTCCTTCTCAGGATGGCGGCCGGTGACTAGTGGAGTTCCACAGGGGTCAGTGTTGGGACCACAACGTTTCACTTTATACAATAATGATCTAGATGAAGGAACTGAGGGCATCCTGGTTAAGTTTGCAGATGATACAAAGATAGGTGGAGGGACAGGTAGTAATGAGGAGGCGGGGAGGCTGCAGAAGGATTTGGACAGGTTAGGAGAATGGGCAAAGAAGTGGCAAATGGAATACAACGTGGGGAAGTGTGAGGTCATGCACTTTGTAGGAAGAATAGAGGCATGGACTATTTTCTAAATGGGGAGAGAATTCAGAAATCTGGAGTGCAAAGGGACTTGGGAGTCCTCGTCCAGGATTCTCTTGAGGTTAACTTGCAGGTTGAGTCGGTAGTTAGGAAGGCAAATGCAATGTTGGCATTTATTTTGCGAGGATTAGAATATAAAAGCAGGGATGTGTTGCTGGGTCTTTATAAGGCTCTGGTCAGACCACATTTAGAATATTGTGAGCAATTTTGGGCCCCGTATCTCATGGAGGATGTGCTGGCCCTGGAGAGGGTCCAGAGGAGGTTCATGAGAATGATCCCAGGAATGAAAGGCTTAACATATGAGGAACGTTTGAGGACTCTGGGTCTATATTCGATGGAGTTTAGAAGGATGAGGGGGGATCTGATTGAAACTTACAGAATACTGAAAGGCCTGGATAGAGTGGACATGGGGAAGATGTTTCCATTAGTAGGAGAGACTAGGACCCGAGGGCACAGCCTCAGTGTAAAGGGAAGACCTTTTAGAACAGAGATGAGGAGAAACTTCTTTAGCCAGAGAGTGGTGAATCTATGGAATTCATTGCCACAGAAGGCTGTGGAGGCCAGGTCATTGAGTGTATTTAAGACTGAGATAGATAGGTTCTTGATTGGTAAGGGGGTCAAAGGTTATGGGGTGAAGGTGGGAGAATGGGGTTGAGAATCTTATCAGCCATGATTGAATGGTGGAGCAGACTTGATGGGCTGAATGGCCTAATTTCTGCTCCTATGTCTTATGATCTTATGGTCTTATCTCTAGCATTGAGTTGGCGGTCGCTTCCAGAGGCTCATCATCTGACTCGGACTGAGCAGGTGGCTGGTCTCCAACCCTCCGAGTGCCGGAGACCTGGGCTGTCCCTGCCTCCGACTCTTGCTGGGTTATGTCAGCGAGGCATTCTCCAGAAAGTGAGACCAAGCCTAATCTACACCTGTGCCCCACTGACATGTGTGTCTCTGAGCTGGTGGAGGGTGTGTGTGAACACAGTGATGGTTCTTCCAGAGATTCCTCCTCGGCAGTGGTCTGGGGGCTCAGGCTGGTGCTTGACTAGCTTGGGGGCCTCGGTCTGTGGTTCCCAGAAAATGGAAAATAGAGTTTCAGTTGATGAGCATGAACGATATAAGACTACATGTGAGTCACTATGTTTGTCAGGATTTGATGGAGTTGTGATCCATACCAGGGAGAGGCTGATCTCCCCTTCCCCATAGGAGCAATCCCCCTCCTCCCCAGCCAGCTCGGCTGCAGCCTCCTCAAACTCAGTGAGGGCAATGATGTCGGGTGTCCCTCCCCCAATCATGTTGAACTTGTATAAGGCACTAGTTAGGCCTCATCTGGAGTACTGCATCCAGTCCTGGGCGCCATAATTGAGAAAGGATGTGAAGGTATTGGAGAGAGTACAGAGGAGATTGACAAGAATGATTCCCGGGATGAAGAACTGTAGCTGTGAGGATAGATTGGAGAGGTTGGGACTGTTTTCCTTGGAGAAAAGAAGGCCAAGAGGCGACTTGATAGAGGTATTCAAGATCCTGAGGGGTGTGGACAGGGTAAATGGTGAGAAACTGTTCCCACTCCAGAGAACATCAAGAACTAGAGCGCACAGATTCAAAATAATTGACAAAAGGAGTAAATGTGATGTGAGGAAACATTTTTTCACCCAGAGGATGGTTCAAGTCTGGAACAAACTTCCTGAGAGGGTGGTGGAGGTAGGTTCGATCGAGGTATTCATGAGGGAATTGGAATGTTACCTGAAAATGTGCAAGGTTACAGGGATAAGGCAGAGGAGTGGGACTAGGTGGAATGCTCTTTCAGAGAGACAGTGCAGACTGGATGAGCTGAATGGCCTCCTTCTGCACTGTAATAATACTGAGATACTGTGGAGCACCTGGGGGGTGAATTGGATTGTTGCCTTCTACTTGAGGCTTTTGGCTGTCTTCTTGTGACTGGAAGACATCTCTGCACATGTCCTGAAGATAGTTGGGCTGGAGGGAGTGAGATGTATGTGTTGGACTTTTTTTATATATATATTAATTAACAGGATGTGGGATTCGCTGGCTGGGCCCAGCATTTATTGCCCATCCCTTGTTGCCCTTGAGAAGGTGGTGGTGAGCTGCCTTCTTGAGCCGCTGCAGTCCATGTGGTGTAGGTACACCCACAGTGTTGTTAGAGAGGGAGTTCCAGGATTTTGACCCAGTGACAGTGAAGGAACGGTGATATATTTCCAAGTCAGGATGGTGAGTGACTTGGAGGGGAACTTCCAGGTGGTGGTGTTCCCATCTATCTGCTGCCCTTGTCCTTCTAGATGGTAGTGGGTGTGGGTTTGGAAGGTGCTGTTTAAGGAGCCTTGGTGGGTTCCTGCAGTGCATCTTGTAGAGGGTACACACTGCTGCTACTGTGCGTCGGTGGTGGAGGGAGTGAATGTTTGTGATTCCCAGACCTTTGACCCCCGCAAACTGACGTTGGGCAGACAAATCAGCTCCTGGCCCACCGGGTGATTTGGCCTGTACTCGCCTGTACATAAATAATGAGCTTCCAAGCGGAATCAGGCCCGAGTTCCCGGTATTCTGACCAGCGGGGCGCATGCAGCCAAAACCACCCGGCACTTCACTTAGCCTCATAAATGGAAAATTCCGCTCACTGTGTGGGTCATACCGTACTCAGCCCCACATTCACCCTGCATATGCAAGACCTTATACAACACCCTTCCTGACTTCCTACACTCCACTGGCCCACCTCCCCCGCTTTCAGGACTCCCTTGCCTGGACTCAACTCCCCACTTCCCGCAATATCCTCCCCCTCTGCACTTCCCTCCCCGCTCTCCCATCCCCCTCCCCACACTCCCATCCCCCTCCCCGCACTCCCATCCCCCTCCCCACACTCCCATCCCCCTCCCCACCCTTCTTTTCCCCCCTCTCCGCACTTCCCTTCCCACACTCCTCTCCCTTTACTCCCACTCCTCTCCCCTTACCCCATACCCATCCCCCCTTCCTGCGCTCCCATCCCCCTCCCCACACTCCCATCCCCCTCCCCGCTCTCCCATCCCCCTCCCCGCACTCCCATCCCCCTCCCCGCACTCCCATCCCCCTCCCCACACTCCCATCCCCCTCCCCGTACTCCCATCCCCCTCCCCGCACTCCCATCCCCCTCCCCGCACTCCCATCCCCCTCCCCACACTCCCATCCCCCTCCCCGCTCTCCCATCCCCCTCCCCGCACTCCCATCCCCCTCCCCACACTCCCATCCCCCTCCCCACACTCCCATCCCCCTCCCCGCTCTCCCATCCCCCTCCCCACACTCCCATCCCCCTCCCCGCACTCCCATCCCCCTCCCCACACTCCCATCCCCCTCCCCACACTCCCATCCCCCTCCCCGCACTCCCATCCCCCTCCCCACACTCCCATCCCCCTCCCCACACTCCCATCCCCCTCCCCGCACTCCCATCCCCCTCCCCACACTCCCATCCCCCTCCCCACACTCCCATCCCCCTCCCCGCACTCCCATCCCCCTCTCCACACTCCCATCCCCCTCTCCACACTCCCATCCCCCTCCCCGCACTCCCATCCCCCTCCCCACCCTTCTTTTCCCCCCTCTCCGCACTTCCCTTCCCACACTCCTCTCCCTTTACTCCCACTCCTCTCCCCTTACCCCATACCCATCCCCCCTTCCTGCGCTCACTTCCCCCTTCCCACACTCCCTTTACCACTTCCCCCCCACCTTCCCGCACATCCTCCCTCCTTTCCCCACTCCCCCTTCCCCACCCCTCGCTTTACCCCACTTCATTCTGTATTCTCTCTCCTCTCCCCGCTCTCTCTCACCCTTCCCATATTCCCTCTCCCCTTCCTGCACCCTCCTGTCCCCTTCCTGCACCCTCCTGTCCCCTTCCCGCACTCTCCTGTCCCCTTCCTGCCCTCTCCTGTCCCCTTCCCGCACTCTCCTGTCCCCTTCCTGCCCTCTCCTCCCGCTTCCCCCTCTCCCCTCCCACGTTCTTGCACTCCTCACCCCTACTTCAACACCCCCTGCATACCCCTACCCCTCCTCCACTTCCCTCCTCCCTTGCCCCACCCCCTCCCTCTTCCAGCACTTCCCTTCCACTTCTCGCGCTCCCCTCCCCATCCCCCACATCCACCCTGTTTCCTGCACTGCTCTACCCCCTTCCCTCACCCTCCTCCCCTCTCCCCGCTACCTACATTCCCCTCCCCCTTCCCATATTTCCCTCCACCCTTCCTGCTCTCCCCTCCACCCTTCCCCCACTCCCCTGCACCCCTTCCCCCACTCCCCTGCACCCCTTCCCTACTCCCCTCCACCCTTCCCCCACTCCCCTGCACCCTTCCCCCACTCCCCTGCACCCCTTCCCCACTCCCCTCCACCCTTCCCCCACTCCCCTCCACCACTTCCCCCACTCAATTCTCTACCTTCCTGCATTTCCCTTCCCCTTCCCTTACTCCCCTCTTTTCCCCAAAACCCCTCCACACTTCCCCCACTTCCCTCCGCCTTCCCCCACTTCCTACCCTTCTTCCCACATTCCTTTCTCCTTCCCTCAATCCCCTACCATTCCTCTACTCCCTTCTCCTTTCTCCATACACTTCCCTCTCCTCTTCTCGTAATCCCCTCCCGATTCTCCCATTCCCCTCCCCTCCCTTTCCCACTCTCCCTGCTCTCTTCCTCCACTCCCTTCTCCCCTTCCCCCACTCCCCTCACCCCACACTCCCAATTCCCACAACCCCCCCATCCCCTTCCCACTCACCTACCCCCATCCCCCATTTCATTCCCCCTTCCGGCACATCTGTCCCTTTTCCTCCACTCTGCTCCCTCTTCCCGCACTCCCCCCTTCCTGCACTCCCCTTCCCCCACTCCCGTCCTCACTGTCCCACTCCTGTTCCCCTACTGTACTCCCTCTTCCTCCACTCCCCTCCACCGTTACTGCACATCCCTCCCCTTTCCTACAGTCCCCTCCCCTCCACCCCATGCCCCTCCCCTTCCTCCCCATGCCCCTCCCTGTCCTCCACATGCCCCTCCCCTTCCTCCACATGCCCCTCCCACCTTCCAGCGTTCCCCGATCTATCCCATGCTGTATTCTCCATCCTGTAAAAACACCTCCACCAATCAGAGGAGGAAACTCTTTCCCAGCCATCCTGAGGAGTGTAAGACAAAACGCTTTGATCGCATATCTCTTCTTGCAGCAATACTGTGGAAATTTCTCCTCATCTCAGCACTAAATTATTGACACCTGATCCTGAGACTGTGTTCCGGATCCCCTACCCACAGGAAACAATCTCCCAGCGTCTACCCTGACAGGCCACTTCAAAATCTCGTCTGCTTCAGCGAGAGCACCTCTTATTCTTCTCAACCCCAGAGAGTATAGACCCAGTTTACTCCGCCTCTCACCACGGGACAGCCCCCTTGTTCTGACGTCCCAGGCAAGATGTTGCTGATCCAAGCGCAATGTCAGTCACTGAGCACGGAGGTGATAGGTGAACAGACATTTGTGCAGGTTAGGATGCAGGCAGCTGAGTGGGCCAATAACCAGCAAGTGTAATTCATTATAGAGAAGGAAATGATTCAGTTTAACAAAAGAAACAAGAAACCACTTCCTTGTGAGACTGAAATAGGTTAGAGGAGCGAATATATCAGGGAATATTGATCAATAAATCACCGAAAGTAGGCACAAGTTGATAAGATGGTGAAAAGAGCATCCAGAATACTGGCCGATTCTACATGGCTCTGTCCGATTGTATGTAAGTTTGGGCTAGTAAGTGTCTGCAAGCTTATCTTTCAGTTTGTGCAGCTCTCTCCCCTCTGGTGCAGGAGGGTGTGGATTTGAATCCAATATAAACCTTGAGCACAGAATCTAGCCAAAACTCCGTGCAGTATTGAGGGAGTGCTGCATTGTCAGACTTCCTGCTCTCAAATGTTAAAAGCAAAATGCTGCGGATGCTGTAAATCTGAAATAAAAACTGCTGGAAAAACTCAGCAGGCCTGACAGCCTCTGAAGAAGAGTCATAGGACTCATAGAAACATAGGAGCATAGAAACTAGGAGCAAGAGTAGGCCATGCAACCATAGAACCATAGAACACTACAGCACAGAAAACAGGCCATTCGGCCCTTCTAGTCTGTGCCGAAATATTATTCCGCTAATCCCATTGACCTGCACCCAGTCCATAACCCTCCAGACCTCTCCCATCCATGTATCTATCTAATTTATTCTTAAAACTTAAGAGTGAGCCCGCATTTACCATGTCAGATGGCAGCTCGTTCCACACTCTCACCCCTCTCTGAGTGAAGAAGTTCCCACTAATGTTCCCCCTAAACCTTTCCCCTTTCACCCTAAAGCCATGTCCTCTCATGTTTATCTCTCCTAATCTAATTGGAAAGAGCCTACTCACATTTACTCTGTCTATACCCCTCATAATTTTGTAAACTTCTATCATATCTCCCCTCATTCTTCTACGCTCCAAGGAATAAAGTCCTAACCTGTTTAATCTTTCCCTGTAACTCAACTCCTTAAGACCCGGCAACATCCTAGTAAATCTTCTCTGCACTCTCTCAATCTTACTGATATCCTTCCTGTAGTTAGACAACCAGAACTGCTCACAATACTCCAAAGTTGGCCTCACCAATGTCTTATACAACATCAGCATATCATCCCATTCAGCCCTACGAGCCTACTCCACCATTCCTTATAATCCTGGCTGATCATCCAACTCAATAGCCTGCTTCCACTTTCTCCCCATACCCTTTGATCCCTTTCGCCCCAAGAGCTGTATCTAACTCCTACTTGAAAACTCGAAACGTTAACTCTGTTTCTCTCTCCAAGATTCTGCACGTTTCAATCAGCTGTACTTTTCTGTCCTGCATGGCATATGTTTGAATCATGTGAGATCTCTGTCTTCCCACAGAGAGGTCTGCTATCATCATCCAGTGTGCGTGCCGTCGGTATCTTGCACAGAAGGAAAGGACCAAACGTCTGAAGGAGCAGGAGAACTATGAGGAATTGATGGAGCAGCTTGAGAGAGAGGTGGGGTATCCACAATAACGCAGGAAATTCTCCTCACCTACTCAGCCAGCCCCTTCTATATCGCCAATCACCTTCCACACTCTCTATTCCAGTTTCCTGGTCAATATTTATCCCTCAATCAACATCACAGAAACAGATTATCTCATCACATCATTTATCATGTTCCGGTTTCAGGGAGCTTGCTGAGCATAAATTGGCTTTTTAAAAATTTGGTCTTGGGTGTTGCTGGCTGGGCCAGCGTTTATTGCCCATCCCTAATTGCCCTTCTTCAGAGGGCATTTAAGAGTCAACCACATTACTATGTGTCTAAGGTCACATGTAGGCCAGACTAGGTAAGGATGACAGACTGAAGAGCATTAGTGAGTCAGATGGGTTTTTACAACAATCAGCAATGGCTTCGTGGTCCTCATCAGATTTTTAAATCCAGCTTTTTATTCACCTTCTGCTGTGGTGGGATTCATACCCAAGTCCCCAGAATATTACCCTGGGTCTCGGAAATACTGTTCCAGTGACAATACCACTACACCACTGCCTCCGCTGGCTGCCATGTTTCCTCCATTACAAAAGTGACTCTCTTTTCATGTAATGTCATCATTGTTTCAAGATGGTTTAATCAAAGCTCATACCATAATATCACTATGATAGGTCAAGGCAAGGAGGCAGGCCACAAGAGCATCATTGGCCAGCATAAGTTCACCAGACTGATTCTTGGGATAGCAGGACTGTCGAATGAGGAGGAATTGAGTCAACTAGGCCTGTAATCATTGTAGTTTAGAAGAATGAGAGGGGATCTCATTGAAATGTATAAAATTCTGATTGGGCTGGATAGAGTGGATGTAGGGAGGATGTTTCCTCTGGCTGGGTGGTCTAGAACCAGGGGTCACAGTCTCAGGACCATTTAGGACTGATATGGGGAGAAATTTCTTCACTCAGAGGGTGCTGAACCTGTGGAATTCTCTTCCACAGCCTAGAGGCTGTGGAGGCTGGGTCACTGAATATATTTAAGAAGGAAATAGATTTCTAGACACTAAAGGAGTCAAGGGATATGGGGAGAGAGTGGGAGTTTGGCGTTGAGATAGAGAATCAGCCATGATCAAACGGAATTGCGGAGCAGGCTTGAAGGGCTGAATGGCCTATTCCTGCTCCTATGTTCTATGTTTCTATATAACCAACTGAGCTAACCTCCCTTCAAAAAGTGACCACACTTAAAAATTATGTCATTGACTGTAAAATGCTTTGGAGCGCCTGGTGGTCACTAAGTAAATGCAGCTCTTTTTTTCACTTTCATTGACCCTACCTAGTTATTTAATCTGCTCTGATAATATCTGATCCAGTCTCAGGGCCAGAATGTTCCAAAGCACTTTACAATCTATGAAATACTTTTTTTTAACAGTAGTCACTTTCTAATGAAGAAAGCACAGCAGCCAATAGACTCACAGAAAACTCCCAAAAACATTAATGTGATAAAAACCAGATAATCTGTTTTAGTGATATTAGTTGAGTGATAAATATTGGCCAGGCCAGCAGGAGAACTCCAATGGTTTCCTTTGAACTAGTGCCATAGGATCTATTGCATCCATCTGACAAGGCAGACAGAACTTGGTTTAACAGCTCATTTGAAAGACAGTGCAACACTCCCTCAGTACTGACCCCCGGACAGTGCAACACTCCCTCAAATACGACAATACGACATTTCCTTGGTAATGCCCCACCAACAGTGCAGCTCTCCCACAGTACTGACCCTCTGACAGTGCAGCACTCCCTCAGTACTGACCCTCTGACAGTGTAGCACTCCATCAGTACTGACCCTCTGACAGTGCAGCACTCCCTCAGTACTGACCCTCTGACAGTGCAACACTCCCTCAGTACTGACCCCCGGACAGTGCAACACTCCCTCAAATACTGACCTTCTGACAATACGACATTTCCTTGGTAATGCCCCACCAACAGTGCAGCACTCCCACAGTACTGACCCTCTGACAGTGCAGCACTCCCTCAGTACTGACCCTCTGACAGTGTAGCACTCCCTCAGTACTGACCCTCTGACAGTGCTGCACTCCCTCAGTACTGACCCTCGGACGGTGCACCACTCCCTCAGTACTGACCCTCTGACAGTGCTGCACTCCCTCAGTACTGACCCTCGGACGGTGCACCACTCCCTCAGTACTGACCCTCTGACAGTGCAGCACTCCCTCAGTACTGACCCTCGGACGGTGCACCACTCCCTCAGTACTGACCCTCGGACGGTGCACCACTCCCTTAGTACTGACCCTCTGTCAGTGCAGCATTCCCTCAGTACTGACACCCCCCTCCAACAATACAATGCTCCCTCAGTGCTGACCCTCCAACAGTGCAGCACTCTCTCAGTACTGACCCTCTTACAGTGCAGCACTCCCTCGGTACTGACCCTCCAACAGTGCAGCACTCCATCGGTACTGGCCACCGACAGTGCAGCACTTCCTCGGTACTGAACCTCTGTCGGTGCAGCGTTCCCTCAGTACTGACCCTCCAACAGTGCGGCACTCCCTCAGTACTGACTCTCGGACAGTGCAGCACTCCCTCAGTGCTGACCCTCCGACAGTGCAGCACTCCCTCAATATTGACCCTCCGACAGTGCAGCACTCCCTCAGAGCTGACCCTCTGACAGAGCAGCACTCCCTCAATACTGACCCTCTGACAGTGCAGCACTCCCTCAGTACTGACCCTCCTACAGTGTAGCATGCCCTCTGTACTGCACTGGCTTCTGTAGCTGGGACTTAAATCCATGACCTCTTGACTCAAGTGCTAAACCATCGCCTACCCCTCTCTTATGTTTAACCTTGGTTTATTGAACATGTTGGGATTAATTGGCATCACTGTTTGATTTACAGGGTTGGATCCTGATCGATCAGTCTGATTGGTTCTTGTTTGCTGCTGTCAGGGGGAGGGGTGGTATAGTGGTGCTGTCACCAAACAAGTATTCTAGAGACCCAGGGTAATGCTCTGGGGACTGGAGTTCAATCCCACCAGGCTATTCGTCATAAAAAACCCATCTGGATCACCAATGTCCTTTAGGGAGGGAAATCTGCTGTCCTTACCTGGTCTGGCCTACATGTGACTCCAGACCCACAGCAACGTGGTTGAATTTTAAACTGTCCTCTGAACAAGGGCAATTAGGGATGAGCAATAAATGCTGGCCTAGCCAGCAATGCCATATCCCACGAACAAATAAAAGAACCTAACTTTTTGTCTGTCTGCTAGGCTTTCGTTGCTCTGGTGAAGAGCGAGCAGGAGGCAGCAGCGAAGGAGCGTGAAAAAGAAGAGAAGGAACGAAAGCAGAGACAGGAGGAGCAAAAACGCAGGACCCAGATGTTGGAAGCGGCCTTCGATGGAGATGTAGATGAGATGAAGGCATTGTTAAAGGAGGTCAGGTGTAGCAGGCCATTTACAACAGGGCCTCTGAAACCGCAACCAACTTCTGCTTGGGTCCCGGTCTCTGACTTTTAGCTGCTGGACCTTAAGCTCTGGAATTCCTTTCTTAAACCTCCCAAGACTGATAGATCTTTGTTTACCAAAGATATTAAGGGCTATAAGGCAAATTAAGGCACCTACATGGGTTATAGATCAACCATGATAGGATTGAATGGCAGAAGAGGCTCAAGGGGCTGAATGGCCTCCTGTTCCTATGTTCTTGCATTCCTAAAGTCAGACTAAAGGAAAAGTCAAGCCTGAGCTCCCAACTCTACTTGGACATATTCCAGATTCCAGGAGGTTTCAGTAGATGACTCCCACCTTTAACAGCAGGGCCAAGCAGCCCCTTCCCAGCTCCAGTATTTTTATAACTAAGGAACAAAAGGGTTAAAACAAAATGATCAAAGCCGTGTCTGGGAGATTAACCTATAATTCCTGGAGACTCCAAGACAATTCTGGAGGGTTGGCATCTTGGAGCCGTCCATTATCTTTCCTGGTTTGGGTGAGACCTGTCTTACTCCTTGGGCACTGCTCACAGTGCAGCAAGACATTGGAATGATGCCCTGGGTGATAAAGCGGAATTCGGCCCTGCAGCACAGAACCTGTACATCAGTGAGAGTCAGCACCTCCGGGGAGGCTGTCATATATAAACATACGAACACTCGGCCCCTCAAGCCTGCCCTGTCATTCAACAAGATTATGGCTGATCCGCTTATAACCTCCTGCCTACCCCAATAACCTTTCACCCCCTTGCTTATCAAGAATCTATCCACCTCAGCCTTAAAAATATTCAAAGACTCTGCTTCCACCGCCTTTTGAGGAAGAGATTTCCAAACACTCACTACCCTCTGAGAGAAAAAGATTCTCCTCACCTGTCTTAAATGAGCAACTCCTGATTCCTACACAGTGACCCTGCTAACACTTCCAATGCATTTATATCCTTCCTCAAATCAGAGACCAGTACTGTACACAGTACTCCAGATGTGGTCTCACCAGTGCCCTATATAACTGAAGCATAATCTCCCTACTGTTGTATTGAATTTCCGAATTGCTTGCTATACATAAGAACATAAGAATAGGAGTAGACCATTCAGCCCCTCGAGCCTGTTCTGCCATTCAATAAGATCATGGTTGATCTTATTGTGTTTCAATTTCCACATTCCCATCTATCCCCGATAACCTTTGATTCACATGCCAATCCACCAAGTCACACAACCCTCTGAGAAAAAAATTCTCCTCATCTCTGTCCTAAAAGGGCGACCCCCTAATTTTAAACCAGTTCCCCCTCGTTCTGGACTCACCCACAAGAGGAAATATCCTTTCCACATCCAACTTGTCAAGGCCGTTCAGGATCTTGTAAACTTCAATCAAGTCACCCCTCACTCTTCTAAACTCCAGTGGAAACAGGCCCAGTCTGTCCAACCTTTCCTCATAAGACAGTCCACTCATTCCAGGTATCAATCTAGTAAACCTCCTCTGAACCGTCTCCAACACATTTACATCCTTCCTTAAATAAGGAGACCAAAACTGCGCACAGTATTCGAGGTGCAGTCTCACCAATTCCCTGTATAACTGAAGCATAACGTCCTTACTTTTATGTTCAATCCCTCTCGTAATGAAAGATAACATTCCATTAGCCTTCTTAATTACTTGCTGTGCCTGCATACTAACTTTTTGTGACTTATGTGCTAGAACACCTAGATCCCTCTGCATCTCAGAATCATGCAGTCGTTCTCCATTTAAATAATACTCTGCCTTTTTGTTCTTCCTGCCAAAGTGAACAACTTCACATTTTCCCACCTTAAACTCCATTTGTCAGATCTTTGCCCACTCACTCAACCTATCTATATCCATCTGCAACCTCCTCCTGTCCACTTCACCACATACTTTCCTACCTATCTTTGTGTCTTCTGCAAATTTAGCCACCATGTCTTCACCCCCCTCATCTATGTCCTACACTGTATCAGTAGGGGGCCCGTAGACCACTAATGCTAATGATCTTATTCCTCATCTCCACCTAAACCAGTTGTACATCCTGATCTCCTGAACCAAGGTCATCTCTAACTATTGCGACAATGCCCTCTTTGATTAACAGTGCTACCCCTCCACCTTTACCTAGCTTCCTATTCTTCTCGAATGTCATACACCCCTCAATATTCAGGACCCAATCCTTGTCATCCTGCAGCCAGGTCTCTGTAATTACTAACAGGTCATATTTATTTACTTCAATGTGGGCCATCAATTCATTTACTTTGTTATGAATGCCACGTATTCAGATAGAGAGCCTTCAGTTTTGTCTTTTTGTTACCTTTGTAACATCTGGTCTTGACTGTTGATGTATTCTGAGGTTTTATCTCTCTGTCCCTTTCAGCCATCCTCTGACCCTCATTTCTCACGTTACTATTTTAATCTCTTGTCTTGACTCCACCCCTTGAATTGCTGCCTCTACCCAAGCTTGATCCCTCACCCCTCTTTAGTTTAAAGCCCTCTCTACTTCCCTCGTTATGTGGTTTGTGAGGACACACATCCCAGCATGGTTCAGGTGTAAACAGTCCCAAAGTACAGCTCCCACTTCCCCCAGTACTGGTGTCAGTGCCCCACAAGCCAGAACCCACTTCCCCCACACCAGACCCTGAGCCAAGCTTTGGTCTCTCTATCTTATTTGCCCTGTGCCAATTTGTACGTGGTTTAGGTAATAATCCAGAGAAGTTCTGCTTCTTAATTTTGTACCTAGCTCTTCACATTGACTTTGCAGAACCTCTTTCCTAATTCTACCTATGTCATTGGTACCTTCATGGACCATAACAACTGGATCCTCCCCCTCCCGCTGCAAATTCTTCTCCAGCCCTGAGCAGATGTTCCGAACCCTGCACTGGACAGGCAGCATAACCATCTTGGCTCTCGCTTTTTGCTGCAGAGAGCAGTGTCAATTCCCCTCCCAATATTAGCCCCTACTACCACTACATTCCTTTTTGCTTCCCCCCAGCTTGAACGGCCCCCTGTACCACAGTGCCAGGGCCAGCCAGCTCATCCACCTTGCAGACCTCGCTTTCACCCCCACAGGTTACGAGCACCTCAACCTGTTTGACGGTTGCAAAGTCTGAGGCTCCTCCACTGCCGTCCGCTCGGTCCCATGACCTGCCTCACTGACAGTCGCATCCTCCTGTACCTCACTGCTGACCAAAACAGACATCCCTGTTCTAAGAGGTGTGACCATCTTCTGAATCAAATTATCCAGGTATTTCTCCCCCTCCCTTATCTTGTACAGTGTCTGCATTTTGGTTTCCAGATCAATAATCCTGATCCGGAATTCCTCTAACTGCTGACACTTTCTGCAGATGTGTTTGTCCGGGATCACCTTGGCTTCCAAAAGCTCCCACATCTCACAGCTGCAACATAACACCTGGCCTGCCATTCTAACTTATGTTATTTAGCTAATTTACTTTAATTACTTTCTTCCTATGTATTCTATAATTTACTGTGTTTATTGAATGCTAGTACCACTGACAACTAAAGGCTATATGCATCTTAACTACAAAGGTATGTGTCTTAGATCACAGAATCACACAGTGCAGAAGAGGCCCTTCGGCCCATCGAGTCTGCACCGACACGTGAGAAACACCTGACCTACCTACCTAATCCCATTTACCAGCACTTGACCCATAGCCTTGAATGTTACGACATCCCAAGCGCCCAGCCAGGTACTTTTTAAAGGATGTGAGGCAACCCACCTCCACCATCCTCCCAGGCAGGGCATTCCAGACTGTCACCACCCTCTGGGTAAAAAGTTTTTTCCTCACATCCCCCCTAAACCTCCTGCCCCTCACCTTGAACTTATGTCCCCTTGTGACTGACCCTTCAACTAAGGGGAACAGCTGCTCACTATCCACCCTGTCCATGCCCCTCATAATCTTGTACACCTCGATCAGATCACCCCTCAGTCTTCTCTGCTCCAACAAAAACAAACCAAGTCTATCCAACCCCTCTTCATAACTTAAATGTTTCATCCCAGGCAACATCCTCGTGAATCTCCTCTGCACCCCCTCCAGTGCAATCACATCCTTCCTATAATGTGGCAACCAGAACTGCACACAGTACTCCAGCTGTGGCCTCACCAAGGTTCTATACAACTCCAACATGACCCCCGTGCTTTTGTAATCTATGCCTCGATTGATAAAGGCAAGTGTCCCTTTGCCTTTTTCACCACCTCACTAACATGCCCCTCTGCCTTCAGAGATCTATAGACACACACGCCAAGGTCCCTTTGTTCCTCAGAACTTCCTATTGCCATGCTGTTCATTGAATACTTCCTTGTCAAATTATTCCTTCCAAAGTGTATCACCTTACACTTTTCAGGGTTAAATTCCATCTGCCAGATGTTTGTTTAAATTACTTTATTTTTACTTTTTTATCTTTATTGTTTTATTTTTATTTTAAAGTTTTCAAATTTTGGTTTATTATTTTAAAGTTTTAGTTCTTTTTATTTATAGATCTACCTGAACTTACCTGTCCTAAGCTGGTTTCTCACACACTGTCCCTTAGACTGAGCACTTACTGGCCAATCAATTCACTAGCTTCTTGTGAGGTCACAGCTGCTTTTTACCTTACCCCCCAACTGCTGCTTCACAGCAGCTAAAACAGCGAAACATGCACTGCTCAGCTCCACATCTCAGCTCCACAGCTCAGCTCCACAGCTCAGCTCCACATCTCTGCTCCACAGCTCAGCTCCACATCTCTGCTCCACATCTCTGCTCCACATCTCTGCTCCACATCTCAGCTCCACAGCTCAGCTCCACAGCTCAGCTCCACATCTCTGCTCCACAGCTCAGCTCCACATCTCTGCTCCACATCTCAGCTCCACATCTCAGCTCCACATCTCAGCTCCACATCTCAGCTCCACACCTCAGCTCCACACCTCAGCTCCACATCTCAGCTCCATATCTCAGCTCCACAGATCAGCTCCATATCTCAACTCCACAGCTCAGCTCCACAGCTCAGCTCCACATCTCAGCTCCACATCTCAGCTCCACAGCTCAGCTCCACATCTCAGCTCCACATCTCAGCTCCACAGATCAGCTCCATATCTCAACTCCACAGCTCAGCTCCACATCTCAGCTCCACATCTCAGCTCCACATCTCAGCTCCACATCTCAGCTCCACATCTCAACTCCACACCTCAGCTCCACATCTCAGCTCCACATCTCAGCTCCACATCTCAGCTCCACATCTCAACTCCACATCTCAGCTCCACAGCTCAGCTCCACATCTCAGCTCCACAGCTCAGCTCCATATCTCAACTCCACAGCTCAGCTCCACATTTCAGCTCCACATCTCAGCTCCACATCTCAGCTCCACATCTCAGCTCCACACCTCAGCTCCACATCTCAGCTCCACATCTCAGCTCCACATCTCAGCTCCACATCTCAGCTCCACATCTCAGCTCCACATCTCAGCTCCACAGCTCAGCTCCACATCTCAACTCCACAGCTCAGCTCCACGTCTCAGCTCCACATCTCAGCTCCACATCTCAGCTCCACATCTCAGCTCCACATCTCAGCTCCACATCTCAGCTCCACATCTCAGCTCCACACCTCAACTCCACACCTCAGCTCCACATCTCAGCTCCACATCTCAGCTCCACATCTCAGCTCCACATCTCAGCTCCACATCTCAACTCCACAGCTCAGCTCCACATCTCAGCTCCACATCTCAGCTCCACATCTCAGCTCCACATCTCAGCTCCACATCTCAACTCCACATCTCAGCTCCACAGCTCAGCTCCACATCTCAGCTCCACACCTCAGCTCCACACCTCAGCTCCACATCTCAGCTCCACATCTCAGCTCCACACCTCAGCTCCACATCTCTGCTCCACACCTCAGCTCCACATCTCAGCTCCACATCTCAGCTCCACAGCTCAGCTCCACATCTCAACTCCACAGCTCAGCTCCACATCTCAGCTCCACATCTCAGCTCCACATCTCAGCTCCACATCTCAACTCCACAGCTCAGCTCCACATCTCAGCTCCACATCTCAGCTCCACATCTCAGCTCCACATCTCAGCTCCACAGCTCAGCTCCACATCTCAGCTCCACAGCTCAGTCTCCCGCAGGTCTGCCCCTCAGTCCCTGACTGTCCCCCACAGGTCTGCCCCTCAGTCCCTGACTGTCCCCACATGTCTGTCCCTCACTCCCTGACTGTCCCTGCATGTCTGTCCCTCACTGCCTGATTGTCCCCCACAGGTCTGTCCCTCACTGCCTGATTGTCCCCCACAGGTCTGTCCCTCACTCCCTGATTGTCCCCCACAGGTCTGCCCCTCAGCTCCTGACTGTCCCCCACATGTCTGTCCCTCACTCCCTGACTGTCCCCCACAGGTCTGCATCTCAGTCCCTGACTGTCCCTCACATGTCTGTCCTTCACTCCCTGACTGTCCCCCACATGTCTGTCCCTCACTCCCTGACTGTTCCCTACAGATCAGTCCCTCACTCCCTGACTGTCCCCCACAGGTCTGCCCCTCAGATCCTGACTGTCCCCCACAAGTCCGCACTGCTCCAATTCCCAGCAAGCTGCAAAGTGTCTAACTCTTGAAACAGATTATCGGCGATGAGAGAGCTCATTTGTGTGGAGTGCCTGGAGAAGTTGGGATTAAAGACAGCTTTAATAGAGGTCTTCAAAATTCTGAGGGGCTTTGATAGAGTCAATAAGGAGGAACAGATTCCAGTGACAGGTGGGCCATTAACCAGAGGGAACCAGATTCCTGATAATTGGCAAACGATCCAGGGTTTGGAGTGGAGGAGGAGGGGGTGAATTTTTTTTTGTGAAGCAAGTTGTTGGATCTGGAATGCACTGCCTGAAAGGACAGTGGAAGCAGATTCAATCATAACTTTCCAAATAGAAGTGGATGGAAAGGGAAAATGTCTCCAGAGCTTTGGGGGAAGAGGAGAGGAGCAAGATTAGCCGGATAGCTTTATCAAAGAACCAGCACAAGCACCATGGGTCAAAAGACCTTCTGTCGTGTCTCATTTATGATTTTACTGCTGTGCAGCGCTACCAAAACATTTAAATGTGCTCAATTGCTGATTGGTGATAGAGAGACGGAGACAGAGTCAAGAGAATCAGTGGAGGAGGATCTAGTAAGATCAAGTCTCAGAGGCAGAATGAGGATGAGTAGATAAGCAGGCTGTGGATCCTGGATTCATCAAGTTCTGTCAAAGGGTCATGAAGACTCGAAACGTCAACTCTTTTCTTCTCCGCCGATGCTGCCAGACCTGCTGAGTTTTTCCAGGTAATTCTGTTTTTGTTGTGGATCCTGGCATGTTTCTCCAGTCTGCGTCATTTCTATTTTTCCCACAGGTTTCTGAGCTGGACTCCAAAACTGGAATAGGAGACGATGAAATGGGGAAAGTGATTCGTCAACGCCACCAGTTAGCACTGACTGACTGTACCGACGTCCACGGCAATACACCTCTGTCAGAGGCCTCTGGCGGGGGGCATCCTGAGGCCATTAAGTTCTTGATTGAGAAAGGAGCTAATCCAAACTCAAAGGTATAGGGCATTTAGCGATGGAGAAAACTTTGGTCATGACCTTTCACCTCTCACCCTGTAATGTAAGCTCACGGAGCAGGCGTTAATTTCAGCAGAGACAGGTTTTTGCTGTGTTGCATATGTCCCCATGTGTCTCTTCATGTGCCTCTATGTGTTTCTCTGTGTGACCCTGTGTGTCTCTCTTCATGTCCCCGTGTTTCTCCCTATATGTTCCTGTGTAACTATCTGTATGCCTCTCCATGTGGCCCAGTGTGTTTCTGCGTGTGTCTATCTGTATTTTCCTGTGTCTCCCTGTGTCCCCACATGTGTTTCTCTGTGTGTCTCTCTGTGTGTACCCCATGTGTCTCTCTGTGTGTACCCATGTGTTTCTCCATGTGTTCCTATGTTCCTCTCTATGTATCTCTCCATGTGCACCCCATGTGTCACAACGTGCATTCCTATGTGTCTCTCTGTGTGCCTCCTTGTCCCAGTGTGTCTTGCTGTGTGGTTCCATGTGCCCTGATATCTCATTCCATGTGCCTCTCCATGTGTCCTCATGTGCCCCTGTGTACCCTCCTGTATATCTCTGATGTGTCATAGGAACATAGGAGCAGGAGTAGGCCGCTCAGCCCATTGAGCCTGCTCCACCATTCAGTTAGGTCATGGCTGATCATCGACCTCAATGCCACCTTCCTGCATCATCCCTATTCCCCTTGATGTCATTAGGATTGTCATGACCACAGCCGATGTTAATTGCAACGCAAACCAATTCCCGGAGGGAAACTTGGCTTACGGGCCACACCCTTCTTTTCTGGTAAATGACATACTGATCTCAGCAGCAAGAGTCCAGTGACACTTTTGGGATTTAAAAAATTAAAAACAAAAGTTTTATTAACAAAGATAAAAGAAAACCTAAGCACACAAGATTACAGTTGCACAGTTAAACTCAGTCTTACAAAACATTCCCCCAAAGAAGACTCTCTCCTCTGTCAGACCCACAAGTAAACACCTTCCAGACAACACTCCCTTATAGATGTCTAATTATAAAAATCCAGTAATATTACCCAAGGCAAACTGCTGTAGCTTCAATAAAGGCATACCCTAACCCTCTAACCCTCTTCCACACTGCTGTGGAAATCCAAACTTCCGAATAAAATTGATTTTTGCAGCCCAAGACTTTTCTGGCTTGACTGGATGGCTGATTGAAACTGCACCCTCTCCCAGCCCAGAGCTCCAGCTATAGATTCAGCTGCTATATCTCACAGCTCTAGCTCAACAGCTCAAACCGCAACGCAAACAGCTAACAATAACTCTAAAGCCCTTTTTCCCCTTTCATTTCAGATTCCATTGTTCTCACACCTCTTTGAACCTCAAACCCTTCCAAATATAAAGGATATAATTTTCCGTGCCTGCTGGCATTGGCTGTGCCTGGCAGTGTGAGCGGACAATGTGGCAAGAAGGCCAAAAATTGGTTTCACAACATTGTGAATTGTATGCTCTGCCCGTCAGTGGGGAGCCATGTTTCCTGCCTTCAGACACCAGCAACCTCATTATAGTATATCTACATATTATGAGCCCATCCAGTGGAATCACCCCCCACCCCCAACGCTGGATCATCTGCCTATGTCAGTGGGAAAACACAGCAGTGCAGAATACCTTTTGACAAGTGTGACATGCAGAGGTCAACACTTACTGTCAGGACCTTGGCCACATCATGGACATCAGAGAAGAAGAAGATACTGGACCCTGACAGCAATGGAACCCTGGAGGAATAAGCACTGCATGGACATGGCTCCACCCTGAAACAGCTCAAAGAAGTTGGAAAGTCTCCGTTGAGGATCTACTGAACGGATGATGGTAGAGTGGGTGGAGAGGAAGGTCCAGCTGTGTTTGGGAGAGGAACCTCAGCTGACCTCAGCTGGTCAGTGTCCATGTGTGAGATAGATGGGGCAACCAGTATCCCAGCTAGGTGCCCGTCCGTCAATGGCCAGCAGGGAAGTCCAGAGCGACCTCACATTGGCGCATGATGTCTCTGCGGGCACCTCCCAGGGCATTCTGGATGGCAGCAGCAGCTCCTCCGCCCCTCTGCCACTGACTGTGGCATCTGATAGGGCTGCGGCGGCTGGGGAGATGCCAACCATGGCACTGGCCATTCCCTCCCAGGCTGGGCCAGCAAGGGCTCCACTGGCCAGAGGATAACCGCCAGGATCAAGGTGAACAGGACAGCAGAGTGAGCAGGGCTGTCTCCAATGCTGGTACCAGCGAGGAGGGAGCTCCTAGGCGGAGCACCCATAAACGTAGGTTTAAAGCATCTTAAGAGGTCGCGGGTGATCTTTTGTTCCCCCATTTTGTTTTTCTTTTTTTAATGGTGTGACAGCCAGCACCAGCTATTGTTCTGTTCAATACTATGTGAGTTCCAACATTTAATTACATTTGCTTTTCTGTTATTGGCTTGAGTATGCCTTGTTTGATTTGTAAGTGTAGGGTACGCCAGTATATAATGCTGGACGGGTGTGACTCAAAACTTTATTGCATAGGCACTGAGTGTATCTTGAGGGCTAAGGGAAGGTTATTCCTGCAATCCAGGATGGAGATGACAGCTCTAGCATGAGGTGGTAGTGCCTATTTGACAACCTGGCTGAAGAAGTGTTGGATCAAGACGTTCCTGGTGTCCCTGACTCCTCGGAAGTTACTGAGGTTTAGCTCCTCAGCGTTCTCCATACCATGCTCCTCTTCTGACTCACTACTGGACTCATCATCTGTGGCCTGTGGCACTGCATCAAGATCCTCTTCCTCCAGTGGGTCAGTACCAGATTGTGGAGAGTGCAGCATGTAACCACTAACAGTGACACCTGCTCTGGGGGGATATGTTAGTGCGCCCCCTGAACAATCCAGGCATCAGAAGCACACCTTAAGACGACCTATGGTTCCCTCTACCACTGTCCACAGAGGCATGGCTGTTGTTGCCCCATTGCCTTGCCTCTGTTCTTGGTGAAGAGGCGTGGTGAGCCACCTTTTTAAGGAATAGCCCTTGTCACCCAACAGCCACCCATCCAGTCGGGCTGGAGCACTGAAGAGCCTCAGTGCCTGGGAGTGTCTCAGGATGTACACATCATGGGAGCTGCCAGGGTACCTTGCACAGATTTGCCGAATCTGCATCCTGTGGTCACACATTATCTGCACGTTCATGGGGTGGAATCCCTTCTTGTTGATGAAGGCACTCGCTTGACCCACTGGTGCCTTGATGGCCACGTAATGTACAGTCGATGGCACCCTGGGCACAAGGGCTTCCAGTAATCACTGCCAAGCCTCTCGCTGGCTCAGCCTGGCTGGCCTTGTCTGTCTGGAAATGAATGAAAGTTAATACCTGCCTGAACAGAGCGTCTGTCACCAGCTTGACACAACTGTGGGCAGCTGATTGGGACACTCCACAAAGATCCCCCACTCAGCCCTGGAAAGAGCCGGAGGCATAGAAATTGAGGACCACTGTGACCTTCAGAGCCACTGGGCCTGAGATCAGCTCTCACTGTGTGGGTGTACAGCCCATGCCAATCATCTGATAAATGGAGGTCACAGCCTCCTTTGAGAGGCAGAGCCTCCTTCGGCATTGCACCTCGGACATGTTGTGGTAGCTGGATCGCTGCCTGTGAACCCTGGCAACAGGATATTGATGTCTTCAGCGGCCCCTTCCACCTTGGACTACCTGCTGGCCCTGTGCCCCTTGTGCCTGCGCGTCTCCTCCCACAGGTCTCTCCCCTGCATGGGGACACCTGGCCTCCTCTCCCTTCTGCCCCTCTGTGCCTCCAGTGGAGACCACAGCACCCATTGCCAGGGTAACAGAAGGCTGGTCTGATCCCTGGAAGGGCCCACACAGTCCGAATCCTCAGGGATCCTTGGAGACACCAAGAAGTCCTGAAATGAAGGCTGGAAATGCTAAGAATGAAGCCCAGATCAGAGATTAAGCTGTCAAGTCTCAATAAGCCACCAGCAGCAAGTTACCTCCAAAACTCCTCACTACTCACATTGACAATGCTGCTGACCCTTCTTATCCCACCTGTAGATGAGGCTTTGCAAATTATAGACTATACGCCTGCCTGTTTTGCCAGTGCGACAAGGGAAAAACCACACGAGCAATGGTAAATTGCCATGTATTGGGTTGTCAAGGGCCTTAACTAGCCTGTTAATTAATGGTGGGCATGGGTCTGACTCACGTGTCCGCCCGACAAGCGAGTGCGCAATGACTTCAGGACGCTCGTCCAATGTCATCACGTCATTTTACACTCGAGTGGGTCCAGCCACACGCCCACCTGCTCAGCAAAACATCCTGCCCTCTGTTTCCTGTTTGTTAACCAATCCTCAATCCTAACTAGTATATTACCCCTAATCCCATGTGCTCTAACTTTCTTTACTAACTCCTGTGAGAGACTAAGTGTGTGTGTGGGTGTGTGTATGGGTGTGTGTGTATGGGTGTGTAAGTATGTGTGAGTGTGTATGTGTAAGTTTGCGTGTGTCTGTGTGTGTCTGTGTGTGTGAGTATGTGCATGTGTAAGTGTGTGTGTAAGTGTGTGTGTGTAAGTGTGTGCGTAAGTGTGTGTGTGTGTGTGTGTGTGTGTGTGTGTGTGGGGGTGTGGGTGTGTGTGTGTGTGTATCCGGCCTATGAATGTTTTGTGTGAGTTTCTGTCCAATGTGTGTACATGTGTGTTCTGTATATGAGTGCTCTGTGTGTGTGTTTTTTTTATTCATTCATGGGATGTGGGCGTCGCTGGCTGGGCCAGCTTTATTGCCCATCCCTAGTTGCCCTTGAGGAGGTGGTGGTGAGCTGCCTTCTTGAGCCGCTGCAGTCCATGTATGTAGGTACACCCACGGTGCTGTTAGGGAGGGAGTTCCAGGATTTTGACCCAGCGACAGTGAAGGAACGGTGATATATTTCCAAGTCAGGATGGTGAGTGACTTGGAGGGGAACTTCCTGGTGACGGTGTTCCCATCTATCTGCTGCCCTTGTCCTTCTAGATGGTAGTGGTCGTGGGTTTGGAAGGTGCTGTCTAAGGAGCCTTGGTGAGTTCCTGCAGTGCATCTTGTAGATGGTACACACACTGCTGCTACTGTGCGTCGGTGGTGGAGGGAGTGAATGTTTGTGGATGTGGTGCCAATCAAGCGGGGCTGCTTTGTCCTGGATGGTGTCAACTTCTTGAGTGTTGTGGGAGCTGCACTCATCCAGGCAAGTGGACAGTATTCCATCACACTCCTGACTTGTGCCTTGTAAATGGTGGACAGGCTTTGGGAAGTCAGGAGGTGAGGTACTCGCTGCAGGATTCCCAGCCTCTGACCTGCTCTTGTAGCCACAGTATTTATATGGCGAGTCCAGTTCAGTTTCTGGTCAATGGTAACCCCCAGGATGATGTTAGTGGGGGATTCAGTGATGGTAATGCTATTGACGATCAAGGGGCAATGGTTGGATTCTCTCTTGTTGGAGATGGTCATTGCCTGACACTTGTGTGGTGTGAATGTTACTTGCCACTTGTCAGCCCAAGCCTGGATATTGTCCAGGTCTTGCTGCATTTGGACAGGGACTGCTTCAGTATCTGAGGAGTCGCGAATGGTGCTGAACATTGTGCAATCATCAGCGAACAACCCCACTTCTGACCTTATGATGGAAGGAAGGTCATTGATGAAGCAGCTGAAGATGGTTGGGCCGAGGACACTACCCTGAGGAACTCCTGCAGTGATGTCCAGTGTGTGAGTGTGTGTGTGTGTGTGTGTGTGTGTGTGTTGTGTATCTCTGTGACAGTGTATGTATGATGTATTCGAGTGTATATAGTTGAAATATGACTGATTATTTTATTCTGATTTCTGTCTGCCAGGGAGCTTATGGAAGAACCCCACTGTACAGAGCAGCCTTTGGAGGACACCTGGCAGCACTTGAAACTCTGTTACAGTACGGAGGGGACCCTCGCATCTACGCAGAGGACGGCATCACACCTGAGGAGGTAACTGACTGGACTTGCCGTATAAACACTGTGGCTACAAAAGCAAGTGAGAGGCCGGGAATTCTGCAGGGAATAATTAACCTCCTGACTCCCCAAAACCTGTCCACCATCTACAAGGCACAAACCAGGTGTTATAGACAGGAAGAGGTTTAATTTGTCCTCTTTTCAGAAAGGTCATAGAGTCATAGAGTTATGCAGCACAGAAACAGGCCCTTCAGCCCATCGTGTCCATGCTGGCCATCAAACATCTATCTATTCTAATCCCAGTTTCCAGCACTTGGCCAGTAGCCCGGTCTGCTATGGCACTTCAAATGCTCACCTAAATACTTCTTAAATATTGTGAGAAAAGGTGTTTTTGATTTTTGATTTACCCTTTATCAGTGGTGGCGTATTTTCAACCAACCCCTGTTTTGGAGTGATCCAATCCTCCAGTGATAACACCACAGCAAACTCGAGATAAGGTGAAACAAATAGTTTATTTTACACACAAAATGCAGGAATGGTTTTCGCAATGTCCACCCCTTTTTATATTCATATAATAAAAGAAGGTTAAGGGAAAGAAAGAGGTTCAGAGCAAAGGCCACAATAATAATAAGAATTATAATTTCACGTGAGCCCTGAGTCCAGAATCAAAAAGTCCAGTGGCATATTCCTTCAGAGGTTAGCAGGCCGAAACTGTTGCAGGGGAATCTGCTTTTCCAGAAGCGATGATTTCCTTGATGGAAGAAGATACGTGGAGATAAATTAGTTTTCGAGGCACAGATACAGAAGTTCAGATGTTCCATTGTTCCGTGTTCAGTAGTATACAGTGTAGATGAGGGCCAGCTAATTTAAAACCTAGACAGAGTTCTGGTCCTATTGCTGCTCTGTTAGGTGGTAAATGGCAGACAGAGCCTGGAGTCCTGTTTCTCTTCTGAGGTTAAACATTGACTGAAGATAAAACCCAAAAGCTGTATAATTAAAGTAATTCAAACAGTTCAAGTCTCAGTCATATGAAGGATGGTTTCAGGTTGAGCTATTAAGCTGACAAGGTCCCTTGTTAAAACCCATTGTGTGTGAGCAGGTAACTGTAGAACCATTAACACGACTTTGGAGATGGGGAGTCACCTTTGTTGCCTTTGTCCATAGCTGGCTGGTGCAGATGTCTTGCCTACTACCCTTTGTGTTGGCTTTACTGGAATGTGTATGCAATGCAAGGAATGTTACATTCCAGGGGTTTGATGTGTTAGCCTTTGTCCATTTTTAAACTGCTCAGAAACTTCCAGGACTACTTCCGTGTGGTAAGCGAAGGCCATTTTATTAGTCCATCCATTTGTCCATTTTAAAAAAGAGCAGAATTTATAAAAAGAGAATAATGGAAGAGAAACAAATTTCTTTTAGATTTATTTCTCCTTAGTGGGGCTCAGGAGTGTGATGGAATACTCTCCACTTGCCTGGATGAGTGCAGCTCCTACAACACTCAAGAAGCTTGACACCATCCAGGACAAAGCAGCCCTGCTTGATTTGCACCACATCCACAAACATTCACTCCCTCCACCACCAACGAACAGTAGCAGCAGTGTGTACCATCTACAAGACACACTGCAGCAACTTCTTAGACAGCACCTTCCAAACCTGTGTCCCTTACCACCTAGAAGGACAAAGGCAGCAGATGCATGGGAAAGCACCATCTGCCAGCTTCCCTCCAAGTCACTCACCATCCTGACTTGGAAATATATCGCCATTCCTTCACCGTCGCTGGGTCAAAATCCTGGAGCCCCTTCCTTAACACTGTGGGTGTACCTACCTTGCATGGACTGCAGTGGTTCAAGAAGGCAGCTCACCACCACCTTCTCAAGGGCAATTAGAGCTGGGCAACAAATACTGGCCTAGCCAGCGATACTTACAAACTATGAAAGAATAAAACACAGATGTAACTAGAGTAAAGTTGAAATTCTCAAACCCTAAGATATCCTGTGCTAGGCTGTTGAGCCCTGTCACATTGGTGCATGGGCAGGTGTAAGCACATTGTTGGGAAACAGAGATTTTATGCCCTACCTCTCCTGTGCTAGACGGTGTTGACCTGCATTGAATCGCTATGGGCTGTCAAGATTTGTACCAGGAAGTTTTGGACAACAACTTGCATTTGACAACAGGCCTTTAATGTAGTAAAACGTTACAATATGCTTTTCAGGAACCTTACCAAACAAAATCCTGACACTGAGGCACATAAAACAATGTCAGATCAAATGACCTAAAACTTTGTCACAGAGGTTGGTTGTAAGCAGTGAGGGAGACAGGAGGACAGGTACAAAGAGGGAACTCCAGACTTTGCATCCAAGTAGATATTCCCATGTTAACTGGATCCATGCTGCTTGGTGAAGTTTAAACTAAGACACAGCAGCTTTCTTTGCTGGAGAGAGTTTATTATTTCACAATCAACACTACTCCATTCCACCAGTATCCCAGCTATCTCCATTTGAAGGTGTACAAATATCCATCACCTGTTTAACAATATGTATCACCATTAAACCTTAGCAATGTAATTAGTAAGACATTGACATGCATTAATTTCCCCATGTCTCCAGCCACCGTTACGAACTGATCCTGGGGCTCTGATTTAGGATTTACCCATCAGTGAGGTAACATCATTAAGATCATCTGTTTCCAAACATTTGGGACTGTGAGATTCCAGCAGGATAAATCCAGATAGAATAGAACTGGGTGCCCTGGGATTTCGCGGGACTGAATTACCGGAGAGGGACTGGAGCTGAGTCAGGGCTACAGATTGTTGGAAGTGTTATCCTGCACCTAACCTAATGCAGTGACAGGCCTTGGATTGCTTGACATTTCTGCTAGAATGGTATCTGCTCCTTTATCAGCATTCCTATTCACTAAATATTATAAAGCAAGCGCCTCTGTAGACAGATTGGGATTGGCCTGGTGGAGTTATCTTGATTCATGTTTCACCTATCTCTTGTCTCTTGTGGTCCTGGGCAGATAGCATCCATAGATGCTGTCAAAAAGATCCTTCACGAATGGGACATCAGCACCACCGTGACCCTTGGGGAAAAGATCGAAACAGAGAGGCAGCGGATATCAGCGGCTGAAAAGAAACTGACACTGGAGGAAACCAACAGGTCAGAAGTGCTGACAGGCTGGTGGAACATCAGACATACTGTGGAAAACTGCTTCCTCCAGTGCAGCAGCTCAGGGCAGAGTTCGGATATACAATCCCCTCCCCAGCTCCATCCTTGAGTGTCTGCTGAGTGCTAATGGGGTGTGGAGCTGTAGTGGGAGGGAGGGAGGCTGCCTGGCATTATTGCCCCTAAATTAGAGAGGGAACATTTCAGCAAGGGTTTGAACTCCTTATCATAATTGAATGCGTGAGATCTTGATTGTCTTTGTCTGTACTGGGGTGTGTGTGTGTATATATATTCCTATGTGTGTGTATTTGTGTGAACTTATGTGTGCATGTGTGTACCCCTGTATGCATACTTATCCATGTGTGTGCATCAGTGTGTTTGTGATATGGTGCACACGTGCGTGAAGTTTGCTGATAATACCAAGTTAGGGTGCTTAGAAAACGCAGCAAACCGCTCAGCTGAGCAGAGTGGAGGTTGTCAAATACAATTCAATGCAGAGAGATGTGAAGAGATTCTCAACACAAAATCACAGGTCAGGGATGCAAACTTTCCAACATGCTGTGGAACAAACTCCTGATGGTGGAATAGTGAATAGGGCAAGAATTCACCGTAGTGACCCAGGAATGAAGGGTCACTGGTGGTCCAATCTTCCTAATCCCTCTGAAGTGGTGTTGGACAGACCACTGCCTTCAAAGTGTGCCACCTCTGTCCAGAATTGCGCTCTCATTAGCTTCAATGGCTTTGGCCTCTGGCAGGTATTGGTCCAGCTGAGTCCCGATTGGGAAACCCCAAATATCCCAGGAGAATCAGCAAAATGGGGATCTGCCCCTTGTTGCCTGACCTGTTGATCTTCAAGGGGAGGCGATGGTGTAGTGGTATTGTCACTGGACTAGTAATGCAGAGACCCAGGGTAATGCTCTGGGGACCTGGGTTCGAATCCCACCACAGCAGATGGTGGAATTTGAATTCAATAAAAATCTGGAATTAAAATCCAATGATGTCCATGAAACCAATGTTGATTGTTGTAAAAACCCATCTGGGTCACTAATGTCCTTTAGGGAAGGAAATCTGCTGTCCTTACCTGGTCTGGCCTACATGTGACTCCAGACCCACAGCAATGCGGTTGACTCTGAAATGCCCCTCACTCGGTTGTAACAAACCATTACAAAGCCTCAAAAAAGGAACGGAACCAGACGGACCACCTGGCATCGACCTAGGCAGCGGTAGTGACAATGGCAGTCTCAGCCCTGTCGATCCTGCAAAGTCCTCCTTAATAATGTCTGGGGGGCTCGAGAGCTGTCTCACAGACCAGTCAAGCAACAGCCTGACATAGTCATCCTCACAGAATCGTACCTTACAGATAATGTCCCAGACATCACCATCACCATTCCTGGGTATGTCCTGTTCCACTGGCAGGACAGACCTAGCAGAGCGGGCGGCACAGTGGTATACAGTCGGGAGGGAGTTACCCTGGGAGTCCTCAACATTGCCTGTGGACATCATGAAGTCTCAAGGCATCAGGTCAAACATGGGCAAGGAAACCTCCTGCTGATGACCACGTACCGCCCTCCCTCAGCTGATAAATCACTGCTCCTCCATGTTGAACATCACTTGGAGGAAGCACTGAGGATGGCAAGGGCACAGAATGTAACCTGTGTGGGGGAGTTGAATGGGGGAGGGTCTCCATCACAAAGAGTGGCTCTGTAGCACCACTACTGACCGAGCTGGCTGAGTCCTAAAGGACGTAGCTGCTAGACTGGGTCTGTGGCAGGCAGTGAGGGAACTATCACACTTGAACTCACCCTCACCAACCTGTCTTCCGCAGGTACATTTGTCCATGACAGTACCGGTAGGAATAACCACTGCATAGTTGCTGTGGAGACAAAGTTCCACCTTCACATTGAGGATACCCTCCATCATGCTGTGTGGCACTACCACTGTGCTGAATAGGATAGATTTCAAACAGATCTAGCAACTCAGGTCTGGGCATCCATGAGGTGCTGTGGGCCATCAGCAGCAGCAGAATTGTACTCGAACACAATCTGTAACCTCATGGCCTGGCATATCCCCCACTCTACCATTACCATCAAGCCTGGAGATCAACGCTGGTTCAATGAAGAGAGCAGGAGGGCATGTCAGGAGCAGCACCAGGCATACCTAAAAATGAGGTGTCAACCTGGTGAAGCTATAACACAGGACTACTTGTGTGCCAGACAGCATAAGCAGCAAGTGATAGACAGAGCTAAGCGACCCCACAACCAACAGATCAGATCTAAGCTCTGCAGTCCTGCTACATCTGGTCATGAATTAAAAAACTAACTGGTAGAGGAGGCTCCACAAATATCCCCATCCTCAATGATGGAGGAGCCCAGCACATCAGTGCAAAAGATAAGGCTGAAGCATTTACAACAATCTTCAGCCAGAAGTGCCGAGTGGATGATCCATCTCAGCCTCCTCCGGAGGTCCCCAGCATCACAGATGTCAGTCTTCAGACAACTCGATTCACTCCTGTGATATCAAGAAACAGCTGAAGGCACTGGATACTGCAAAGTCTATGGGCTCTGACAATATTCCAGCAATAGTACTGAAGACTTGTGCTCCAGAACTTGCCGCGCCCCTAGCCAAGTTGTTCCAGTACAGCTACAACACTGGCATCTACCCGGCTATGTGGAAAATTGCCCAGGTATGTTCTGTACACAAAAAGCAGGACAAATCCAACCCGGCCAATTACCGTCCCATCCGTCTACTCTCGATCATCAGTAAAGTAATGGAAGGGGTCATCAACAGTATCAAGAGGCACTTGCTTTGCAATAACCTGCTCACTGATGCCCAGTTTGGGTTCCGCCAGGGCCACTCAGCTCCTGACCTCATTACAAACTTGGTCCAAACATGGACAAAAGAGCTGAACTCCCGAGATGAGGTGAGAGTGACTGCCCTTGACATCAAGGCAGCATTTGATCGAGTGTGGTATCAAGGAGCCCTAGCAAAACTGGAGTCAATGGGAATCAGGGGGAAAACTCTCCGCTGGTTGGAGTCATACCCAGCATAAAGGAAGGTGGTTGTGGTTGTTGAAGGTCAGTCATCTCAGCTCCAGGACATCACTGCAGGAGTTCCTCAGCGTAGTGTCCTCAGCCCAACCATCTTCAGCTGCTTCATCAATGACCTTCCTTCCATCATAAGGTCATAAGTGGGGATGTTCACTGATGATTGCACAATGTTCAGCACCATTCACGACGCCTCAGATACTGAAGCAGTCCATGTCCAAATGCAGCAAGACCTGGACAATAACCAGGTTTGGGCTGACAAGTGGCAAGTAACATTCGTGACACACAAGTGCCAGGCAATGACCATCTCCAACAAGAGAGAATCCAACCATTACCCCTTGATGTTCCATTACCATTACTGAATCTCCCACTATCAACTTCCTGGGGGTTACCATTGACCAGAAACTGAACTGGACTAGCCAGATAAATACTGTGGCTACAAAAGCAGGTCAGAGACTAGGAATCCTGTGATGAATAACCCATCTCCTGACCTCCCAAAGCCTGCCCACCATCTACAAGGCACAAGTCAGGAGTGTGATGGAATACTCCCCACTTGCCTGGATGAGTGCAGCTCCCACAACACTCAAGAAGCTTGACACCATCCAGGACAAAGCAGCTGCTTGATTGGCACCACATCCACAAACATTCACCACCATCTTGTCAAGGACAACCAGGGATGGATATTAAATGCTGGCCCAGCCAGCGAGCTGACATCCCATGAATTAATTTAAAAAATCATGAAATATTGAAAAGTTTACCACAATAGACCATCGAGGCAGAGACTATGGCCAAAACCTTGGGTTTTGGGTTGGGATTCCAAAAGCATCACCAAATAAGGGTCTTGAGCCCACATTGTATGGGAAATAATTACCCGACTGTGATTTTCCCTGAATTGACCAATTAGGGACCAGAAGGGGTGCACACTGGGTGGGCTTTTAAAGTTGGAGGGTGATGGAAGGAGCAGCAGCCATCTTTAGACTTCCTCTCACTTTTGAAACTTTTACAATAATAGATGGCGGCAGCTGTCAGACCACCATGGTGGAGGGGGAGCCCCTCAATAGGGTGGTCTGCAGCCGGAGCTGTGTGTAGGTAGTTTGGGAGTGCCCCAAAGCTTGGCTGTAATGCCAATTCCGAAGGGGGCTGGTGAGGGGTGGGATGTCTGCAGGCCAATTGGAAAATTCCATTTGGCCTGTAATGATTGGCTGTAATTGGCCACGGACCACCACTTACAGTCGAGGAGCACTTTAGACCCCCATCCTGACCCCAGGAAAATTGTTTGGTGGCGCGATGGTGCCAGAAACTGGAATCATGTGCTTGCCTGCTTCCGTACTCACTCTCATTTGGGGGGGGCAAATATTTTGTCCAATAAGTTGATTTTTAAAAGGAAGTGGATTAGTATTCGAAAAGGACGAATGTATAAGTATACAGGGAAAGGACAGGACAATGAACTGAAAGTAAGAAGGTTTAGTTGAAACACCATTGTGGAGGTGAGGAGCTGTGCGATGGGAAACCTGTGATTCTATAACCTGAAATCTCATTTTTCTCCACTCCAGGATTCAGAATCAGGTTTCAGAACTCACAAAGGAACTGGCCCAATATCAGCATGAGGTAACTGTCCCTCCAGCATTATCCTAACTAGTACCTGGTGAAGCCAACTGTCCTTCAGCTACTTTCTGGAAAATGTTGACCAGCTCTGGATCAGGAGGGGATTCTTCAACAAAAGGCACATTCCTGTTACAACCTGTCTACTTCAATTATCACTTTATTGTCCCTCAGATTCCCAGACAACCCTATCTATTCCTTAACCTTTCATCTGTCTATCTTTCTTTGAATTTGCCCAGGGTTTTGGTCCCTACAATCTTTCACTGGTCTTTCCTTTGTCTTATTTCATCTTTGCAGTGAGTGAACCAATTCTTATCCTATTTCGGAATATTTTATATGTAGCACTGTGAGTATACCCACACCCCAGGGACTGCAGCGGTTCAAGAAGGCAGCTCACCACCGCCTTTTCAAGGGGCAGTTAGGGATGGGCAATAAATGCTGGCCCAGCCAGCAAAGCCCATTTCCTTTGAATGAATCAAAAAAAAAAATTGCTTGATGAAGAAAGACCAGTGTCCTTCTATTTCAGTGAGATAGTGAGTAAGTGAGACAACGGTAGTAGAACTGTTGAACAATCAGCAGTCAATCTCTATCAGTTAGTCGAAAACAGACCCAATCATGATGGGCGTGATTTTCAATGTGATGTTGGAAACCCATGCCTGGATAATTTCCAGATCCTGACCCTGCACTGCATCTGTGTCTCTCACACGACACGATCATGAAATGTAAATGCCTTAACTGGGTGGGAGGCGGGCTCAGTACACTTTCAATGGCGCTGAGCATCTCCAGGAGGCGAGAGCCTTGCTGAAGAGAGCAGGCAGCTCTGCGGAGCACCAGCAGCATAACCACACAAGGCCAAATGGAAGGTGTTGTACCAGATCCCACGAATCTCCAGGTTCTGAGAGTTTTCACCATATAAAAAAAACCATTAACTCCTCCCCTGTTTGAACCGATCAGCTGTGCGCGAATGTGCACCAGGCTGCGTGAGTACATCGATTTGCTGATTGAAAATTCTCTTCTCACCCTGGTCAGCCTGTTAACAAACTCCTTAAGGAGCTTCACAGGCTGTTAACTGGAGGTAAGCAGGTTCCTGACCCCCGCCCCCCACCCCCCCCCCCCCCCCACTCCCTTTCAAAAGTCCAGCCCAAGGTCAGTAAAACACCCAGTGATGGAGAGATTTGGGAGCTCACAGGATGTGGGTGTCGCTGGCTAGACCAGCATTTATTGCCCATCCCTAACTGCCCTTGTTCAGAGGGCATTTAAGTGTCAACCACATTGCTGTGGGTCTGGAGTCACATGTAGGCCAGACCAGGTAAGGACAGCAGATTTCCTTCCCTAAAGGACATGAGTGAGTTTTTACAACAACCACCAATGGTTTCATGGTTAACATTTAATGATTTTTTATTGGATTTCCATGCTGGGATTCAAACCTGGAATATTATCCTAGACACTAAATCCAGTGACTATGCCACTGCTTCCTTTAGCAAATCACTTGCTCCTCCATGAGCTACACTCATCATATATCACATCTCAAATTAGTCATAGACTGGATCCCAAAACACTATTTACTGAAATAAATCTAAAATAAATCAATACGATCTGCTTCCTTCTACTCCTGAAGGCAGCAGTTCCATTGACTGCCCACTCGCTCACTGAAATTTTCTATTTGCAGATTAGATTTGATCAGACCCTCACCAGAAGAGGCTGTGTCCTCTGATTACAGCCTCAGAGTAAAGGGAAGACCTTTTAGAACAGAGATGAGGAGAAACTTCTTTAGCCAGAGAGTGGTAAATCCATGGAATTCATTGCCACAGAAGGCTGTGGAGGTCAGGTCATTGAGTGTATTTAAGACCGAGATAGATAGGTTCTTGATTGGTAAGGGGATCAAAGGTTACGGGGAGAAGGCGGGAGAATGGAGCAGACTCGATGGGTCGAATGGCCTAATTTCTGCTCCTATGTCTTATGGTGTAGAGCATAGCCATAATCTCCAAAACAATATGGATGGGTTGGTGGAGTGGGCGGTAAGGTGGCAGATGGATTTTAACATAGAGAAGTATGAGGGAGAGCTGCACTGTCGGAGGGTCAGTACTGAGGGAGTGCTGCACTGTCAGAGTGTCAGTACTGAGGGAGTGCTGCACTGTCAGAATGGCAGTACCGAAGAAGTGCCGCACTATGGGACCAGCAGTACTGAGGGAGTGCCGGACTGCCGGAGAGGATCAGTACTGAGGGAGTGCTGCACTGTCAGAGGGTCAGTACTGAGGGAGTGCTGCACTGTCAGAGGGTCAGTACTGAGGGAGTGCTGCACTGTCAAAGGTCAGTACTGAGGGAGTGCTGTACTGTCAAAGGGTCAGTACTGAGGGAGTGCTGCACTGTCAGAGGGTCAGTACTGAGGGAGTGCTGCACTGTCAGAGGGTCAGTACTGAGGGAGTGCCGCACTGTCTGAGGGTCAGTACTGAGGGAGTGCTGCACTGTCAGAGGGTCATTACTGAGGGAGTGCTGCACTGTCAGAGGGTCAGTACTGAGGGAGCGCTGCACTGTCAGAGGAGCAGCACTGAGGGAGTGCTGCACTGTCAGAGGTCAATCCTGAGGGAGTGCAGCACTGTCAGAGGGTCAGTACTGAGGGAGTGCTGCACTGTCAGAGGGTCAGTACTGAGGGAGTGCTGCACTGTCAGAGGGTCAGTCCTGAGGGAATGCTGCACTGTCTGAGGGGCAGTAATGAGGGAGTGCTGCACTGTTGAAACAGCCTCACCTTTGATTGGAGAAGAAGCAGTGGTATCAAGAGTTGAGGCTCACTGCTTTGAAGGAGAATAATATGCTTGGTTGTGCTGATCAACATTAATCGTCTCTCTCTCAAAAGCAGCTTAGTTAATCTATTAGACCATCACAGGGCTCCAGCTAAGCACAAAATGGTTGCCACAGTTGTATTAGTAACAGGGCTGCTCAGCTCATGATCTCATTACAGCCTTGTTGCAAAAATGGACAAAAGAGGTGAACTCAAGCTGAGAGGTGAGAGTGACTGTGCTTTGCACCAAGGCAGCATTTGTCTAAGTGTCAAAGACCCCTAGGAAAACTGGAGTCAATGGGAATCAGGGGGAAAACTCTCCGCTGGTTGGAGTCATACCTAGCACAAAGGAAGATGGTTGTTGGAGGTCAGTCATCTCAGCTCCAGGACATCACTGCAGGAGTTCCTCAGGGTAGTGTCCTCGGCCCAACCATCTTCAGCTTCAATTAGATCCTTTAAAAGGCAGTGACTTATTTTACTACTTCATGGGATGTGGCTATCACTGGCCATCCTAACCTTCCCTCCATCATAAGGCCAGAGTGCTGATGTCCACTGATGATTCCACAATGTTCAGTACCATTCATGACTCCTCAGTTGCTGATGCAGTCCATGTCCATATGCAGTGAGACCTGGACAACATTCAGACTTGGGTTGATAAATGGCAAGTAACATTCATGTCACACAAGTTTCATGGAACAAGCATCTCAAAAGGAACAGATCTAACCATCGCCCCTTGACATTCAATGCCATTACCATTGTTGAATCCCCCATCATCAACATCTAGGGCGTTACCATTGATCAGAAGCTGAACTGGACTCGCCATATAAATACTGTGGCTACAAGACCAGGTCAGAGGCTGGGAATTCTGCGGACAGTAACTCACCTCCTGACTCCCCAAAGCCTGTCCACCACCCACAAGGCACAAGTCAGGAGTTGATGGATTACTCCCCACTTGCCTGGATGAGAGCAGCTCCCACAACACTCAAGAAGCTCAACACCGTCCAGGACAAAGCAGCCCGCTTGATTAGCACCACATCCACCAACTTAAACATTCATTCCCTCCACCACCAATACAAAGTGGCAGCAGTTTGTACCATCTACAAACAGCACTGCAACAACACACTAAGGCTCCTTCAATAATACCTACTAAGCCTGCAGCCTCTACTATCCATAAGGACAAGGGCAGCAGATAGATGGGAACACCACCACCTGGAAGTTCCCCTCCAAGTCACTCACCATCCTGACTTGGAAATATATCACCGTTCCTTCACTGTCACTGGGTCAAAATCCTGGAACTCCCTCCCTAACAGCACTGTGGGTGTACCTACACCACATGGACTGCAGCGATTCAAGAAGGCAGCTCACCACCACCTTCTCAAGGGGCAGCTAGGGATGGGCAATAAATGCCCCCACCCAGCCAGCGAAGCCCACATCCCATGAGGTAGTAAAATAATAAATTACTGCTCTTCAAAGGAACTAATTGTCCAGAAGCACTTTGAGTTGCTGCTCAAAGCAATGATCAATTGTTGAACAAATTTGAGGCCTCAGCTGTACTTCCAGCAAAGGCACGGGACTCAAACTGTTAACTAACAACAGAAACTTTTTAAAATTCTTTCATGGGATGTAGGCATCACTGGCAAGGCCTGAATTTGTTGCCCATCCCTAATTGCCCTTGAACTGAGTGGCTCGCTTGGCCCTTTCAGAGGGCATTTAAGAGTCAGCCACATTGCTGTGGGTCTGGAGTCACATGTAGGCCAGACCAGGTAAGGACAGCAGATTTCCTTCCCTAAAGGACCAGATGGGTTTTTACAACAATCGATGGTAACTCTTTCGAGTACAAAGCCGTTTCCATCTGTTGTCAGATGGAGTTACATAGTTTGCCATTGTGAGATTTGAACGCTTGATCTTGGGGTTACAAACCCAGTACCATAACCACTTGGCGACTAGCCTTATATTCTAATTCATTGACTGAATTCAAATTCCATAAGCGTCCATCGTGGGATTTAAATCCTTGTCCCCAGAGCATTAGCGTGGACCTCTGGATCACTAGTCCAGTGTCATAACCACTACACCATCATCTCCCGCAATATAATAATTTATGTAAAACTCCACATATGCAGCCAAAATTCGCAGAACATATTACAGCAAGGTATGACAGAGTACAGCAAAAACAATCTCTGAAAAGGAGAAGGAAGTGCATATGGTGGAATGCGGAAAGGGAGGGGAATGAGAAGAGTGGAATGGGAAAGGGGGAGAGAGGGATGGCAGGAAAAGGATGGGAGTGGAGAGGGTGGGGAAAGGGGAGAGTGGAGAGAGATGACAGCGGAGGGGCCAGAAAGGGGGAGAAGGGAGAGGAGAGGCACAGTGTAGGGGGGAAAGGAAGAGAGTGATGAGAGAGGGAGGGGAGAGGGAGAGTGAGGAAGGTGGAGAGGGTGGGGAGAGAGATGGGAGTAGGGGATTGGAGAAGGAAATGGAGAGTGTGGGAAGGGAAATAAGGAGCAAAACAGAGCAAGTGATAAGCGAAAAAGGATGGACGCTGAGAGACTGGGATGGGAAAGCTAAGGGAACAACCAGAGGGAAATAAAAACAGCAAAGTCTGGAAATACTCAGCAGGTCAGGTAGCGTCTGTGGAGAGAGAAACAGAGTTAAGCTTTCAGGTCTGTGACTTTTCTCAGAACCGGACAGAGTTAGAGATGTAATAGGTTTTGAACAAGGGGCGGGTGGGACAGAGACAAAGGAAGGTCTGTGATAAGGTGAAAGTCGAGAGAGATTGACTGAGAGAAGAGTTAGTTTTCTCGGGCTGAAGGGAATAGTGATGGACCAAGGAAAGAAACTGAGAAACAGAAGATGTGCTGAGAGCAGATGTGCTGCTGACTGAAAGAATAAATCCGAATCTAGGAAAGGAAATAAAATGGAGCACAGATTATGGTCTGAAATTGCTGAATTCAGTGTTGAGTGAAAGACTGTAAAGTGCTTAATAAAAGATGAGGTTTCCTTCCTGAAGCTAACATTGAGTTTCACTGGAACAGTTCAGCAGGCCAGAATCAGACACGTCAGACTGAGTGACAAGTGACAGGCACTGGAAGCTCGAGATCATGTTTGTGGACTCAACAGCGGTGTTCACAAAGTGGTCACTTCATCTGTGTAATTCTTTCTTGCCCCATCACCATTTCTTTTTATTAATCATTCACGGGATGTGGGCTTCGCTGGCTGGGCCAGCATTTATTGCCCATCTCTAGTTGCCCTTGAGAAGGGGGTGGTGAGACCTGTGCTCGAAACCTATTACATCTCTCACTTTTCCCAGTTCTAATGACAGGTCACAGACCTGAAACATTCTCCCCAGGGTTGCTGCCCTAACCCATTGAGTGTTTCCATCGTTTTCTGTTCTTATTTCTGATTTTCCACTTGCGCAGTATTCTGCTTTTCGATTAACCAAAGGAGAATGTTGGACGAGATATTTGGAGTCAGGTAGTGGGATGACAAGATCAAAACAATTATGTGGAGTTCCACAGCACCAAGCACTGAGGTCATGGAGTCTGTTCAAGATAGAGATCGATAGGTTTCTAGGTATCAAAGATATCAAGGGATATGGGGATAATGTGGGAAGATGTCGTTGAGGTAGAAGATCGGCCATGATCTAGATTAATGGTAGAACAGGGTCGAGGGGCTGAATGGCCTACTCCTGCTCCTATTTTTGATGTTCACATGTTCCTCTTAAATCTCCAGCATGGGTGCAATTATATGATGAGTAATAACTTCTATTAATTAACTTCTGTACCTCTTGTTGACCTAAGGCCCTGCTGTGTGCTAAAAACAGTTTTAACCTGTACTTCTTTATGAAGTGAACAATGGTGTTTCCCATGTAATCATGGACATATTTATAAAAACTGAGTTGAACCACGATGACAGAGTGCATCAATCCTGGTTTCACATACAATGCATTATTAGATTTGTTGTTCTGTAGGTAAACACAGCTGCTTTAATCATTTCAAGTAAAGGGTAATAAGATGACTGAATATTTATTTTGTTCATTGAGGGATGAATGGTGAACATGAAGCTTCTACCTAAACAGTACCATTTTTCTGCTACATCTAGCTGAAAAGGCAGAACCTTTCGGTTTAATGTCTGAGCTGAAAAGTGACACTAAACCAGACCGACACTGGAAGGAAAGAAAGGATCTGTACTCTCATTCTAAATGTTAAAATGCAGTGTTTTTCAAATGGGGTTCAAATGACTTTCTAGGGGGAGGTGAGGGGCCCGTAAAGCTGTCAAGCAGTACACAACTGTCCACAGACAGAGGCTGACTTGGAGCAAGGCCAGAAACAGTGCAGTGCAGTGTGAGCTGGTATGAGTTATCCCTCTCACGGAGGATGGAGAAGAGTAGGCAGATCGCCACACAGACCTGCAGTTGCGAAGGCTGATAGTAGGTGCCAGGTAACTTCAGCTTCGTCCAAGAGAGGGGGATTTTGTAAATATTTAAGTACGGCATAATTGAACTCAAAGAAAGCCACCAGAACACAAATTCACCTGGGTATTATGTGTATTATATTTAATTGAGGGATTAGTGATTATTCATAAGCTTAAAAAGGGCTCCTTCAACCAAAAGCATTTGAGAACTGCTTACAGCCAATGAAATGTGTCGTCACTGATAACATTGGAAAACCTGCACAGTAATCAGTTAAATGACCAGACATTGTCCCTGCTCTTTTATGAAGAGTGCTATCAACCTTCTCTTGAGAAAGGAGTCAACTTGCTTTCACATTTCATTCAATCAACAGCAGCTCTGAAAGTGCACTTTTCCCTCAGTACTGCACTGAAGTGTCTCTGGAGTGGTGCTGAACCTGACCAGCACTGGTAAACGCAACCTTTGGCCAAGAGGGTGGTAATCTCCCCACTCACTCTGTACTGGAATAGCTGAAACAGGAGCCAGAGCTCAGTGTTGGAGACAGCTTTCTTCCCCTGTTCCCATCCACTGGCAGTTGTGCTGTGGGTTCAATACAGATGGCCCCCAGGCTCCAATGGCAACCTCAACTCACTGTCCAGTCTGACTCATCCGAAATTTCTGACTGACAAGTCTTGTAAACTATCAATCTACGAAAGAGAAATGCAGCATCAACAATCCTCTCTAGACTGAGTGCTAGATGGAGATAAAGTACAGTGGTTGTGGGTCTAATAATGATTGTGACCATCAAATGGTGATTGGCTCTTCAGGAATCTTTGCCAAAGAGCACTCCCAGCATTTGGTTTGTTCATATCTTGAGTGTACAATCCAGTGCTGGAATATGACTAACAAATTAACTCAGTCATTCTCTCCTCAGCTGCAGAAAGCCTACTGTGAGTGTAACAAACGTATCAACGAACATGACAAGTGTGTGCGTAAAAACATGAGTAAAACAGACATCACGCTGCAGGTGGGTAAGGGTTTTTGGGGAAGCACGATTCTCACCATGTCCGGGAGTAGGACCTTTTCCCTCTCTTCCTCTGACACAGGATCTTTCTCACTCTCCATCTCTCTCTCGACCTCTCTTTCTCTATCATGCTCTCTCTGTTTCTCACTCTGGGTCACCTTCTCTCTCTCGGTCTCTCAGCTTCTATCTGCTGTTGGAGCAGTCACCAGGGTTCTGTTTAAGATTACTGCCATGTGCCCCTGCTGGAGGTTGGAAGCATATGAGTGCCAGGCAATGCCCCCATAGTTGAATACTCCTTCTGTATTGGCTGTGAAGTAAAGAATGAGGAAACCAGTGGAATCTACAACTCAGAAACAATCATGACTTCTGAAGAACAGGAGGGAAAAGGGTTAAACTGGGGGATGGAGGGGGAGGGTATTTGGTGTATTATGGAACTGTGATTTTCAGCCGATCTCTTTTGGACTATTGGGCACTTTGAGTCTTTGGCCGGACTGCACCGGGGAGAGTACAGTCGGGGCCAGGGCTTAGGCGAGGCTGTTATGTGTGGTCCTCTACCTTCTGAGGTTTCTGAGCTGTGATTTGATGAAGCTGCCTCTCTGTTTCAGGCCATTCATGATGCAGAGGAGCTGTTGGCAGCAAAGAAAGTAGCAGTAGCAGAGGCAGAAGATAAACTCTCTCTGGCCAAACTGGAGCTCAGAGAGAAACTGCAAATAGGCAAGTACACCCTGGCCCTGAACTACTCCTGCCCCCGGACTAATGCTCTAATCAACTCCAGCCCCTGGACTAGAGCCTTGATCTACTCCTGCCCCAGGACTGAGGCTGTAATCAACTCCAGCCCCAGGACTAGAGCCCTGACCTACTCCTGCCCCAGGACTGAGGCCCTAATCAACTCCAGCCCCAGGACTAGAGCCCTGACCTACTCCTGCCCCAGGACTGAGGCCCTAATCAACTCCAGCCCCAGGACTAGAGCCCTGATCTACTCCTGCCCCAGGACTGAGGCCTAATCAACTCCCGCCCCAGGACTAGAGCCCTGACCTACTCCTGCCCCAGGACTGAGGCCCTAATCAACTCCAGCCCCAGGACTAGAGCCCTGATCTACTCCTGCCCCAGGACTGAGGCCTAATCAACTCCCGCCCCAGGACTAGAGCCCTGATCTACTCCTGCCCCAGGACTGAGGCCTAATCAACTCCCGCCCCAGGACTAGAGCCCTGATCTACTCCTGCCCCAGGACTGAGGCCCTAATCAACTCCAGCTCCAAGACTGAGGCCCTGATCTACGCCAACCAGGACTAAGTACTTGATCCACTCCAGCCCCAGGACTGAAAGCACTAATCCACTCCAGCCCCAGGACTGAAAGCACTAATCCACTCCAGCCCCAGGACTGAAAGCACTAATCCACTCCAGCTCCAGGACTGAAAGCACTAATCCACTCCTGCCCCAGGACTGAAAGCACTAATACACTCCAGCCCCAGGACTGAAAGCACTAATCCACTCCTGCCCCAGGACTGAAAGCACTAATCCACTCCTGCCCCAGGACTGAAAGCACTAATCCACTCCTGCCCCAGGACTGAAAGCACTAATCCACTCCTGCCCCAGGACTGAAAGCACTAATCCACTCCTGCCCCAGGACTGAAAGCACTAATACACTCCTGCCCCAGGACTGAAAGCACTAATACACTCCTGCCCCAGGACTGAAAGCACTAATACACTCCAGCCCCAGGACTGAAAGCACTAATCCACTCCAGCCCCAGGACTAAGACCCTGATCCATTCCAACTCTACAATTGAGGCTCTGAGCTATTCCAGCCCCAGAGTTGAGGCTTAATCTACACCGCCCCATATTGAAGGCCCTGATCTACATCAGCTCCAGATCTGATGTCCTGATCCACGCCTGCACAAGGATGAAGGCCCTGGTATGCTCCAGACCCAAGACAAGGCCCTAATCCATTGCACTTCCCAGGACAGAGGGCTTGTGGTGTTACCGATGCTGTTGGTAAAGAGGAGTTATTTAAAACTCCCAGAGGGAAATTGTGAACAACTGTCATAATCAATAATTTTAAGTGTTATGTTGAGAGGCGATTCTAAATACATGAATCAGATCACCAGTTCTGGAGGTTTTGCATTAAACTAGTTGAAACATTTTATTAATTTACACAGATTAAAACATATACACATGGCTTCAAATTACTATTATCATAACTTCTAACAAACTCCCAAACTAATCTCCATTAAGGCAAAAGCAACCCATAGACTTAACCAAACACCAGGCAAAGCATTTTCACCTGACAAATTCAAAATGAGATTCCTTCTACTTTGGTTCCTGTGGAGCCAGTTGGATGCTCCCAGCTGCCTTTGGATCTCACATTGCCTCTGCCCTGCACACCCGAAAACTACTGAAGTTATACCTACCAACCCCAGTGAACGTTAAGTCTCATTGTATTAGCAACCTTTGAACTAAACCTTTCTGACAATATAACCCGTTTTATAGTACCAACTTTATTAGTAATATAAACATATTGCTTGGTAGCTGCTGGAAAGGCATCAGTTTCCACCCCACTTCTTGAATGTTCTATTCAAAAATGTAAATGCATGTTATCTCTCTTACATATCAAAACTAGTACCCAGCAAAGCTTTAATCCAATTAAGGCACACCCACAGACTAAACCTCTATTTTAAAAGAAAAATATTTTCCAAGATATTATATACATTAATAACTCGGTGATAGTCTGTTATAGTCCAGCCACTGGACTGAGGCCCTCATCTACTTTAGGGTCCTTGTGCATGAATCACAAAAAGCTATCAAAAAATGGAATGCTGGCCTTTATTTCAAAGGGAATGGAGTATAAAAACTATACAAAACTATACAAGGCACTAGTTAGACCACACCTAGAATACTGTGAACAGTTTTGGTCCCCTTATCTAAGGAAAGATATACTGGCATTGGAGGCAGTCCAGAGAAGGTTCACTAGGTTGATCCCAGCTATGGAGTGATTTTCTTATGAGGAGAGGTTGAGTCGGTTGGGCCTGTGCTCATTGGAGTTTAGAAGAATGAGAGGCGACCTTATTGAAACATATAAGATTCTTAGGGGGTTTGACAGGGTAGATGCTGAGAGGTTGTTTCCCCTTGTGGGAGAGTCTAGGACCAGAGGGCATCATCTCAGAGTAAGGGGTCACCCATTTAAAACAGAGATGAGGAGGAATTTCTCCTCTCAGAGGGTAGTGAATCTGTGGAATTCTTTACCGCAGAGGGCTGTAGAGGCTGGGTCGTTACGTATATTCAAGGCTGAGATAGACAGATTTTTAATCAATAAGGGAATCAAGGGTAATGGGGAAAAGGCAGGAAAGTGGAGTTGAGGATTATCAGATCAGCCATGATCTCATTGAATGGTGGAGCAGACTGGATGGGCCGAATGGTCTACTTCTGCTCCTATGTCTTATGGGGGAGAATTTTCTCCCTGTCGGGGGTGTTGGGCAGGAATGGGAGTGGATGGACGGGCAGTGGATGGACAGGAGGGGGACGGTAGGAAGTGATGTATGTGGGGGGCAGGGGGAGGGTAGTAAGTGATGTATGTGGGGGGCAGGGGGAGGATAGGAAGTGATGTATGTGGGGGCACGGGGAGGGTGGGAAGTGATGTATGTGGGGGCAGGGGGAGGGTGGGAAGTGATGTATGTGGGGGGCAGGGGGAGGATAGGAAGTGATGTATGTGGGGGCACGGGGAGGGTGGGAAGTGATGTATGTGGGGGGCATGGGGAGGGTGGGAAGTGATGTATGTGGGGGCAGGGGGAGGGTGGGCACTGATGTATGTGGGGGGCAGGGGGAGGGTGGGAAGTGATGTATGTGGGGGGCAGGGGGAGGGTGGTCACTGATGTATGTGGGAGGCAGGGGGAGGGTGGGAAGTGATGTATGTGGGGGGCAGGGGGAGGGTGGGATGTGATGTATGTGGGGGGCAGGGGGAGGGTGGGAAGTGATGTATGTGGGGGGCAGGGGGAGGGTGGGAAGTGATGTATGTGGGGGGCAGGGGGAGGGTGGGAAGTGATGTATGTGGGGGGCATGGGGAAGGTGGGAAGTGATGTATGTGGGGGCAGGGGGAGGGTGGGCACTGATGTATGTGGGGGGCAGGGGGAGGGTGGGAAGTGATGTATGTGGGGGGCAGGGGGAGGGTGGGAAGTGATGTATGTGGGGGGCAGGGGGAGGGTGGGAAGTGATGTATGTGGGGGGCAGGGGGAGGGTGGGCACTGATGTATGTGGGGCGCAGGGGGAGGGTGGGAAGTGATGTATGTGGGGGGCAGGGGGAGGGTGGGAAGTGATGTATGTGGGGGGCAGGGGGAGGGTGGGAAGTGATATATGTGGGGGGCAAGGGGAGGGTGGGCACTGATGTATGTGGGGCGCAGGGGGAGGGTGGGAAGTGATATATGTGGGGGGCAAGGGGAGGGTGGGCACTGATGTATGTGGGGGGCAGGGGGAGGGTGGGAAGTGATGTATGTGGGGGGCAGGGGGAGGGTGGGAAGTGATGTATGTGGGGGGCAGGGGGAGGGTGGGTACTGATGTATGTGGGGGGCAGGGGGAGGGTGGGAAGTGATGTATGTGGGGGGCAGGGGGAGGGTGGGAAGTGATGTATGTGGGGGGCAGGGGGAGGGTGGGAAGTGATGTATGTGGGGGGCAGGGGGAGGGTGGGAAGTGATGTATGTGGGGGGCAGGGGGAGGGTGGGAAGTGATGTATGTGGGGGGCAGGGGGAGGGTGGGAAGTGATGTATGTGGGGGGCAGGGGGAGGGTGGGAAGTGATGTATGTGGGGGGCAGGGGGAGGGTGGGATGAAAGTTCTCTGAAGGTAGAGAGCTGCCTCAGGGAGCTGAAGAATTTTAAAGAACAAAGAACAAAGAAAAGTCCAGCCCAGGACCAGGCCCTTCGGCCCTCCAACCCTGCGCTGGTCATATTGCCTGTCAAAGCAGTAAAGAAAGATTTTAAAATCCAAAAGAAAATGTCCAGAGTTATTCAGATTTATTCCGCTGAATATAAACATGATGTAAATTCTGCCCGTACATTTTTTTATATTTAATAGCAGGAACCTCATCCCGCCCTTGGATAAGGTTTCATCAAAAATGCAAAGTCCGCCTGGATGATTCGCTCCTCCACCAAGGTTGGATGGACAATGCAAAACTGGGGACAATTGGAACTTTGATGGCTTATTATTCTCTTAATTGTTGGCGGGCGTCGACCGAAACATTCCGCCTAACATCATCATGTGCTATTTTACACTCGAGCGGGTCAGGTGTGTGTCCACACGCCAAGCTAAAAATTCTGCCCAGTAGGGCAGTAATAGTAGGGGATTTTAACTACCCCAATATTAACTAGGATCATTTTAGTTTGAAAGGAATGGAGCTGAGGCATTCCCACACTGATCATAGGTCTCTAAGAATCCACCCCAACAACGTGACATCTCAATCCTGTGTAGGATGGAAAAGGGTTGAACACAGCCCATGTAACTTCGGGCCTCACTGAGGGCACTCACACGCTGCCTCATTTAGATTTGAGATTATTCCTGCCTGGCACCTTTGGAATGATTAGATGTTGTGTGCCCAGTGACCCAGGGTTTGCAGGGTTTGGCAGATCTTCATGGATATATCCAGCAGCTGTGCTCCCTGAATGGCTGGCTGCCTCTTTCCTTCTCACATTCCCCTACTGGTTAAATGCTCAATGAAACCACCTCCCATGTGATGCCAATGCCTAGTGTAAAAGTGCACCATAAAGTTTCAACTTTATAAAGTCTTCATGAGTTGACTCAGCTGAGCCTTCATCTCCATGTTGAAATTCTAATAAATATGAGGATTCCCCCTGAAAGGGGCCCAGAGTCCAACCCGGGGCTCCCCCCACCCCGCTTCAGACCCCTCCCGTGACAAACTTTTTCTAGTTTCATTTTTAAACTGCCTCATTGATTCGGAGTGTCAACATGGTGGTGCTGCACTTCTACTTCCAGACCAGCTTTAAGCCTCCCCCTGTCACCCTTCACATCCCTCTGACCATCCTGGAACCCTACAATGTGCAAGTAGACCTCCATCTGGTCACTCTCCAGCCTCCTCCAATAACCCTGGAGCCCATAGTGATTGTTGTGGACATCCCTGCCCTCCCAGCTGAACCCATGCCCCATATGGATCTCACCTCTCCCTAACTTGAGGCTGTGTGTGCGCTCACATACAGAGACCATCCTCCAATACCCCTGCCAGCAAGAGAGCTTTGAGTACCCTGCCAGACCAGGGATGGGAACTGAACATCCAGGGGTATTCAGTATTTAGGAAGGACAGACAAAAAGGAAAAGGTGGTGGAGTTGCATTGCTGGTTAAAGAGGAAATTAATGCAATAGTGAGGAAAGATATTAGTTCTGACGATGTGAAATCTGTAAGGGTAGAGCAAAGAAGCACTAAGGGGAAAAATGCGTTAGTGGGGGTTGTATATAGACCCCCAAACTGTCGTGATGTTGGAAATGGCATTAAATAGGAAATTAGAGACACATGCAATAAAGGAACATCTGTAATTATGGGTGACTTTAATCTGCATATAGATTGGGCAAATCAAATTAGTAACAATACCTTAGAGGAGGAATTCCTGGTGTGTGTATGGGATGTTTTTCTGGACCAATACGTTGAGGAACCAACCAGAGAACAGGCCATCCTAGACTGGGTATTGTGTAATGAGAAAGGAATAATTTGCAATCTAGTTGTGTGAGGCCCCTTGGGGATGAGCGACCATAATGTGATAGAATTCTTCATCAACATGGAGAGTGACGTTGTTGATTCTGAGACTTGGGTCCTGAATCTTAATAAAGGAAATTACGATGGTATGAGGCGCGAGTTGGCTATGATGGATTGGGAAACGTTACTTAAAGGGATGACAGTGGATAGGCAATGGCAAACATTCAAAGAGCACGTGGGGGGTGAACTGCAACAATTGTTAATTCCTGTCTGGCGCAAAAGTAAAACAGGAAAGGTGGCCAAACCATGGCTTACAAGGGAAATTAGAGATAGTATTAGATCCAAGAAAGAGGCATACAAATTGGTCAGAAAAAACAGCAGACCTGAGGATTGGGAGCAGTTTCGAATTAGGCAAAGGAGGACCAAGGGATTGATTAAGAAGGGGAGAATAGAGTACGAGAGTAAGCTTGTGGGGAACATAAAAACTGATTGTAAAAGTTTCTATAGGTATGCGGAGAAAAAGATTGGTGAAGACAAATGTAGGTCCCTTACAGTCAGAAACAGGGGAATTTATAATGGGGAACAAAGAAATGGCTGACCAACTAAATACATACTTTGGTTCTGTCTTCACAAAGGAGGACACTAATAACATACCAGAAATGTTGGGGAACACAGGGTTTAGTGAGAGAGAGGAACTGAAAGAAATCAGCATTAGTAGGGAAATGGTGTTGGGGAAATTGATGGGATTGGAGGCTGATAAATCCCCGGGGTCTGATAATCTACATCCCAGAGTACTTAAGGAAGTGGCCCTAGAAATACTGGGTGCATTGGTGGTCATCTTCCGAGATTCTATAGACTCTGGAACAGTTCCTACAGATTGGAGGGTAGCTAATGTAACCCCACTATTTAAAAAGGGAGGTAGAGAGTAAACAGGGAATTATAGACCAGTCAGCCTGACGTCAGTAGTGGGGAAAATTCTAGAGTCCATTATAAAAGATTTAATAGCTGAGCACGTGGAAAACAGTGGCAGAATCGGACAGAGTCAGCATGGATTTATGAAAGGGAAATCATGCTTGACAAATCTACTGGAATTTTTCAAGGATGTAACTAGTAGAGTTGATGAGGGGGAGCCAGTGGATGTGGTTTATTTGGACTTTCAGAAGGCATTCGACAAAGTCCCACATAAGAGATTAGTGTTTAAAATTAATGCGCATGGGATTGGGGGTAGTGTATTGAGACTAGTGGGGTACCGCAGGGATCGGTGCTGGGACCCCAACTATTCACAATATATATGAATGATTTAGATGAGGGAACTAAATATAATATCTCCAAATTTGCAGATGACACAAAGCTGGGTGGGAGGGTGAGCTGTGAGGAGGTTGCAGAGATGCTTCAGTGTGATTTGGACAAACTGAGTGAGTGGGTAAATGTATGGCAGATACAGTATAATGTGGATAAATGTGAGGTTCTCCACTTTGGTAGCAAAAACAGGAAGGCAGATTATTATCTGAAAGGCTATAACTTGAGAGAGGAGAATGTGCAACGAGACCTGGGTGTCCTTGTACACCAGTCGCTGAAGGTAAGCATGCAGGTGCAGCAGGTGGTAAAGAAGGCAAATGGTATGTTGGCCTTCATAGCCAGAGGATTCGAGTACAGGAGCAGGGATGTCTTGCTGCAATTGTGCAGGGCCTTGCTGAGACCACACCTGGAATATTCTGAGCAGTTTTGGTCTCCATATCTAAGGAAGGATGTTCTTGCTATAGAGGGCGTGCAGCGAAGGTTTACCAGACTGATTCCTGGGATGGTGGGACTGACATATGAGGCGAGATTGAGTCGGTTGGGATTATATTCACTGGAGTTCAGAAGAATGAGGGGGGATCTCATAGAAACCTATAAAATTCTAACAGGACTAGACAGGGTAGATGCAGGAAGGATGTTCCCTATGGTGGGGGAGTCCAGAACCAGGGGTCACAGTCTGAGGATATGGGGTAGACCATTTAGGATTTAGGACTGAGATGAGGAGAAATGTCTTCACCAAGAGAGTGGTGAGCCTGTGGAATTCTTAGCCCACAGAAAGTAGTTGAGACCAAAACATTGTATGTTTTCAAGAAGGATTTAGATATTGCTGTTGGGGTGAAAGGGATCAAAGGGTATGGGGAGAAAGCGGGAGCAGGCTATTGAGTTGGATGATCAGCCATGACCATAAAGAATGGCAGAGCAGGCTCGAAGGGCCGAATGGCCTACTCCTGCTCCTAGTTTCTATGTTCTATTCATACCACACAAGTGTCAGGCAATGACCATCTCCAACAAGACAGAATCTAACTATCGTTTCTTGATGTTCAAATGCATTACCATCACTGAATGTCCCAATATCAACACTCTGGGGTTACCATTGACCAGAAACTGAACTGGACTCGCCATATAAATACTGTGGCTACAAGAGCAGGTCAGAGGCTAGTAATTCTGTGATGAGTAACTCACCTCCTGACTCCCCAAAGCCTGTCCACCATCTACAAGGCACAAGTCAGGAGTGTGATGGAATACTCCCCACTTGCCTGGATGAGTGCAGCTCCCACAACACTCAAGGAACTTGACACCATCCAGGACAAAGCAGCCCACTTGATTGGCACCACACCCACAAACATTCACTCCCTCCACCACCAACGCATAGTAGCAGCAGTGTGTGTACCATCTACAAGATGCACTGCAGGAATTCACCAAGGCTCCTTAGACAGCACCTTCCAAACCTATGACCACTACCATCTAGAAGGACAAGGGCAGCAGATAGATGGGAACACCATCAACTGGAAGTGTCCCTCCAAGTCACTCACCATCCTGACTTGGAAATATATCACCGTTCCTTCACTGTCAAAATCCTGGAACTCCCTCCCTAACAGCACTGTGGGTGTACCTACACCACATGGACAAAATCCTGGAACTCCCTCCCTAACAGCACTGTGGGTGTACCTACACCACATGGACTGCAGCGGCTCAAGAAGGCAGCTCACCACCACCTTCTCAAGGGCAACGAGGGACGGTCAATAAATGTTGGCCCAGCCAGTGATGCCACATCCAGTGAATGAAGAAAATAAACTTCTCCTTTTGCCTGTTATTTTGAATCTGTGCCCTCTAGTTCTTGATGTTCTTTTGAGTGGGAATAGTTTCTCACTATTTATTCTGTCCATGCCCCTCAGGATCTTGGATACCTCCTCTCAGCTGCCTTTTCTCCAAGACCCAAGCTCCAATTTTTCATAATAACTGCAGTTGTTTATCCCTGGAATCATTCCTGTGAATCTCTTCTGTACTCTTTCCAATGCCTTCACATCCTTCCTCAAGTAAGGTGCCCAGAACTGGATGCAGTACTCCAGATGAGGCCTTACTAGTGTCTTATACAATTTTCACATGACCTCCTTACTCTTGTACTCAATGTCCCTGTTAATAAACCTTGGATACCATATGCTTTGTTACTGCTCTTTCCACAAGACCTGCTTCAATGAGAATGAAGCTCACCACCACCTTCTCAAGAGCAATTAGGGATGGGCAATAAATGCTGGCCTAGCCAGCGATACCCACATCCTGTGAATGACTAGAAAAGAATTTGGCCCTTTGAGCCCTCTCCACCATTCAATAACATCATGGCTAGTCTGATCTTGACCTCAACTCTACTGTCCTGCCCGCCCCCCCAGAACCCTTGACCCCCCTATAGTTGAAGAATGGATCTCAGCTTTGAAATTATTCAATGACTCAGCCGATTGGGCTGAGTATCCTCTTTCTATCCTCTTTCTGTGCTCTAGAAGCTTAGCAACATAGAAGATAGGAGCAGCAGTAGGTCATGCAGCCCCTCGAGCCTGCTGTGCCATTCAATATGATCATGGCTGAACCTCTATCTCAGTGTCATGCACCCGCTTTCTCCCCATACCCCTCGAAGCCTTTGGAGTTCAGAAACCTATCTAATTTCTTCTTAAATATACTCAGTGACTTGGCCTCCACAGCCTTGTGTGGTAGAAAATTCCACAGTTTCACCACCCTGTGAGTGAAGAAATTTCTTCTCATCTCAGTCCTAAATAGTCTGCCCCAAATCCTGAGATTGTGACCCCTTTGTCTAGATCCCCCAGCCATGGTAAACATCATCCCTGCATCCAGTTTGTCCAGCTCTGTCAACATTTTATATGTTTCATTGAGATCGCTTCCCATATTCTCCAGTCCAGTAAACACAGGCCAGATCAACCCCATCTCTCCTCATACGATAATCCTGCCGTCCCAGACATCCACCTGGTGAACCTTTGCTGCATTGTGGCAAACATATCCTTCCTTAGGTAAGGTGATTATTATTCTATGAATGAGAAAAGAGACAATCGATGATTAAGAGAATGCAGGTGGTTCACTAAGTAACTGGGAAGAAGCCAGCAGGGCTAAGTTCCAGCCATTGGTAGACTATTAAAAGCATTCTCCAGTAAGGAAGCTCCAACAGTCTCTCACATGTTGCTTGAAATGACTTTCTTTCCCCAGAAGCACCCTTGAGGCCTGTAGGAACCCTGTGCCACATCCGTGAGCTGGATGATGTGCTCATGAAGGACGTTGGCGACAAGATCAAGCAGGATGGCAGGTACCAGCCTAAATATCCAATCTGCTCCTCTCAGTGATCCCACTTCACAGTCAGAAGCAGTATGTGTGCTGATGGACTTAGTGTACATGAGTCGGAGTGTTCCCCTGGAGCCTGCTCTTCTATGACAGGCCCATCACAGTGAATTCTGGGATGCCCTAAGGTTGTGAAAGGTGCAATATAAATGCAAATCTTTATTAATTCGATCTCCCTAATTCTCCGACTTTCCAATTGAACATGCAACATTGAAAAGACAGTGATTCAGGGCGGGAATAAACAAGAACATACAAACATACAAACGTATGAGTTAGAAGCAGGAGTGGGCCACTCAGCCCCTCAAGCCTGCTCCTCCATCAATAAGATCATGGCTGTTCTGAATGTAACCTCAACCCCACATTCCTGCCTACTCCCGATAACCTTCCACCTCCTTGTTAACCAAGAATCTATCTCACTGTGCCTTAAAAATATTCAGACTCTGCTCCCACTGCCTTTTGAGGAAGAGTTCCAAAGATTCTGAGAGAAAAGATTTTTCTTCATCTCTGTCTTAAATGAGCAATCCCTTATTTTTAAACAGTTTTTCCCTAGTTCAAGATTTTCCCACAAGAGGAAACATCCTCTCTACATCCACCCTGTCCAGACCCCTCAGGATCTTAAAGGTTTAGACCAAGTCGCCTCTTATGCTTCTAAACTCTAAGGACTTAGGACCGGCATAAACAGGGATTTAGCATCAGAAATTTTCAGGGATTCAGGATCAGGAACATACAGGGATTTATAATCAGAAATTTACAGGGAATCAGGTCCAGAAATGTACAGGAATTTAGGATTGAGAATATGCAGAGTTTCAGGGACAGGAATTCAGGATTGAGGATATAGAGATTCAGAGATATAAATTTGCAGGGTATCAGGCCGAGATCTCGGGGGCCCCAATCAGGTGAAAGCAAAATGCTGCAGATGCTGGAAATCTGAAATAAAAGCAGAAAATGCTGGAAAATCTCAGCAGATCTGGCAGCATCTGTGGAGAGAGAGAGACAGAGTTAATGTTTTGAGTCCATATGATTTCTTCAGAGCTGAAGAGAGGTAGAAATGTGATGGGTTTTATACTATTGAAGAGAGAAGGTGGAGCAAAATAAAAGGTCAGGGAAAGGTGGGAGCTCAGGAGAGATTTGACAAAGATGTCATGGATACAGGACAAGAGGAACGTTAATGGTAGCGTTAAAGACTAAGGCAGGTGTTTTGCAGAATGTGTTAATAGCAGCACTTCCTCCAAATAAAAGATGTGACTGTAGGTCTGAAGAAGAGTTATACAGACTCGAAACGTTAACCCTGTTTCCCTCTCCACAGATTCTGCCAGACCTGCTGAGATTTTCTAGCATTTTCTATTTTTATAAAAGAGGTGGGCCGTTGAAAAAGAGGTGGTGGCGTTGTGCAATGGAGTATCCTGCCTCCATTTCCAGTGTCAGCAATCATCATGGGGTCAATGTGGAGTGCATTCCCAGAGGCAGGATGTCTGGCAGTGTTATACAGCAGTTGGTAAAGACTGTCCCAGAGGGAAACTTTAAACAACTGTCTTAACCTATATTTTCAAGTGGTATGTTTGAGGTGTAGCTCTAAATTTAGGAATAAGACTACCAGTTCTCGAGAGGTTTTTATATCAAACTACATGAGACATTTATTAATTTACACAGGTTAAAAACATACACATGGCTACAAATTACTACTATCATAACTTTTAACAAATTCCCAAACTAATCTCCATTAAGGCAACAGCAACACATAGACTTAACCAAACACCAAGCAAAGCATTTTCACCTTACAAATTCAAAATGAGGTTCCTTTCACCTTGGCTCCTTTGCAAACAGTTGTAGGCTTCCAGCTGCTTTGATGTTACATGTCTCTGCCCTGCACACACAAAACTGTCTCCTGTTATACCCAGCACTTCTCTTTGAATGTAAATTCTCATTGTATCACCAGGCCCTTTGAACTCCACCTCTTCTAACAATAAAACTCATTTCATAGTGTCAATTTTATTAGTAATATAAACATTGATTGGTGGCTCCTAGCTAGGTGCAAGATTTCAACCCCAGTCTTTGAACGCTTTATTCAACAAAACGGAAATGTCCTCTACCTCTGTGTTTACATCTCAAAACTACTATACTTCAAAGTACCCAGACTAGCTGGCTTTAATCCAATCAACACACACACACAGACTAAACCTCTATTTAAAAAAATAATAATTTCCAATAACATTACATATTAGTAGCTTCATGACAGGCAGCGCTACTTTGTTAAAAGCCCATTTCTGGAAACTTTCAGTTTTTATTCTGTGGATGGGCAGCTTTCCATAACTGCCTGTCTCAGGCCAGCTGAAGACAGTTTTACAATCCAGTTAGGGACCTGTAACCGTTTATTTAAGTAGACATCATTTGAAAATCCTGGTTACCCACTAGATGAATAAAGCACCAAGATTTCATGGTTTAAAACAAACAAAACAAACTTAACTATACAAAGTTAGAAAAGTAAAACAATCTACAATATGTATCTTATACTCCAACATTCAGAATTAACACTTAAATTTGAATTAACAGGGAAGCTGTCGTCAAACACACCATGCTGTACATTAATGGCACATGCAACCAAGACAGATCCCATGGATTTCTCAGCAGACCACTCAGACATCAGTAACCACTGTGAATCACAAAATTCCATTCAAACTGTGTATCCCTCATAAGGGGTTTCAGCTCTTCACTTTCAACGATCTAACCTCTAAATTCTCTCAAAAGCCACTCCAACTTGGACTGCCTCCATGACTGCTCACCTCCTGATGGTTCACTGTCACTTCCTGAGACTGCGTTCCACAGGATTCACAAAGCTGAAATCCCACCTCTAATTACCAGCACACATCTAATTCTTTCCCAGACTGCTCACCTCACTAAGCTGGCACTGCCCTGGGTTTCTCCAAACTCCAGTCTCCTGGCTGGAGTAAATGGCTCCCAGGATTTCCCTCATCCCTAACTGCCTGGAGCCTGTTAACAACAGCACCTTTCTGGTATCAACCTCTTCCCCTGATGCAGAACATTCTGGTCAATTGAAAACAGAGCACCTTGTTAAGCTTCACACATCTCTTTCAGGGTTCACTGAATGCTTTTAAACTAAATTATCTCTATCTCTCAGTACACAGCATCTCTCTGGACTGCACTTCTTTGCAAGCAGTGTAGACATCACCTCTCCAGTTCACTAGCTAAGTAAGCCCTCCTGCCCTTTTACAGCTCCATTTCTTCTATTCCATTTAAGAAACATGGGGAACCTTCTGAACTACCATTTCTTGAGATGTTTTGGTAGTCTCACAGCCCAACATTTTGGTTACCTTCCCTTCACAGCAATAATCTTCCCAGAACTAAACATTATCTCTTAAAATATTAACAAGAAACATGAACTAGATATTCCTCATAACAGGCAAGGACCATGTTGGGGAGAGTCATGACAGCCAGAAAAGTTTCTAAGCGTAGGTATGAATGCCTATCATAGATTACCCCTGTGAAATTAAAGCTGCAGCAGCCCATCATGGGCCAGGGAGATGTCTGTTTTAAGAACTTTGCCAGTTCAGGGGGTGTCACCCTCCTGGCAAGGCATGTGCCCCAGAGCAGTGGGCAAGGCCATTTGGGCTCTTGCTGAACATTAGAAAGGGTGCCAGCTGGAAATGGGTTCTGCACCGTAAAATCTTGGTTCAATGGCCAAAAAGGGGTTAAAGTGGTAAATGATTTTAAAGCAGTTTATTAAGAAGCAACAGTTTAGAAATGATAGGTAAGTTAAATAGGCTGAAAAGACATATGATTCTTAACAGGTGAGAATGGTTTACTGGTCCTGGATTGGAGAAATGGATAGATGAGGCTCACCTCCATCGCTGAATAAGGCAGTCCCTCTTGTTTCCCTCAGTCTGTGGTGCAGGGAGTGAATGTTTGTGGCTGTGGCGCCAGTACAAAGCAGCCCCACTTGATTGGCACCACATCCACAAACATTCACTCCCTCCACCACCGACGCACAGTAGCAGCAGTGTGTACCATCTACAAGATGCACTGCAGGAACTCACCAAGGGTCCTTAGACAGCACCTTCCAAACCTACGACCACTACCATCTGGAAGGACAAGGGCAGCAGATAGATGGAAACACCACAACCTGGAAGTTCCCCTCCAAGTCACTCACCATCCTGACTTGGAAATATATCACCGTTCCTTCACTGTCGCTGGGTCAAAATCCTGGAACTCCCTCCCTAACAGCACCGTGGGTGTACCTACACCACATGGATTGCAGCCGTTCAAGAAGGCAGCTCACCAACCCCTTCTCAAGGGGCAATTAGAGATGGGCAATAAATGCTGGGCCCAGCCAGAGAAGCCCACATCCTGTGAATGAATAAAAAAAATTTGGAAAGAACAGATATTCAAGCTGGACTTGGGGGGAGCTGGGCTAGAGACTTGGGTTGGGGGTGGGGGGGGAGCTGGGCTCCAGATTCGGGTTGGTGGGGGGAGCTGGGCTCCAGACTCGGGTTGGGGGTGGGATGGGCTCCAGAATCGGGTTGGCGGGGTGGGGAGCTGGGCTCCAGACTCGGGTTGGGGGGGTGGAGGGGCTGGGCTCCAGACTCGGGTTGGGGGGGGATGGCGGAGCTGCGCTCCAGACTCGGGTTGGGGGGGGGTGGCGGAGCTGCGCTCCAGACTCGGGTTGGGGGGGGGGTGGCGGAGCTGGGCTCCAGACTCAGGTTGGGGGGGGGTCTGGGCTCCAGACTCGGGTTGGGGGGGTGGAGGGGCTGGGCTCCAGACTCGGGTTGGGGGGGGGATGGCGGAGCTGCGCTCCAGACTCGGGTTGGGGGGGGGGGTGGCGGAGCTGGGCTCCAGACTCGGGTTGGGGGGGGGATGGCGGAGCTGCGCTCCAGACTCGGGTTGGGGGGGGGGTGGCGGAGCTGGGCTCCAGACTCAGGTTGGGGGGGGGTCTGGGCTCCAGACTCGGGTTGGGGGGGTGGAGGGGCTGGGCTCCAGACTCAGGTTGGGGGGGGGTGGCGGAGCTGGGCTCCAGACTCGGGTTTGGGGGGGTGCTGGGCTCCAGACTCAGGTTTCGGGGGGGGGGTGCTGGGCTCCAGGCTCAGGTTGGCGGGGGGGCTGGGCTTCAGACACCAGGGTTGGGGGGTGGGCTCTGTGGCTCGGGTTAGTGGGCTGGGCTGGGCTAGAGACTTGGGCTGGGCTGGGCTGGGCTGGGCAGCTTGGGCATTACTTCCCTCTGTTTGCTCCCCATCTTCTCCCACCTTCACCATCCCCACAAATATCTGCTTTTCACTGCTCAGTCTCGGCTGTGCAACTGGTGGATTGGTTTCCACCTGCGAGAGAGAGAGTTAGAAACTGCAGCTGGCTGCAAGGACTAAACCTTACACATCTCCCTCTCTCAGCAGCATGTGTCCCAGTCCAACAAGAAAGTGTTGGACCTGGTTCCAGAAAGTGAGGTGGGCTGAGTAGCTCAATAGTCAGTGGGGGAACATTGAGGAGACAATGATCATTGTGTTGTATTTAGGATGACAGTAGAAAAGAACAATGGGCAGTCCAGAATAAGAATAATTAACTGGGGGAGAGCCCCCTTCAATAGGGCAAGAAGGGAGCTGGGACGGATAGACTGGAACCAAAGACTGGTGGAAAAAACTGTAGCTAAACAATGGGCTACCTTCAAAGAAGAAGAAATGGTCAAGGTATATTCCATCGAAAGGGAAAGGGAGGGCAAACAAATCCAGAGCTCCCTGGATGAGAAAAGAGATAGAAATTAAGATAAAGAAGAAAAATTGTAATACACGTCAGGAGAACCAAGAGGAATACAGAAGGTTCAGAGAGGAGGTGAAAAAGCATATTAGAGAAGCAAAGAGGGATTATGAGAAAAGACTGGCAGCCAACATAAAGGGGAATCCCAAAGTCTTCTATAGGCGTATAAATAGTAAAAGCGTGGTAAAAGGAGAAGTAGAGCCGATTAGGGACCTAAAAGGGAATTTACACATGGATGAAGGGGTCATGGCTGAGGTATTAATGAATACTTTGCATCCGTCTTTACCAAGGGGGTAGATGCTACCCAGGCCATAGCGACAGACGAGGGAACTCTGTCACTAGAAGGATTTAAAACTGATAAGGAGGAAGTGTTGGATAAGCTGTTGGTGCTTTAAGTTGATACCAGGACCGTATCCAATGATATTGAAGGAAGTGAGAGTAGAAATTGCAGGGGCACTAGTGATAATCTTTCAGTCTTCCCTAGACCCAGGGGTGGTGCCAGAGGACTGGAGAATTGCAAACATTACGCCCTTGTTCAAAAAAGGTCGTAAGGATAAGCCCAGCAATTAGAGTTTAACTTCAGTCAGTGGGGAAGCTTCTAAAAACAATTATTCGAGATAGAATTAATAGTCGCATGGAAATATATGGGTCAGTTAAGAAGAGTCAGCATGAATTTCTTAAGGGAGAATGGTGTTTAACTAATTGGCTGGAGTTTGTTGAAGAGGTAACAGAAAAGGTCGATGAGGGTAATGCTGTTGATGTGGTGTACATGGACTTTCAAAAGGCGTTTGACACAGTGGCACACAACAGACTTGTGAGAAAAGTTATTGTTCGTGGAATAAAAGGGGCAGTAGCAACGTGGATACAAAATTGACTGAGGGATATGAAACAGTGAATAATGGTTAATTAATATTTTTCGGGCTGGAGGAAGGCTTTTAGTGGAGTTCCCCAGGGGTCAGAATTAGGACCTTTGCTTTTCCTGATATATATAAATGATCTAGATCTTGGTGTGCAGGGGACAATTTCAAAGTTTGCAGATGATACAAGACTTGGAAGCATTGTAAATTGAGAGGAGAGTGTAGAACTTCAAAAGGACATAGACAAGTTGGGTGAGTGGGCAGGTAGGTGGCAGATGAAGTTCAATGTGGAGAAGTGTGAGGTGATTGATTTTGGTTGGAAGAACATGGACAGACAACTTGAAATAAAGGGGCGGAGCAGAAGGACCTGGGCGTATATGTGCATTAGTCATTATAGCTTGAAGGACAGGTGGAGAGAGAAGTTAATAAAGCATACAGTATCCTGGGCTTTATTAATGGATGCATAGAGTACAAGAGCAAGGAGGTTACTCTGAACTTGTGTCGGACACCTTAGTTGGAGTATTGTGTACAGTTCTGGGCATCACACTTTAGGAAGGATGTGAATGCAATGGGAGAGTGCAGAAAACATTCACAAAAATGGTTCCAGGGATGAGAAACTTCAGTTATGAAGATAGATTGGTCTGTTCTCTTTGGAGAGAAGAGGCTAAGAGGAGATTTGATAGAGGAGTTCAAAATCATGAGGAGGCTGGAGAGAGTAGATAGAGAGAAACTGCTCCTGCTCATATAAGGATTGAGAATGAGAAGGCACAGATTTAAAGTGATTTGCAAAAGAAGCAAATGTGACTTGAGAAAAAGCTTTTTCACACAATGAGTGGTTCGGGTCTGGAATGTGTGGTGGAGACAGGTTTAATCAAGGCATTCAAGAGGGCATTGGATGATTATTTAATTAGAAACAATGTGCAGGGTTATGGGGAAAAGGTAGGAGAATGACACTAGGTCATAATGCTCATTCGGAGAGCTGGTGCAGACGCAATGGGCCGAAAGGCCTTCTTCTGCACTGTAACAATTCTGTGATTCTGCAATTGGATGAAGGATTTTAGCTATGAGATTAGTTTGGTGAACCTGGGGCTGCTCTCCTTGGAGCAAAGAAGATTGAAGGGACATTTCATTTAAGTGTACAAGTCTGTGACAAACTTAGATAAGGTAGACAAAGAAACACTATTCAAATTACCTGGTGGTACAAGGACTAAGGATACAGATTTAAGATTCTGGGCAAGAGATGCAGGGAGAATGTGAGGCAGAACGTTTTATGCAAAAGTGGTAATGGAGGATGATGGAAGTGGAGACAATGAATGATTTCAAAGGGAAATTGGATGAGGATTTGAAGGACATAAAGTTACAAGACTACAGGGACAGAGCGGGAGGACTGGGAATAACTCAGTCCTAGGCTAGTGAGTGGGCTACATGAGTGGCCCTTCTATCATCTCAGTGGGCCGCAAGATTGAAATCAGGCATTGTAGCGGCACTCTGGTTGGAATCTGATGGAGTGTATGGCTCTGATAGTCAATGTTATGGGCAATCAGCACGCACCTCACCGTGCCTGCCTGTTCCCCATAACCCTGCACATTGTTTCTAATTAAATAATCATCCAATGCCCTCTTGACTGCCTTGATTAAACCTGCCTCCACCACACATCCCAGACCCGAACCACTCGCTGTGTGAAAAAGATTTGTCTCAAGTCACATTTGCATCTTTTGCAAATCACTTTAATTCTGTGCCCTCACTTCACTGCCCTGGCTTTGTGTTCTTGTTTTCCATCACTGACCAGCATTTATTGCCCATCCCTAATTCAGAGGGCATTTAAGAGTCAACCACATTGCCGTGGGTCTGCAGACACTTGGCAATGATTTTGTGGTTATCATTAAACTTTTAATTCCAGATTTTTATTGAGTTCAGATTTCACCATCTGCCGTGGTGGGATTCAAACCCAGGTCCCCAGAGCGTTACCCTGGCTCTCTAGAGTACCAGTCCACCATCTCCCGAGTGCATATCATTTTAGTAATACTGGTAGGAAAAAAACTACGCAAAGGGAAACCAGCGGAGTCTGGCAACCATGCGCGTGGGCAACAAAATGTCTCACCAGCCACACGCAGAACTCTGATGGGTCACAAGCAGCCCACAGGCCACAGGTTGTCCACCACTGGAGTAACTGGTTTGCTCTACAGAGAGCCAGCATGGACACGATATGCTGAATGGCCTCCTTCTGTGCCATAATGACCTTATGATTCCATAATAACATGTTGAAACCTGAGACTGTGCTCTAGAATTGGGAATGTGACACGTGCTGCTGCAGTAATAGGCAGCAAAACCTTCACATCTCACCACACCCTTACTAGACTTCCCTGGCTATGGGCGCCTGTTCAATCCTCACCCCTGTGTTTCAGGTGGCCGCTCATCATTGACCGATCTGGCCAAGCCAGCACCTTCCTGCGGTACCGTGACACCAATTTTTACAATGCTCTCAATCCTGGTCACATGCAGCCTGAGGTTCTTCGACTCGGACTCCTTGGAGCTATAAGGTAATCAACTAGTTTGGGTTAGGGATTGACAGCCGTGGGATCAGCATCATAGCTTTCAAATAGTACTCGTGAACTGTCGCCGGGATTAATCACTCTGAAACGTACACAGACACTGACCATCTGCCCTTTATACTGTCAGTCACTGACTGCCTGTTATACTGTCAGACACTGACCATCTGTCCTTTACACTGTCAGTCACTGACTGCCTGTTACACTGTCAGACACTGACCATCTGTCCTTTACACTGTCAGACGCTGGCTGCCTGTTATACTTCCAGACAAGGTCTGGCTTCCTGTTACACTGTCAGACATTGACAATCTGCCCTTTACACTCAGACATAGACTGCCTGTTACACTGTCAGACCTTGACCGTCTTCCCTTTACATTATCAGATACTGACTGCCTGCTACACTGTCAAGCAAGGTCAGACTGCCTGTTACACTGTCAGACACTCACTGCCTGTTATACTGTCAGACAAGGTCTGGCTGCCTGTTACACTGTCAGACACTGACTTCCTATTACACTTTCAGACACTGACCATATGCCCTTTACACTAACAGACACTAACTGCCTGTTACACTGTCAGACAAGATCCTACTGCCTGTTACACTGTCAAACACTGACCATCTGCCCTTTACACTGTCAAGACACTGACTGCCTGTTATACCGTCTAACAAGTTCTGACTGCCTGTTACGCTGTCAGAAACTAACTATCTGCCCTTTACTCTCTCAGACACTGATTTCTACCTGTTACACTGTCAGGCACTGGCTATCTGTCTGTTACACTGTCAGACGCTGTCTGGCTGCCTGTTACACTGTCAGATACTATCCGACTGCCTGTTACACTGTCAGATATTGTCCAACTGCATGTTACATTGTCAGACATTGACTCTCTGCCCTTTACACTGTCAGGCACTGAGTACCTGTTAATCTGTCAGACACAGACAACTGTCTGTTACACTATCACACATGATTGACAGCTACCTTTTACATTATCGGACACTGACTGACTGTAAAAGATTGCCTTCTGCCTGTTACACTGTCACACACTAACTGACTGCCTGTTGCACTATCACATGCTGATTGTCTGCTGCATGTTACACTGTCACTAATTTCCTTTTTGAATCCTGCTCCACAAGCATTCAGGTAAAACTCCTGCAAAATCAACTTCAATAGACTGGATAGCTGAGTAGTATTTTTCGTGCCACGTTCTGTTTTTTCAACACTCAAATGCCCAGCTTTCAGGGGCAAAGGGACAAAGAAAAGCCTTCAAAAATACCCTGTTACACTGTTACACACTGACACTTTCATTCTTTCATGGGAGGTAGGCACCACTGTCAAGGTCAGCATTTTATTTCTCTTTCATTCATGGGATGTGGGTGTTGCTGGCTGGGCCAGCATTTATTGCCCATTCCTAATTGCTCTTGTTCAGAGGGCATTAGAGGGTCAACCACGTTGCTGTGGGTCTGGTGTCACATGTAGGCCAGACCAGGTAAGGGCAGCTGATTTCCTTCCCTAAAGGACATTAGTGAACTAGATGGGTTTTTACGACAATCAATGATAGTGTAATGGTCGCTATTACTGACACTAGCTTTTTTTAATATTCCAGATTTACTAACTTAATTTCAGTTCCACCAGCTGTCATGGTTGGATTTGAACCCGTGTCCCCAGAGCCTGGGTCTCTGGACACTGTCACACACTGCAGTGTGATGGAGAGTAAAACAACAAAGGGCAACATGATGGAGAAGAGAGCAGTGCAAGGGCTGAAGGATGGAGAGCAAAGAGATGGAGAGCAGAGAGATGGAGAACACAGGAATTGAGAGCTGAGAGTGAAGGAGAGCAGAGATTGGAGAGCAGAGATTAGAGAGCATAGACTGGAGAGCAGAGAGATGGAGAGAGGAGAACAAAAGGATCAAGAGCTGAAGGATGGAAAGCAGAAAGATACAGGGAGATGGAGAACAGAGAGATGGAGAACAGAGAGATGGAGAACAGAGAGATGGAGAACAGAGGGATTGAGAGCAGAGATTGGAGAACAGGGAGATACAGAGAGGTGGAGAGCAGAGATTGGAGAGCAGAGATTGGAGAGCAGAGAGATGGAGAGAGGAGAACAAAAGGTTCGAGAGCAGAGGGATGGAAAGCAGAAAGATACAGGGAGATGGAGAACAGAGAGATGGAGAGCAGAGAGATGGAGAACAGAGGGATGCAGGAGCAGAGATTGGAGAGCAAAAAGATACTGAGAGATGGAGAGCAGAGATGGAGAGCAGAGTTGGAGAGCAGAGAGACGGAGAGCAGAGATGGAGAGCAGAGATGGAGAACAGAGATGGAGAGCAGAGATGGAGAGCAGAGATGGAGAACAGAGATGGAAAGTAGAGATGGAGAGCAGAGATGGAGAACAGAGATGGAAAGTAGAGATGGAGAGCAGAGATGGAGAGCAGAGACAGAGAGCAGAGATGGAGAGCAGAGATGGAGAGGAGAGATGGAGAGCAGAGATGGAGAGCAGAGATGGAGAGCAGAGATGGAGAGCAGAGACAGAGAGCAGAGATGGAGAGCAGAGATGGAGAGCAGAGACGGAGAGCAGAGACAGAGAGCAGAGAGATGGAGAGCAGAGATGGAGAGCAGAGACGGAGAGCAGAGACGGAGAGCAGAGATAGAGAGCAGAGATGGAGAGCAGAGATGGAGAGGAGAGATGGAGAGCAGAGACGGAGAGCAGAGACGGAGAGCAGAGACGGAGAGCAGAGATGGAGAGCAGAGATGGAAAGCTGACTGATTGTGTATTTTTCTCAAGGTTTGGGAAGATGCTTGTGATTGACATGATGGAGGTGAATATGTTTCAAGCAGTCAGCAGGATACTTGATCAGATTGAGGGAGGGCTGATGGAGAAGTTGCTGAATAAGGAATTACTCCAGAAGGACAGGTGAGGATAAAGATCATCTTCTATTCCTCTTTATTATACTTCACCACACTGCACCTTTTGAGCCAGACTATTTGCAAACTCTGAGGGTGGAATTTTCCCATTCTGCCCACGACTGGTTTCCTGGCAGGTGAGAGCGGACGCAGAAAGTCAGAAACCCGCCGGCATAAAAATAGTTTCCAATCTCTCGATGGCGGGTTAATGGCAGATCGGGTGCCCCGCTAAGTAATGATGTTAATACCACTTGCTCACATTACGATTTCATGAATGCTCATTAAAACACTGCTTGCTGGAATCACCTGCCACCTTCCAATCTTGCGTCACACCAGCCGGAAATCATGTCCGTCTGAATCTCGGATCTCACTTCACTGATGAATTCAAGGTGAGTGCAATAGTCTACCTGCCACAGCACTGCGCCAGCCTCGTTGGGATGCCAGTGGAGCGCCACACTGCTGGGGCTGGAAGGTTAGTACGCTTCCTGGGGTAGACTCTGTAGTCACAAGGACACCACTGTGCAGCGGTACTCAGGGCTCAACATTCAGGCACTGACCAGTATTGCAACCGAGGGATGGGGCGGGAGGGGAGGTGGAGTTGCCTGTTCCCAGTGGGTGTCACCGTTGTCCAGAGTGACACCACTGTGTGATGGTACTCAGACAGGGCTGAGCATTCCAGAAACCAGCATTTCAACCAGGGAAGGGGGTGGGGTGGGGTGGGGAAGGATGAACACACTGGGGTCAATGGGGAAGGAAGGCTAAGCAAGGGGTTGTGGGGATAAGGGGGCAAGATGGAAGGCAGAGGGGCGGAAAGGCTTTGCAAGGAGGTAGAGGAGGAGGGGGAATGATGGAAGGCAGAGGGTAGACCGAGGGGTGGGAAGCTGGAGCCCAACAAGGAGAACAAGGGGGTGAAAGGGATACCAGATGGAGGAGATGCAGGCACACTCATCAATAGGAAAGTAGGGGGGGGGGGTGTTAGTGTGACATAAGGGATGGGTTGCATACAGACTCATGGTAGGGGGAGGAGGTAAGGGAGACATTGTAGTCTTCAGTCATCAGGGCAATGGCGAATGATGTGAAAGTTAAAGTTCTTGGACTGAGGCTTGCAGTCAGCAGTCAGAGAGGAGAGACACCCCTGGGGCCTTGTGAACTTCACAGTCAGCAGTCAGACTGTGGAGACAGCCATGGGATGCAGCAGTCCCTGCTGCAGGAGTAATCACTGGCAGCTCCAGGGAGGGGCAAGGGCTGTGTCCTCAAGAGGAGTAATGTGCAGCTTGTGTACAAGCCTGTCTCACAGTCGCTGTCCCTGGGCTTATTTGTCTCTGTACTGGGCTGCCCGCAGTATGGTGACTGGAATGGGAGGCATCTGCAGCCTGTATTTGGGGAACACATAATAAAGTGTGAAGCTATCCTGTCTGAGCACACAGGCTTCAGATGGGGGTGGGTGGAGGTCCACATGGGTCATGGGCACTTCAGTGGTGATCGGTTCAGGGGGAAGGGTAGGAACTTCGACCACAACAACTATGGAATTCAGTATTATTGGGGGAGGTTGGAGAAGAACAGGAGGGAGATCTACTTGTACATCATGAGGCTCCATGTAGACATTGGAAAACGGAAAGTCAGAGGGGGAGCATTGAAGATCATTTCAGAATAATAACGCGGAGCCACCATCTTGCTCTATCGGGGTTATTGTGCAGTTATAAATCGAAAGTAGGAGTGATTCCAAACAGGAGGGGGTCTGAGGCTGTGTGGGAGGAACGCACTGCTGGGCCAAGGGGCCCTTTCTGGGGGCAGCCTCTAACTTGTTGGTGCTGCAGAGCAGCCTGGAGTCTTACTATGGAGAAAGGAGGAAGACCTGCTATTGAAGAAAGCCATTTATCAGCACTGGAACAGGGATACTCAGAAGTCAAAGGGTTCACATCAGATGCACAGCATATCAGCATTAACACATCACAATGGATAATCGGGGAGAAGGCAGAGGTGCAGCATATATGGCATTCCGTTAATGGAGGCCACTCAGGTCTTCCTCCGAGTTGGCATTCCTAACGGTCCAAAGGACATCCAGTCATTAATCACAAGCAAGTTCTTATTAATTAGTATTCCAGATTGGTGCACTGATCTCGGGTAGGTAGCACCAATCATTCAAGTCTTCTCATACCAATCTCCGATTCAAGTGGCACATTTCTGGGATGGCATCTTGGTCACTTCAATGTGGGTCAAAGTGCCTCAAAGACAATGCAGCATCAGCAACAATCAGCAAGGCTGAAACCACGGATGACCACGACACTTCCCAGAGGTAGCAGATTGTGAGCTTCTCTATCCTGAACTGTTTCTCACTAATGCCTTCAATCTTTCATTTCAGACAGAAGCTCAAAGCAGAAATAGATCCAGGGTTCAATGCTTCCTTTTTGGAGGGGGTGAAGGAGGGAGAGGTGATGCTGGGTGCAGCCCCACCAGGAGGCCCCTGGCCTGATGTCCAGGGTCAAGGAGAACAAGAGTAAGAACAAGAGGCTCAGGAAGAGAGACCCAGACCACAGAGGTGACTCACCAGACCGAGGGTTTACCGAAGAAGATTCTCCCATTTATTACTGAGTGACAGCAGGCTGAACCGAACTCTGGTAGTTCATGCCTGGCACATTCTTTGTGAAGACCTGATGCCTGTGGAGTGGGAGGCTTTCCCCTGCCAGTGGCTTTAAAGGTGACCGCCACGCTCAATTTCTTTGCTTGTGGGCCTTTCTGGGTATCAACAAGGAACCTGGGCGGCAGCAAATGGTCCACAACACATAGATACATAAAGGAGGAGAGATGCCCTTTACAGGAAGACACATCAGCATGCGAGGCTTGCTCTGGATGAAGGTAGCCAGGCTGCGAGGTTCACTGACTTCCCAAGAGTGCAGTGTGCAATTGACCATACCAGGGTGGCTTTAAGGGCTCTGTGGCAGTAGCACCTAATGTTTATAGACCACATCAGAAGGAATTCTCTCCAAACACCACTCCCACTTGGACATCTTCAACAAGGATCCACCTCCAGGGCTTCAATCTCACCTTCTGAGATTCCTTTCCCTGGATCTCCACGTACACTCAAGCTTCACCTTCCAAGCGCACTCTCAGATCTTCAGCCACAACAAGCAGAATACCACCGCTCCAAAGGGGTACCTTTACCTCTATGGCCCACAGCATGGAGTTCCCAACCACCAGCTGCCATTTCGGAACTTCAGGGCTTTTCTCAAGCCCACTTGTCTTCACGTCTGCTCGCTGCAGCTTTTTCTTTACGCTGAAGCTTATTTCTCTGCTCCTTTCCCTCAAATTTACTTAACAGTATCTGTTTCTGGGATCTCTTTCTGTCCCAATAATAGGGAACAAAAAAATAGCAGAAGAATTGAACACATATTTTGGTTCTGTCCTCATAAAAGAGGACACAAATAATTAGAAACATTAAGGAATGAAGGGTCCAATGAGAGGGAGGAATTGAAGAAAATCAGTATTAGTAAAAAAGATGGTGCCAGAGAGCTTAATGGGATTAAAGGCTGAAAATCCCCAGGGCCTGATAATCTACACCCCAGAAGACTAAAGGAAGTGGCCCTGGAAATATTGGATTCATTGGTGGTCATCTTCCAAAACTCTATAGACTCTGGAGCAGTTCCTACAGATTGGAGGGTGGCAAATGTACCCCACTGTTTAAAAAAGGAGGGAGAAAAAACCGAGAATTACAGACCAGTTAGCCTAACATCAGTGAGGAAAATGCTAGAGTCTATTATAAATATGTGGTAACAGAACACTTGGAAAGCATTAACAGGATTAGACAAAGTCAGCATGGGTTTATTAAAGGGAAATCATGCTTAACTAATCTACTGGTGTTTTTTGAGGATGTAACTAGTAGAATAGATAAGGGAGAACCAGTGGATGTGGTGTATTTGGATTTCAAGAAGGCTTTTGATAAGGTCCCACATAAGAGGCTAGTGGGCAAAATTAAAGCACATGGGATTGGGGGTAATATACTGGCATGGATTGGGGGTAATATACTGGCATGGATTGGGGGTAATATGCTGGCATGGATTGGGGTAATATACTGGCATGGATTGGGGGTAATATACTGGCATGGATTGGGGTTAATATACTGGCATGGATTGGGGGTAATATACTGGCATGGATTGGGGGTAATATATTGGCATGGATTGGGGGTAATATACTGGCCTGGATTGGGGGTAATATACTGGCATGGATTGGGGGTAATATACTGGCATGGATTGGGGGTAATATATTGGCATGGATTGGGGGTAATAAACTGGCCTGGATTGAGAATTGGTTGACAGGCCGGAAACAGAAAGTGGGAATAAATGGGTCTTTTTCCAGGTGGCAGGTGGTAACTAGTGGGGTACCACAGGGATCAGTGCTTGGGCCCCACCTGTTCACAATATATATCAATGACTTGGATGAGGAAACCAAATGCAATATTTCCAAGTTTGCTGACGACACAAAACTGGGTGGGGTTGTGAGTTGTGAGGAGGATGCAAGGAGGCTTCAGGGCGATTTAGACAAGTTGTGTGTGTGGGCAAACACATGGCAGATGCAGTATAATGTGGATAAATGTGAAATTATACACTTGTGTGTGAAAAACAGAAAGGCAGAGTATTATTTAAATGGTGATACATTGGGAAATGTGGATGTACAAAGGGATCTGGGTGTCCTTGTACACCAGTCAATGGAAGTAAACAGGCAGGTGCAGCAAGCAATTAGGAAGGTAAATGTGATGTTGGCCTTCATTGCAAGAGGATTTCAGTCAGAAATAAGGATGTCTTACTGCAGCTGTACAAGGCCTTGGTGAGACCACACCTGGAGTATTGTGTGCAGTTTTGGTCTCCCTATCTAAGAAAGGATGTACTTGTCATAGAGGGAGTGCAGCGAAGGTTCACTAGGCTGATACCAGGGATGGCAGGACTGTTGTATGAGGAGAGATTGGTTCGACTGGGCCTGTATTCACTGGAGTTTAGAAGAATGAGAGGGGATTTGATTGAAATGTATAAAATTCTAACAGGGCGAGACAGACTGGATGTAGGGAGGATGTTTTCTCTGGTCTAGAACCAGGGGCCAGAGTCTCAGCCCTTTTCAGCTGGAGCTTCTCCCACAATGTGGGGGGGAGGGTTCAGTTGCATGGAAATATAAAAAATCAAAGTTTAAGGAGAGGGTAAGAGTGTAGGTTAGTGACGAGGCTGATTGCTACCAAAAGTGAAAGGAAGGGACAGTGTGTGAATGCCATGTTGCACCAAAGAATCATATAGGAGTGGGGGAAATTGACAACAGGGCAAACTTAAAGGCTTTGTATCTGAATGCACGTAGCATTCGGCATAAAACTAATGAGATAACAGTGCAAATAGAGATAAATAGGTATGATTAGGTGGTGATTACTGGGACGTGGTTACAGGGAGAACAGGTTTGGGAGTTGAATATCCAAGGGTACTCAGTGCTTCGGAAGGATAGGCAGGAAAGAAAAGGTGGTGTAGCTTTGTTAGTAAAGGAAGAGATCAGTGCTATAGTGAGGAATGATATAGACATTGGAGAGCAAGACGTAGAGTCAGTCTGGGTAAAAATAAGAAATAGCAAGGGAAAGAAGTCCCTGGTGGGAGGAATCCATAGGTCCCCAAACAATAGTTTAGCAGTAGGGCACAGTATAAACCAGGAAATACTGGCAGCATGTAAGAAAGGTACGGCAATAATCATGGGTGATTTTAATATGCATATAGACTGGGCTAATCAAATTGGCAAGGGTAGCCTCGAGGGAGAGTTTATAGAGTGTATTAGAGATTGTTTCTTGGAGCAATATGTTCTGGAACCAACCAGGGAGCAGACTATTCTGGATTTGGTTTTGTGCAATGAGATGGGATTAATTAATGATCTCATAGTAAAGGATCCTCTAGGGAAGAGTGATCATAACATGCTGGAATTTCAAGTTCAGTTTGAGAGTGAGAAACTGGAGTCCCACACTAGTGTTCTGGAGTTAAACAAAGGTAACTACATAGGTATGAGGGCAGATTTGGCCCTAGTGGACTGGGCAGGAAGACTACAAGGTAGGACAGTTGATGAACAATGGCAGATATTTAAGGAGATATTCATTTCCTCCCAAGTAAAATACACTCCAAAGAGGGAGAAAGATGGTGTGAGGGGAAAAAGCATCCATGGCTAAGCAAGGAAGTTAAAGATAACTTAAAGGCAAAAACTAAGACATACCAAATTGCAAAGGTCAGTGGCAGGCTGGAAGATTGGGAAACTTTTAAAGATCAACAAAGGGTTACTAAAAAATAATGAAAAGAGCAAAGGTAAATTACGAAAGAAAACTAGCGTAAAATGTAAAAACTGATAGCAAAAGCTGCTACAAGTATATAAAAGGAAAGAGAGTGGCTAAAGTCTAGGGAGTTAATAGTGGGGAACGCAGAAATGGCAGAGACGCTTAATCAATATTTGGCCTCAGTTTTCACAGTGGAGGACACTAGTACCACCCCAATAGTAACAGGTAGTGCAGAGGGTACAGAGAAGGAGGAACTTAGAACAATCACCATCACTAGAGAAAAAGTACTGAGCAAACTATTGGGATTAAAGGGTGACAAGTCCCCAGGACCTGATGGCCTACATTCCAGGGTCTTAAAGGAAGTGACAGTGGAGATAGTGGATGCATTGGTTATAATATTCCAAAATTCCCTGGATTCTGGGAGGGTTCCAGTGGATTGGAAAAATGCTAATATAACACCCTTATTCAAAAAGGGGGGAGGCAGAAAGTAGAAAACTATAGACCAGTTAGTTTAACGTCTGTCATTGGGAAATTGTTGGAATCCATTATTAAGGAAGTAGTAATGGGGCATTTGGAAAGTCAAAATGCAATCCATTAGAGTCAGCATGGTTTTATGAAGAGTAAATCATGTTTGACTAATTTGCTAGAGTTCTTTGAAGATGTGACAAGCAAAGTGGATAATGGGGATCCTGTAGATGTAGTATATCTAGACTTCCAGAAGGCTTTTGATAAGGTGCCACACAAAAGATTAATACACAAGATAAGATCACATGGAGTTCAGGGTAATATATTAGCTTGGATAGAGGATTGGCTAACCAACAGAAAGCAGAGAGTCGGGGTAAATGGGTCTTTTTCTGGATGACAAGCTGTAACTAGTGGGGTGCCACAGGGTTCGGTCCTTGGGTCCCAACTATTTACAACCTATATTAATGACTTGGATTCAGGGATAGAAGGTACGATAGCTAAATTTGCAGATGACACCAAAATAGGTGGGAAAGTAAGTTTCAATGAAGAGATAAGAAATTTACAAATGGATATGGACAGGTTAGGTGAATGGGCCAACATTTGGCAGATGGAGTTTAACGTGGATAAGTGTGAGGTTATTTATCCATTTTGGTCAGAAGAATAAAAAGGCGACTTATTATTTAAATGGAGAGAAACTTCAGAATGCTTCAGTGCAGAGGGATCTGGGTGTCCTTGTGCATGAATCGCTGAGAGCTAGTCTGCAGTTACAGCAGGTAATAAGGAAGGCAAATGGAATTTTGACATTTATTGCTAAAGGAATAGAGTATAAAAATAGGGAGGTATTGTTGCAACTGTACAAGGCATTGGTGAGACCGCACCTGGAGTACTGTGCACAGTTTTGGTCCCCTTACTTGAGGAAGGACGTGGTTGCACTGGAGACGGTTCAGAGGACGTTCACTAGATTGATTCCAGAGATGTGGGGCTTGTCTTATGAGGAGAGATTGAGCAGTTTAGGCCTTTACTCACTAGAGTTTAGAAGGATGAAAGGAGATCTAATTGAGGTATATAAGATGCTAAAGGGGACAGACAAAGTAGATGTGGAGTGGATGTTTTCCCTTCTGGGACATTCTAGAACAAGAGGCCATAGTTTTAGGCTAAGGGGCGGTAGATTTAAATCAGAGATGAGGAGGAATTACTTTTCTCAAAGGGCCGTGAATCTGTGGAATTCACTACCTCAGACTGCAGTGGATGCCACGACGCTGAATAAATTTAAGGAGGAGATAGACAGGTTTTTAATTAGTAATGGGTTGAAAGGTTATGGGGAGAGGGCGGGAAATTGAAGTTGAGGCTGAAATGAGATCAGCCATGATTGTATTGAATGGCGGGGCAGACTCGAGGGGCTGAATTGCCAACTCCTGCTCCTAGTTCTTATGTTCTTATGAATGGGTGGGTTGTCTTATGAGGAAAGATTGGAAAAGCTAGCCTTGTATCCGCTGGAATTTAGAAGAGTAAGAGGCAATTTGTTTGAAACTTATAAGACCCTGAGGGGTCTTGACAGGATCGATGAGGAAAGGATGTTTCCTCATGTGGGAGAATCTTGAACTCGGGTCACTGTTTAAAAATGAGGGGCTGCCCATTTAGGACAGAGGTGAAGAGAAATTTTTTCTCTCAGAGGGTTGTGAGTTTTTGAAAGTCTCTTCCCCAAAAAGCAGTGGAAGCAGAGTCTTTGAATATTTTTAAGGCAGAGACAGATAACAAGGGGCAAAAGGTTACCAGGGGAAGGCAGGAATATGGAGCTGAGGTTACAGTCAGATCAGCCATGATCTTATTGAATGGTAGGGCAGTCTTGAGGGGCAGAATGACATACTCCTGCTCCTAATTTATATGTTCATATCATAATTCCAAGTGTCCCAGTGCCCTCAGCTCATTTGTCTTATTCCCTAGACTCCTTGTGTTGAAGCGTATACTACATATCATTGCATAACTCCTTTGTTGTCTATTTTACAACCTTGATTTTCTTGGCTTTCCTTACTCATTTACTAATTTTCTCCCCCCCATTTCCAGTTTTACTGCTCCCCCTGCTGAATCTAGGCTCAGTTTGCCAAATTAGATTAAACCTTCCCCAGTAACACTAGTGAACCTCCACAAGACAGTATTGGTCCCCGCCCTGTTGAGGCGCAACCCATTCAGCTTGTACAGGTCCTACTTTCTTGGAACTGACTCTAAAGTCGCAGGATCCTAAGGCCCTCCTTCCTGCACCATCCTTCCAGCAGCACATTCATGTGCTCAGTCCTATTTCTGTACACACTAGCACATGACACATGGAGTAATGTGAGGATTAACTAATATCTTTGAAATCCTGCCTATTTATTTCTTTCTCAATTCCTTAAGATCTGCACTCAGCACCAGATCCCTCTTTCTACCAATTGTTACCTGTACAAATGTGGACCACTCATCTGGTTGTTTAGTTGTTTACCACTTCCCGACCCACACACGCCCCACCATCCACCCATCCCCCACTTCGGGTGCTCCACAGCCGTTCAATGACACCATTGACCCTGGCGCCAGAGATGCAACATACCATCCTGGGTTCACGTCGGCAGCGGCGAAATCCCCTATCAGCCCGATTCTGAAAGTCCTGTCCCGAACCAGGGCACCCGCCATTTTTTGCTGGGTGGGGGAACGGGGTGGATTGTAGCTTGCAGATATGTAGCTCACAGAGGCAGCTGCACATGTCAAAATACAGCTGCCTTCAGACAGATCCCATTTTGGTTCGTGGAATCTCCAGAACGTGACCCATGGGCTGATGACCTTTGAAGAAAAGGTTTTAAACCTCTGCCGGGGCCAGATGAATATCTTGCCTGGAAGGTTTGCTAGTGCTTTTGGGGAGGGTTGAAACTAGTTTGGCAGGAGGATGGGAGCCTGAGATTGGACTCAGATGGGGCAAAATCAGAAATGGTAAATGGATGGCAGAAAATCAGCGAGTGAGTCTGGAAAGCAGAGGAAACAAATGTTGGAAAATAAAAGAGAGAGTTTGGCAGTGTTCAAGGATTTATACTTCAATGCAAGGGGCTGAGCAAATAAAGGAGATGAGACAGAGAGAAACGTGACTGTTTGATAAGAGAGCTATTCCAGAAACATTTAAGTTATGAAGAGAGGTTGGATAGACTTGGGTTGTTTTTGTTGGAGCAGAGAAGACTGAGGGGCGACCTGATCGAGTTACAAGATTATGAGGGGTATGGACAGGGTGGATAGGGAGCAGCTGTTCCCCTTAGTTGAAGGGTCAGTCACAAGGGGACATAAGTTCAAGGTGAGGGGCAGGAGGTTTAGGGGGGATGTGAGGAAAAACATTTTTACCCAGAGGGTGGTGACGGTCTGGAATGCGCTGCCTGGGAGGGTGGTGGAGGCGGGTTGCCTCACATCCTTTAAAAAGTACCTGGATGAGCACTTGGCACATCATAACATTCAAGGCTATGGGCCAAGTGCTGGTAAATGGGATTAGGTAGGTAGGTCAGGTGTTTCTCACGTGTCAGTGCAGACTCGATGGGCCGAAGGGCCTCTTCCACACTGTGATTCTGTGATTCTGTGAAACATGGCTGAAAGAGGGACAGGAATGGCAGCTCAACATTCCTGGCTCAAGGTTTTTAGATGAGATAGAGAGGGGGGGATGAAAAGGGAGGGTGAGGGGGAGTTTTGGTTAGAGAAGCAATGACAGCTGTGGAGGGATTGATATGTTAGAAGGATCATCAATTGAGGCCACATGGATTGAGTTTCGGAACAAAAAAGGGACAGTCACACAGTCACACTCCTGGGAGTGTACTACAGACCCCCAAACAGCCAGAGGGGGATAGAAGAGCAAATACATAGGCAAATCTCTGAGAAGTGCAAAAACAGTAGGGCAGCAATAGGAAGGGATATTAACTACCCCAATATTAGCTGGGATAGTTTTAGTGTGAAAGGAATGGAGGGAACAGAATTCTTAAGTTGCATTCAGAACTTTTTTGGCCAGTATGTAGCAAGTCCAACCATAGAGGGCACAGTGCTGAATTTAATTTTAGGAAATGAAGTTGGGCAAGTGCAAGGAGCGACAGTGGAGGAGCATTCTGGTGGCAGTGATCATAATTCAGTTAGTTTTAATATGACTGTGGAAAAGGACAAACAGAACAGGAGTTGGAGTTCTAAATTGGGTTAAGGCCAATTTTACTAAGCTGATGAGTGATTCAGCAGATGTGGACTGGAAACTACTTGAAGGTAAATCAGTGTCTGAGCAGTGGAAGGCATTCAAAGGGAAGATTCAAGGGGTTCAAAGTTAACACGGTCCCATAAAGAAAAAGGCTGGGATGGCCAAATCATGATAGCGGAAGTATACAGGAGATTAACATCCTTGAAAGTGGATAAATCACCAGGGCCGGATGAAATGTACCCCAGGCCGTTCAAAGAAGCCAGGGAGGAAATAGTGGAGGGTCTGACCATCATTTTCCACTGGATACAGGTGAGATACCGGAGGATTGGAGGTCTGCTAACGTTGTACCTTTGTTTAAAAGGGGAGCGAGGGATAGACCGAATAATTACAGGCCAGTCAGTCTGACCTCGGTAGTGGGCAAGTTATTGGAATCATTTCTGAGGGACAGGCTAAATTGTCACTTAGAAAAATGGATTAATCAAGGACAGTCAGTATGGATTTGTTAAGGGAAGGACATGTCCACAAATTTGATTGAATTTTTTGAGTTAGGTCCCTGCTTTTTTTGGTATATGTTAATGATTTAGATGTAAATGTAGGGAGAATGATCAAGAGGTTTGCAGGTGACACAAAAATTACCTGCATGGTAGATAGTGAGGTGGATTGCTGTAGACTGCAGGAAGATATCAATGGACTGGTCAGGTGGGCAGAAAACTGGCAAATGGAATTCAACCCAAAGGATTGGGAATTTCTTAGGAACCTGCGTGGATGACTAAAAATCTAATAAAGAGGGAGAAAATTGAGTATGAAACCAATTTGGCAAGAAATATAAAGCTCCTATGGGTATATAAAAAGGAGAGTAACTAAAGTGAGTTTGGGACCCTTGGAGGATGTGACTGGAGAACAGGGAAATAGCAGATAACTTAAACCAATATTTTGCATTGGTCTTCATGGTGGAGACACTATAAACATTCCAAAGATATCAGATAAGCAAGGAGCTAATGGGAGGAAAGATCTTGTAACCGCTTCTATCATGAGGGACAAAGTATTTGACAAGCCAATGGGGCCAGGATCTAATGGCCTGCATCCAAGGGTTTTAAAGGAAGCGGCTGCAGAGATAGTGGAAGCATTGGTCTAAATATTCCAGAACTCACTGGATCCTAGGAAAGTCCCAGCAGATTGGAAAACCACTAATGTGATGCCCCTGTTCAAGAAGGGAGGGAGACAAAAAGCAGGAAACTATAGGCTAGTCAGGCAGTCATTGGGAAAATGCTAGAGTCCATTATTAAGGAAGAAATAGCAGGCCATTTAGGAAAGCTTAACACAATCAAACAGAGTCAACATGGTTTTGTGAAAGGGAAATCATGTTTGACAAATACGCCAGAGTTCTTTGAGGATATAACAAACAGAGTTGATAAAGAGGAACCGGTAGATGTAATGTAATTAGATTTCCAGAAGGTATTCAATAAGGTGCCACATAAAAGGTTATTGTACAAGATAGGAGCTCACGGTATTAGAGGTAATGTATTAATATGGGTTGAGGATTGGTTAACACATAGAAGACAGCGAGTCAGCATTAATGGGTCTTTTTCAGGTTGGAAAGACGTAACTAGTGGAGTGTCAAAAGGATCAGTCCTAGGGCCTCAATTATTTACCATCTATATTAATGACTTGGAGGAGGGGGCAGAGTGTAATGTTTCCAAATTTGCTGATGATACAAAAATAGGTGGGAGGGTGTGTTGTGATGGGGACATAAGGAATCTGCAAGGGGATATAGACAGGTTGAGTGAGTGGGAGAAAACTTGGCAGATGGAGTTTAATGTAGGAAAGTGTGAGGTCATGCACTTTGCTGGGAAGAATCAAAAGGCAGACTGTTATTTAAATTGAGAGACTCCAAAAAAGTGCAACACAGAGAACATGGGTTTGTGAAAAGGAAATCCTACCTGTTCTTGTGCATGAAACACAAAAGGTTAACATGCAGGTGCAGCAAGTAATTAAGAAGGCAAATGGAATTTTGACCTTTATTGTTAGGGGGTTGGCATTTATAAATAGGGAAGTCTTACAATTGTACAGGGTGCTCTCTACCCCAGAGAGTTGTGGAGGCTAGATCACTGAAAGTATTTAAAGAGGAGATTGGTAGATTTTTGAAATATTAGGGAGTTGAGGAACTGGCATGAAAGAGGAGTTGAGGCCTGGGGCAAATCAGTCATGATCTTATTGAATGGCGGGGCAGGCTTGAGGGGCTGAATGGCCTACTCCTGCTCCTATTTCTTATGTTCTTATGTGTGTGTAGGAGTTTCATCTTCGATAAGGCAACATCTTTATAGATTAAATCTGGCAATGTTATCACAAGTACAGAGAGAAATTGGTTTTATGCTTCAGAATGATATTGTTAAGTCTGGTTACAGTGACAGGAGTTCACCTGTCCTGCTGGGCTGAGACTGGATGGAGCACGGAGACTGTGTGTGGACTATTGAAGGGTGAATGCGGTGACAGGAGCTGGTTCATATCCTATGCCACAGTTGGAGGATTGTATTGAGAAAGTAGGATAATCAAACTTTATTACAGGAATTGACTTGCTGAGAGAATATTGGCAGGGACCATTATCGGAGAGAGTAAAGGGGATATCGGCTTTTGTGATGCTAGATGGACTATATCAGTTTAAAGTCAGGCCATTTGGTATGAAAAATGCACTTGCAAAACTTCAAAGACTGACAAATGAAGTAATTGCAGGACTGGGCAATTGTGCTGTTTATATTGACAACTTGATTGTTTTCAGTCAGACATGGGAGGGGCATTTACAACATTTAAGAAAATTATTTACTCAGTTACAAGAAGCTAATTGGTGATGAACTTTGCTAAAAGTGAATTTGCAAAAGTGCAAGTTACACATCTAAGCCATACCATTGGACATGGTAAGGTGGCTCCGAGAGATGCGAAAGTCAAGGCTATTGTGGATTTTCCCTGCAACAAAACAAGAGGTTTTGAAACTTTTGGGCATGGGTGGGTTTTATTGGAAATTTTTGCTAAATTTTAGTGGTGTGGTTGTTCCATTGACTGAACTACTGAAAGGAAACAGGAGGTTTCGATGGACACAGGAGTGTCAGAGGGCGTTTGAAGGTTTGAGGACTGTGTTGACTATTACACCAGTTTTGGCGGAACCCAATTGTGCTGGGAAGTTTATGTTGGCCATTGACGCAAGCGATGTGGGCATTGGGGCTGTGCTGTTGAAGGACGATGATATTGGAACTGAGGGGCAAGTAGGGTATTTTTTGTGGAGGTTGGGTGTACAGCAGAGAAGATGTTCAATGATTGAAAAGGAGACTTTGGGGTTGGTGTTGGCATTGCTGCATTTTGAGGTTTGCATTGTGAGCATTCATCAGAGACAATTGTTAATGCAGACTGTGCTCCTTTTGAGTTTCTGAATGGGGTTTGAGAGAAAGGTGCAGGGCTGTTCAGATGGAGTTTGTTGCTGCAGCTGTTTAGTCTTTGGATTGTACCTGTAGCGGGATGGGAGGACCGGACTGCAGATGCATTGTCAAGAGTTTGAAGCTTAGGAGGGAAATTGGATATTTAAAGCCTAGACACTGGACTGCAGTGATTTCTGATGATACAAAGGAATTGTGTACATTTTGTTATGTTAGTACATGCACCTGGTAATGTAATAGTATAATAGGTATTGAAGGTAATGTAAGATGGGTTCAGAAAATGAACTTGTCTATTTAAGTTATGACGGTTCATTTTTTAATAAGGAGGGGGATGTCAGGGAGATATAATAATTTTCATAATGTTATTGGAATTGATTGTAAAGTAGAGTAATAGTGGAGTCTGTGTCTATGTGTGTGGGGGGGAGGGGAGGAACTTAAGTGAATTAGAGGCAGCTGGTCTGAAGGCTTTAATGTATCAGAAGATAAATTAGGTTTGAACTGTTAAGCAGGTAAACACGGGGGAAGCTTTGGAATGCAAGGGCACATTTGAATTTTTAAATAAACCAGACTAGCTTGAATTTAAAAAAGGAGTGAAATATTACACCTGGCCAGAGAAGTTAAGGAACAGTGTGTTTATTTTTCCCAAAGGTTACAGGTGAAATTGGTACTACAATAGGTTTTATTATTAGAGAGGTAAAGTCCAAAGACAGAGGGGTGAGTTTTTAGGTTGGTGAGTGGTGGTGGGGCCTGCTCGCTGAAGTGTAAAATGATGTGAAATGACCCGATGTCACCCCACGTCACTTACATTTTCAGGTCGGCAGGTGTGGAGCTGAGTTGGCTGTGTGCCTGCCGACCTATCAATGACCACTTAAGGCCCTTAAAGAAGTAATTGAAGTAATCAATGGACCTGCCTGCCCAACCTTAAGGTTGTTGGGCAGGCCGGGAGCCCAGGTGAGCTTCTGAAAAAGCATGAAACCACGGGCAGGATGCGGTTTCATGAGGGATTTAAAATGTCCCAGAAATTTTTAAATAAAAGTAATCGACATGTCCCAGCTCATGTGACAGTGCCACATGAGGGGATATGTCAATAATATTTTTTCTCATCTTTATTCAATGTTTGAAACCTGAGGCAGCACTTAGCCTCAGGGAGATCTGTGAGCTCTTCCGCGTGCATACGCCACAGAGCACATCCCAGCTCAGGGAATCCTCTCCCACCCGCACAGGGAGCACATAGCGCTTCCTGGCAGGTGTCACGCTGGGCGGGCCTTCATTGGCCCCGCCCACGTAAAATGGCGGCGCGCCCCCAGGAGGGGATGCCAATTGGGAACCAGCCTGCTCGCGCCTGCTCCCGAACAACCCCTTCGATGGGGGGAAGATCCTGTCCATGGTGAAACAATGGGAATTTGCATTCAAAGGAAAACTATGTATAAAGGAGTGAGGGCTGTGTGTAGGGGCAGGAATTCTAAGATCTAACACAAGTGTGAAAAACCACCAGCATCTAAGCCTCAAGCTGCTGTCTACAGGGAACTGAAGCTAAGAAAAATTCACTTTGAATTTGACTGCTCAGGGTGTTGTGTGTTACTTTGCCTGGGTCTTTGCAAATCTATGGGCAGGATGTTTAGCTCAGCAGCTCTGTGCCTCAGGGAGATTATTCAGCGCTCTTTCGCATGCTAGGCCTGCTCACCCTCCTCCCCATACCCACACAGGCAGCACTCGGGCTTGCCGCTCACGTATCACACCAGGCGGGCCTGAATTAGCCCGCCCGTGTAAAATCATGGCGCGCTACAGATCACAGGTGGCAGGCAGCTTTCTGACTACCCCCGCCAACCTCCAGTAATCCCGCACGCCAAGGGCAAAATTCTGCTCTATGTGTCCCACTGTTAGCTTAACAGGGTTTAGATTAGTTAGAGCCATAGAGCCATAAAGTCATAGAGTCTACAGCACAGCAAAAGGCCCTTCAGCCCATCGAGTCTGCACCAGTCAAACAAGTACCTAACTATTTTAATCCCATTTTCCAGCACTAGGCCCATAGCCTTGTATGCCATGGCATCGCAAGTGCACATCCAAATACTTCTTAAATGTTACAAGGGTTTCTGCCTCTACCACCCTTTCAGGCAGTGAGTTCCAGATTCCTACCACCCTCTGGGTGAAAAAATTCTTCCTCACATCCCCTCTAAACCTCCTGTCCCTTACCTTAAATCTATGCCCCCTGGTTATTGATCCCTCCACCAAGGGGCAGGTTCCTTCCTGTCTATCCTATCTATGCCCCTCATAATTTATACACCTCAATCATGTCCCCCCTCAATCTCCTCTGCTCCAGGGAAAATAACCCCAGTCTATCCAATCTCCCCTCATAACTAATTAGGGGATTTAAAATTTATAGTAGTAATCTGTAGGTCTTTGTATGTGCTCAAAATCATTTCTTATATTAGTAAAGGTTTAATTTAGTTTTGTAAGAAACCTATAAGACTCGGTGGCCTTCTTTTATTGAATTCAAAGGCCACATCTTGAAATAAGTACAAATTGTAAAAGCTGTGGCAGCTGCTTCACGTTTGCCTCTGGGATTCGGGCAGTTTGGCATTTACCATCACCCTGGCATAACAGTTGGTCCCTGGTTTCATTGATTATAATGTGTTTTCACAATGAGAGATGTGAGATTCCACAAGGATGAGGTTGAGTATTTGTCCTGTAGTTAATGTTGGAAATTTGCAGAACTGCAGCCAACTTGTGAGTCTTGTGATCTGTAGCAACCATATTTTGGTTCAGCAAGGTCCACTTTTAAATAAGCAAGAGGTGAGGTTTGATCTAAACAGTTTATGATCTCTTTCATGTCTTAGGGACATGACAGTACCCTTTCGGGTAGGCCCAGGGACCCCTCTGGGAATGGTAGGGGTAGATATGATCATGCATAAAAAGAGGATTAGCTCTGTGGAACTGTCAAGTTTTTGAAGTATTTAAAGCTCCTGCCTTTTGAATTAATAAAAATTTGCAGTTTTTAGAAAAAATCGGTGCTTGCTATTTCACTTTTTCTGTTGGCATAAGCTTGGGAGCTATTTTAAGATTAGTGCTGCATGACTGATTCCACAACCTCTCATTATCACAGTAGCATGCCTGTCAGTTCACAGTTTGATTGACAGCTCCTAGTCATTAATGTGGGACTATGAATACAGATGTGTGTTTACATGAAGTGTTAAACACTTGAATGAAATGTTTGATTTTCTATGGGATTAAGCAGTTGAAAGAATTTTAATGTATTTAATTGGTTTCTATCATTCAAAGTGCTTTTTTGATAGTGAAGTCATCAGTAGACATTTAGAACTTTATTTTATTTTATCTTAGCCTGGACCCTGAGGTCTGCCCATGGTGGATACTGGGTGAGTTGGCATGGAGGGTATGAGGGCAAAGGATAATGGGTGGGGCTTGGGTTGACATGAGTTGAAACTAAGTAGGCATAGGGATATAAAAGGCCATGGGGTTTTGGGTGCAGGTTCATAGGTTGGCATCAGGGCTATCAATGACCATGGTGGGTAGGCAGAGTGGCATTAGGTTGGGAGTGTGTGAAGGGCCATGAGGGTGTGTGAAGGACATGAGCTGGCACGGATGGGGCATGGGGAGTGTGTGGGGTTGAAAGGTGTGAAGGGCACTTTCTCCCAAATCAGGCTTGCAGAGTCAGGAATTGACCCAACTCTGCTCCTGACTCAAGGGCAAAAATTGAGCATGATACCACAGCTGGTGCCTTACCAGTTTTTTAAAATCTAAGTTTAGCTGAACTTCTTTGCTTTTGTATTTTAACCTCTGTTTTTAAAGAGAAGGACCTTGTTTGCCTTTTCAACAGCCTTCTCATATTGTCCTGTCAACATGTAGGGGTTGTATACATACACCCCCCGTCTCTCTGTTCCTGCACCATCTTTAAAATAGTACCATTTACCGCTCTCTTTGACTGACTGTCCTGTTTCACTGATTATATTTCTGTGAAGCACCCTGAAATATTTGGTTAATAAGAAAGGGTTTTTATAAATGTACTTGTTGTTTGTATCCTTCGTCATGCTAGGTTCCTGTCATTGATTCGACCTGGAGATGGGCCGGAATATTCCCGCAATGAATTCTCTCCAATAAGAACGGAGAAATTCAAACTGGTCTTGATAAGCAAACTGCAGAATCTTCCAGAAGAACTGCTCAACACCTTCTACCCAATTCAAATCATCATCAAGTAACCAAGACATTGAAGATGGAATTGAATGCCATATCTCAGAAGAGGCTGAATATGATCAGGATGCTTCTCAGCACTAAATTCTACATTTACTGACCTGGTATTCTTGTTTATTAAACTGGTTCTCAATTAATAACTTAAAAGATTAAAAAAAACATTGCAGCCACAATCTATAGAAAGAGAAGCAGAACAAGTCACTAGATTTTGATTTTTTCTATCTGTTTTACAAAGCATCTCAGATTTTCATGGATTAGATTGTGATATCAGTCTGAGTTGTAATTTAAGGCAAAATAAAAGCTGGAAGGAATTCCCTCCCTAAACCTCTCCACCTCTCTACCTTGTTTCACTCCTTTAAGACATTCCTAAACTAAGCTTTGACAAAACGTTTGGTCATTTGCCCTAATATCACCTTATGTGGCTTGGGGCCAAGTTTTATTTGCTAACGCTCCTATGAAATGCCTTGGCATGTTCTACTATACGAATGCAAATTGTTATTGTTGCCATGATACACCTGCCAGATCATCTTCAATCCTTCATCCGCATGTTCTGGGATCATTATCCAATCCCCAGCAGTCCTGTTCACACAGGGCCTTACCAAGGCTCTGCTTTGAGAATCAACAATCTGGAACAGTTTGGGAGATTTCTCCAAAATACAGAATCAGTTAGTTTGAAAAGCATTGGTTCCTCTCCGATGAAGCTAGGTTCTTTCACCTTAACTCCTATCCAACAAGGAGCTAGCTCTGTGACCAAGGCATTATGAACCCAATTCACATCTGTAAGCGCACAGCTATCACTAAAATAGATTAGGTGGTTATTATCATTTTGCTGCTTGTAGGATCTTACTCTGGGCAAATTGATCTGCTGGGTTTCCTACGTTACAACAATGACTACATCAAAAGTAAAGCACTTCAGAGCGCCTCATGGTGATGTAAGTTGCTCCATGAATGCAAGTTTTCTTTTGTGAACAGCTCCTGTGTTAGGATAGTGGCTGAAATATCCAATAATACTGCTTCTGCATGGACAGACACACTCGAGAGCTTAATGCTATAAAGGTTGGGTACTAATCCACAAACAGCAGCTCTTTCAGGGTTTGATCTGTTCTGAGGATAATGAAACTCAGGGCTGTAATTTAACCTCCTCATCTGCCAATGTGTGTAAACCCATCTCACAGTCAAACCTCACCCTGCCAACAGTTTGTATTCTGCATGACTTGAGTTTCAGTGACATCTGTTCCATGTTTCCTGAGCTACTGAGCACACACAGTTGCACTCCTTCAATGGCAATTATATTCCTTACTCAGCTAAGGGGACCAGAACTGTACACAATACTCCAGGTGAGGTCTCACCAAGGATGTCTACAACTGCAGCAAGACATCTTTATTCCTGTACTCCAATCCCCTCATGATGAAGGTCAACATACCATTTGCCCTCCTAATTGCTTGTTGCACCTACATGCTAATTTTTAGTGACTCACGAACAAGGACACCCAGGTCCCTTTGGATACCTGCGCTTCCCAACCTCTCACCATTTCAAAAATACTTTGCCTTTCTGTTTTTTCAACCGAAGTGAGTAACTTGACATTTATTTGCATCATATTCCATCTGCCATGTTCTAGCCCACTCACTTGTCCTGTCCAAGTCCTCTTGAAGCTGCCTTGCATCCCCTTCAGAACTCACATTCCCACCCAGCTTGGTGTCATCAGCAAATTCAGAACTATTACAATTGGTCCCCAATCCAAATCATTGATATAGATTGTGAACAGTGACCCCAGCACTGATCCTTGTGGTACTCCACTAGTAACAGCTTGCCGTCCTGACAATGATCCATTTATTTGTACTCTCTGCTTTCTGTCTGTTAACCAATTTTCAATCCATGCCAACAAAATACCCCCAATCCCATGTGCTCTAATTTTATTTACTAGCCTCCTGTGTAGAATTTTATCAAAAGCTTTCTGAAAATCCAAATACACCACATCCACTGGTTCTCCTTTACCAATGCTACAAGTAACATCCTCAAACATGATTTCTCTTTCATGAATCCATTTTTGCTCTACCCAGTTTTACCATTCTTTTCCAAATGTCCAATGATAACACCCTTTATAATAGATTCTAACATTTTCCCTACTACTGATGCCAAACTAAGGGGTCTGCAGTTCTCTGTTTTGCCTTTCCCTCCCTTCTTAGATACTAGGGTTACATTTCCTACTTTCCAGTCTGCAGGAAACTTTCCAGAATCTGAAGAATTCTGAAAGATGACCACCAATGGATCCAATATCTCCATAGACACCTCCTTCAACACCCTAGGATTAGGCTTATCTGGTCCCTGGTCCATGGGGATTTATCGACCTTCAATTCAATTAACTTTCCAAATACTACCTCTTTATTAATATTAATTTCTTTTAGCTCCTCAGCTGCCTAGATATTTCTGGGAGATTTTCTGTTTAAGCTCCTGTAAAGGCTGTCGTAGAGTAACTTTAGTTTTTCCACCATTTCCCAACTCTCCATTATAAATTCTCCCATCTTCACCTGTAATGGGCCCACATTTGTCCAAGCTAATCTTTTCCTTTTCACATACCTAAAGGAGCTTTTGCAGCCGGCCTTTATGTTCCTCGCTAGTTCATATTCTCTTTTCCCTTTCTTAATCAGTTTCTTGGTCCTCCTTTTGCTGGATTCGAAATTGCTCCCAATCCTCAGGCTTACCTCTTTTTCTGGCATCCTTATAAGTCACTTCCTTTGACCTAATGCAATTTTCAACTTCTCTTGTAAATCACAGTGGATTTTCCTTTCCCTCTGGATGTTTGAAGAATGTCTATTGGTTGTAGACCGTGCAGTATTTCTTTAAATAAGACCATAAGACCATAAGACATAGGAGCAGAAATTAGGCCAATCAGCCCATCGAGTCTGCTCCACCATTCATTCATGGCTGATAAGTTTCTCAACCCCATTTTCCCACCTTCTCCCCGTAACCTTTGATCTCCTTACCAATCAAGAACCTATCTATCTCGCTCTTAAATACACTCAATGACCTGGCCTCCACAGCCTTCTGTGGCAATGAATTCCATAGATTCACCACTCTCTGGCTAAAGAAGTTTCTCCTCATCTCTGTTCTAAAAGGTCTTCCCTTTACTCTGAGGCTGTGCCCTCGGGTCCTAGTCTCTCCTACTAATGGAAACATCTTCCCCACGTCCACTCTATCCAGGCCAAATACTAGTCATTGCCTGTCTACCGTCAAGTCTTTCAGTGTATTTTCCCAACACACCATAGCCCCCACTTGCCTCTCATACCTTCATAGTTTCCTTTGTTCAGATTTAAGGTCCCAGGGCAGGATTTTTGGGTCGTTGGGCAGGCACCAGTTAAAGCCAGCCAACATGAAACGTGTGCTAAGACCCTCAGCGCTGCCAGGGTGGGGGTGGGAGGAAGGTGAACACTGAAGTCTGGGCATGCGCAGGGGAGCGCGCACTAACAACTCCCTGAAGGCTGGGACCTGCCTCCCGGAGCTGAGCAAAAAATAAAGATTTTAAAATCTGAAAAAAATGTACTGACGTGGGACTAACTCACAACAACATGAACAGAATAAAAATTCTGCCCAGAAATTTATATTTATTTTTTATTTAATTGTGGAAACCTCATCCCGCCTGTGGATGAGGTTTGGTAAAAAATTAAAAGGCCTCCTGGCAGATTTGCCCACCTGCTAACCGTAAGGTTGGACAGGCAGCGAGAAATGCGCTCTCTCCCGCGCATCCGCCCTCACGCCTTCTCCTCCCTCCCAGAAACATGATAGGGTCCCCCTTGTCCTCACTTATCACCCCACCAGCCTCCGCATTCAAAGGATCATCCTCCGCCATTTCCGCCAACTCCAGCATGATGCCACCACCAAACACATCTTCCCTTCACCCCCCTTATCGGCATTCCGTAGCGATCGCTCCCTCCGGGACACCCTGGTCCACTCCTCCATCACCCCCTACTCCTCAACCCCCTCCTATGGCACCACCCCATGCCCACGCAAAAGATGTAACACCTGCCCCTTCACTTCCTCTCTCCTCACCGTCCAAGGGCCCAAACACTCCTTTCAAGTGAAGCAGCATTTCACTTGCATTTCCCCCAACTTAGTCTACTGTATTCGTTGCTCCCAATGTGGTCTCCTCTACATTGGAGAGACCAAACGTAAACTGGGCGACCGCTTTGCAGAACACCTGCGGTCTGTCTGCAAGAATGACCCAAACCTCCCTGTCGCTTGCCATTTTAACACTCCACCCTGCTCTCTTGCCCACATGTCTGTCCTTGGCTTGCTGCATTGTTCCAGTGAAGCCCAACGCAAACTGGAGGAACAACACCTCATCTTCCGACTAGGCACCTTACAGCCTTCCGGTTTGAATACTGAGTTCAACAACTTTAGGTCGTGAGCTCCCTCCCCCATCCCCACCCCCTTTCTGTTTCCCCCTTTTTCCCTTTTTTTTCCCCTATAAATTATATAGATTTTTCTTTTCCCACCTATTTCCATTATTTTTAAATATTTTAAAATCTTTTATGCTCCCCCCACCCCCACTAGAGCTATACCTTGAGTGCCCTACCATCCATTCTTAATTAGCACATTCGTTTAGATAATATCACCAACTTTAACTTTAACACCTATGTGTTCTTTTGTACCATTGTCACTGACATCTTTTGATGATCTGCTTCTATCACTGCTTGTTTGTCTACACAAGCACCTCTGTCTCTCTCTCTCTCTCTCCGCCCCCCCCCCACACATACACCTTAAACCAGCTTATATTTCAACTCTTTCTTGGACTCGAAATCAAGTTGTGTCGAAGGGTCATGAGGACTCGAAATGTCAACTCTTTTCTTCTCCGCCGATGCTGCCAGACCTGCTGAGTTTTTCCAGGTAATTCTGTTTTTGTTTTAGCGAGAAATATATATGTTTAAAGTAATTGATTAAGAGCCAACTCTTGCACAAATCCACCAGCTGAAACATCACACGAGTGGGCGATGACATTGGGATGCTCGCCTGACATCATGCGGACTATTATACGCCAGGGTAAGTCACTCTGCTCATCACTCTCACCTCACACACCTACAAACCCATCACACACCCACAGGCTCCTCACTCACTGCTGATTCAAGGCACATCACCATTCACTCTCTCACACTCACCGTCATTGTCCTCAGCCTGTCCATGGGACCACTCACCACCCACACAGACCAGATATACTTACCATCTGGCCCAGCAGGCATCCTGATTACACCTTCTCCATCTCTGTCCATGCAGGACAAGCTGGCACACAACTTGGGGGAAAGGTCACAGACCGGTGGAGGAATGCCCGAAATCCAGGTCCTCACGGACTTTGAAGACAGAGCCATCCAGCTGGCCGGCGATGACCAGGACCGGTCCTGTGCTGACAGTGAGGTCAGTGCTGCTCTACCAAGTGAGGGTCCAGCAGTGCAACATCCACCAGACACCCAGGCTGTGAGTGATGTGTCCTCTTTCACAGGCCACTGCCACGTACTAATTCTCTCCCCTTGCTTTCACAGGCATATCTGGGAAACAGCCGACAGAGTCCCTGACCCAGGGCCTCCAATCAAGCCCTGAGGGAACCTCTGAAGAGGAATCTGGAGGCCCCTCCCTGAAGACCCATCACAGCCTCACCCACACTCTCCACCAGCGCAGAGACACACACCTCGGTGGGACCCAGCTTTAGAGTAACCTTGGGGTCACAATCTGCTGAGCACATCGCACAGTCTGATCCACAGCAGGCGGAGACAGAACTTCCCAGGTCCCCGGCACTCGGAGGAGCTGCTGGAGGTCAGAACGTTGCTGAGTCCGAGTCAGATAAGGAGCCTCTGGACCCGGTCATGTCACAGTTGCTGGAGCTGCAAAGACAAGCTCGGGAACATCAGGAAGGGATGTCCACTGCACTCCTCAGATTGTAAGGCACGATGGAGGAGTCTGTCCGCCTTCACTGTGAGGTGATAGCGCCGGCATTGCCAACACACCGAGGTCAACACTGGCAGGATGGTGGCTGCCATGGAGACCTTGGTCCAGGACGTCACTCCTGCACTGCTGCACGGGCTCAACTCCATCACTGATGCCATCCAAAAGGGTGCACGCGAGAGGGGTTTAGAGCAGCTCGATCTCACTCCTGCTACCCCTTCTCCTCAAAGAGTCATCCTGGGGTCCTCGGGCACCCAGAGGGAGAAGGATCAGCAGGACCCTGGGCCCATCCATACAGGTGATTCCAGGAGTATCTACCCAACCGAATCCCCTCTTCCTGTGACCTCAGCAGCTCCAGCTCCACAGGCTGAGGAGGGAGTCACTGCCACACAGCAGGACCCTGAAAGCAGGCCGGGGCCCTCCAGGTCTCAGCCCCCCCAGAGGACACCCACCAAGGTCACCACAGACAGGGGGTCACACTCAGCAGGCTGCCCCCACCTCCACTGTGGATGTCCGGGGAGCACCAAGACGGAGCGGCAGGGTTAGGGAGGTTAAGGAGATGTAGTTACACAGCCTGGGACACGGGTATTAATCACTTGTACATAATGTTCACTATTGTCAGTAATCTCCCAAGAATGTCTCCCTGCCTGTGGCTCCTTGTTCTGATGAGCAGTGTTCCTGTCACTCAGATGTGAAACCTTTCTGTACAAGATAAAGGCAGGTGTCTCAGTCCAGGGCCTCTTCCCTGTGTCTGTGCAGCCTTCAGACCACAGTGATGGTCCAGCCTCACACTCCCTGGAAACATTACTGATGCCTGCACCTCGATGGTGCTGGTCATTGCTGCCAGAATGTAGTGGGCAGGTGTCACAGAGTTCCCTCATTCTCTCTGTGTGCTCTCAGCACCTTTAAGGTGGGGCTGGCCCCCATCTCTTCAGCATCTGTGACCAGTGAGGCTGTGCTCCAGCTCCTGAAGGGCTGAGGTGCTGAAGGGGGACAAAGGATCAGGTGTTTCTGAAGTTTCATGGCTGCGTCTCTATGTTATGACCCTGATCACAGAGCAAGTGAGCTGCCCTCGGCCAGACAGGAGTCAGACACTCACAGAGGCTGAGTGAAGATCTATGGAGTGTCCTCACTGCAGGTTGTCATCATCCTCCTGGAATCGAGGGACTATTAGGGCCTCCCCTGTGTCTCCCTGACAATAGCATTCTCACAGAGGGTATTGGTGCTGCCATAAGTCAGACTGGAGTCAAACATTCACAGATGCGATGTGAGGATCTATGGGGTCTTCTCACTGTATGTCGTCATCATTCTCAACAAAACTAGCAGCTATGAGGGCCTCCTAAGCACAGCTGCCTTGTCTGGACAGTGCGAGAGCCTCATCCCCGTCATCAGCACCACCGAGGACCTCCTCACCTTAATCCCCGTCAGCGTGCTCCTCATCGGAGGAGACCTCCAGCTCCTCCATCTCCTCCTCAGCCAGCTCCTCTCCCTGTTGGAGCACCAGGTTGTAAAGGGTGTAGCAGACGATGATGATGTGTGACACCCTCTGTGGACTGTATTGCAGGGCTCCACCAGACTGGTCCAGGCACCAGAACCACATCTTCAGCATCCCGATGGTCTGCTCCACCAAGTTACTGCTCCATGAGCTTCATTATAGCGTCGCTATGCTGCAGTCTGAGGCTGTCACACGGGTGTCATCAGCCACGTCCTCTGTGGGTGGCTCTTGTCCCCGAGGAGCCAACCCTGCAGCTTCTGTGTCCCTGGGAGACTGCAGGGATCTGTGAGTGACTGAGGGTGTAGGCCTCATGCACACTCCCTGGAAACCATGCACAGACCTGCAGGGTGTGTTTCTGGTGGTCGCACACCAGCTGCACGTTCAGTGAGTGGAACCCCTTGTGGTTGATGTAGTCACGGAGTGTAGCGATAGAGACCTGAACGCCATGTGGGTGCAGCTGATTCTACTCTGCACCTCTGGGAAACCTGAGATCCGGGCAAATTCAATGGCTGTTGCATCCTGTCTCTCCTGGTCCTGGGTGGAATGCACAAAGTTGTGTGCCCTTGGGCAGATGGCATCCAGGACCTCGTGGATGCATTTTTGGGTGGAGGCTTGTGAGATCCCACAGGGGTCACCTGTGGAGCCCTGAAAGGAGCCACCGGCATAGAAATTGAGCACCGCAGTCACTTTCACAGGCACTGGCAGTGGATGCCCTCCATGTCACCTTGGTGCCAAATCCTGCAGCAGCTGGCAGATGTGAGCGACCAGTTCCCTGGACATGCACAGTCTTCAGCGACACTGGTTCTTGGTCAGCTACAGGAATGAAAGGCAATGTGTATAGACCCTGGGTCCAGCTAGGCACCGACAAGCGATGGCTCACTGTGGCTCTTTGTGGTGTGTGCAGGAGCCCCAGTTTCCTCTTCCTCCTGAGGTTGCTGCTTCTGCCTCTGTACAGCCAGAAGCCTCAATCGCTCTCTCTCCTCCGTCATCTTCACTGTCTGTAGGCCATCAGGAATACAGCTCGTTCACCAGGCTCCATGGTCCTGCAGGATGAAAGACGTGGTTAACATGGATGTACTAAGAACCAGTCCAGGTTAAGTGCCCCTTAACACTTACCGGAGAGTGCTGGGGGTGTGTAGAGTTTAGTGCTCTGCATGGCTGTCTGAAACCCACCCACCTCCGCCCCATTCCACCTGACCGATTGGCAGCAGCTTTGCCCATTGGACTGCAGGCTGTGCCCTCAGCTCAGGTACAGACATTCTCCTAACCCACACTGCAAGGCTGCACTGTTAGCTTGAACCCTGGGGGAGACTGGTCCAAACCGGGATGGTGACATTGCAAAGGGGCTGTGAGCATCTCCCCCAGTGACCGCTCCATGGCCAGCTTCAGCAAGGAGATTGTACAACGTGTGCAGAAGTCCACTGAAACACTCATGAGTTTACAGTCTGTGCCCGAGGGGTGAGGAGTTCTGGAGCACTTGGTGCCACTTTCCTGCCTCTGTGTGGTTTTGAGTGGGCAGAGAGACGAGAGGGTCAACTCCAATCGTATCAATGTGGCTGCATCTGAACTGTCTCAACTTCAGAGCGATGGTCACTTTCTATAGGTTTCCTAATGTGTGACCGCTTCCCTCACCCACCCTACCCCCCACCCTACACCCCCACTCCCCACCGCACCCCCCACCCTGAATGCTGTGTGTCATAGTCAATGGCAGGGCAGCCCTTCCCCACCGCCCCCCCCCCACCACTCCCCACGAGTTGCCTCAACGGCCCCCTCCCCATCCCCCACAAATTGCCTCGATGGCTGGGCTGCCCTTAACCCTGATCCCCCAATGCCCCTCAGGCTTGAAGCCCAACAGATGACCCTGGCGAGGGGCTGCATGTTGTTACTGCGCACTCACCTCCGAGTTCCCCTCAAAGCCCAGCCCACCCAGGGCAGGCCTTTTACATGCTGTTGTGAAACACATCGGCAGGAAACTGATGGCGGGAAATGCCCCTGACGGGCTGAGTGGACGATCCTGAAGTGATTTCACCCCATCGTGAACCCGATTGCACCATATCGACCACTCAGGCCACCAATCACACGCGGTGCCAGTGGGCACATGAATTCAAGCCTATGCATAAATTGAAGTCCCCGCCCACATGACATGCATCTCTGATTTCCTGATTTATATCTTGTCCAACATCACCACTACAGTTTGGTGGTCAATAAGCAGCTCCCACCAATGTTTGCTTCCCCTTGCTGTTTCACCTCCAACCACTATTAGGGACACATAAACAAAAATACCTGGAAAAACTCAGCAGGTCTGACAGCATCTGCGGGGAGGAGCACAGTTAACGTTTCGAGTCCGAATGACTGCTCATTCATATGGCTGGGCCAGCATTTATTACCCATCCCTAGTTGCCCTTGAGAAGGTGGGGGTGAGCTGCCTTCTTGAGCCGCTGCAGTCCATGTGGTGTAGGTACACCCACAGTGCTGTTAGGGAGGGAGTTCCAGGATTTTGACCCAGCGACAGTGAAGGAACGGTGATATATTTCCAAGTCAGGACGGTGAGTGACTTGGAGGGAACTTCCTGGTGGTGGTGTTCCCATCTATCTGCTGCCCTTGTCCTTCTAGATGGTAGTGGTCGTGGGTTTGGAAGGTGCTGTCTAAGGAGCCTTGGTGAATTCCTGCAGTGCATCTTGTAGATGGTACACACACTGCTGCTACTGTGTGTCGGTGGTGGAGGGAGTGAATGTTTGTGGATGTGGTGCCAATCAAGCGGGGCTGCTTTGTCCTGGACGGTGTCCAGCTTCTTGAGTGTTCTTGGAGCTGCACTCATCCAGGCAAGTGGGGAGTATTCCATCACACTCCTGACTTGTGCCTTGTAGATGGTGGACAGGCTTTGGGGAGTCAGGAGGTGAGGTACTCATCACAGGATTCCCAGCCTCTGACCTGCTCTTGTAGCCACAGTATTTATATGGCTAGTCCAGTTCAGTTTCTGGTCAATGGTAACCCCCAGGATGTTGATAGTGGGGGATTCAGTCATGGTAATGCCATTGAATGTCAAGGGATGATGGTTAGATTCTCTCTTGTTGGAGATGGTCATTGCCTGACACTTGTGTGGTGTGAATGTTACTTGCCACTTGTCAGCCCAAGCCTGGATATTGTCCAGGTCTTGCTGCATTTGGACATGGACTGCTTCAGTATCTGAGGAGTTGCGAATGGTGCTGAACATTGTGCAATCATCAGCGAACATCCCCACTTCTGACCTTATGATGGAAAGAAAGTCCAGGCTGGAATAGATATACTTTTTGTCTCTCAGGGAATCAAAGGATCTGGGGAGTGCATGGGAAAGTAGAGTTGAGGCATAAGTTCAGATGGTATTGAATGGTGGGGTAATACAGTCTGTTCTGGTTAGACTCTAAAGGCATCAAGGGGTAAGGGGAGAGCGCGGGAGTATGACATTGAGTAGGAGGATCAGCCATGATCATATTGAATGGCAGAGCAGCCTTGAAGGGACGAATGGCCTACTCCAGTTTCTATTTTTCCATGGTTTTTCTATGTTTCTATGTTCCCCAGGATGATGGGCCATCCAGTCTATTTCTGCTCTTATTTCTTGATCTGTTGACTATGAAGGAGGAGTTAATCTCCCTTTGCTAACGCTTGTCTCTCGGAACTCATTTCATGGAGTGAACCCCAGCAGATTCTCAGGACTGTGACACCGGATGTCTGCCCCCGGTGTGTCTCACGCACTGCAGTGCACCTGCTGGCTGAGCCCGGTAAAATCCACAGTGTCACCAAACCCTCACACCAACCAACCAAGCCAAGGTGACGTGACAGAGTCTGTCAATAGCACCACAGTTTGTCAGTCCTCATATAAAACCAGGAATGCTGCCCTCACTGATATCCCAGTACCTGGAGGGAGATGTTGACCCTGGTTCCTGGATCGAGAGCAGTTAACGTTTATTAATTATCACACCAGCTAACTGCTCCCAGTTGCAGGGGTTGTCAGTTGCTGGGTAACTGGAAGGCGAATGAATCAGCAGCTCAGTCGGGTGATGATCTAACTGCTGCCATAGTCCAAGCGAGCACTGGAATCACTGCAATTTCCCCACAATCATTTTGAAGTTCCGTTCATGCTTTGCTTCACCTGGATGAAGCTGCTTCAGTTTTAGGCGTTCGCCTGTCTCTGGGTGATTATTCAAGGTGGATTCACTCTGGGGAAGGATTGGAGTTCATCTTCTTTTCCATCTCTCTGTCTGCCTTCCTGGAATTAATCTGTTCATTCTGAGTTTGAATAATGTGGCGAGATTTAAATGCAGAATTAGCATCAACTGTTTCTCAGGTAGAGAATAACAAGAGGATCAGAACCCTGCACTAGTTAGTCATTCACTGCAATATATGTGTGTGTCACCGTGTTTCTGTGTGTGTGCGCGTGTGTGAGTATGACTGTGTTTCTGTGTCTGTGTGTGTGTGTGTGTCACTGTGTTTGTATGTGTGTCACTGTGTTTCTGTGTGTGTGTGCGTGTGTGTGTGTGACTGTGTTTGTGTGTCTGTGTGTGCGTGTGTGTGTGTCACTGTGTTTGTGTGTGTGTGTCTCACTGTGTTTGTATGTGTGTCACTGTGTTTCTGTGTGTGTGTGCGTGTGTGTGTGTGACTGTGTTTGTGTCTGTGTGTGCGTGTGTGTGTGTCACTGTGTTTGTGTGTGTGTGTCTCATTGTGTTTGTATGTGTGTCACCGTGTTTCTGTGTGTGTGCGCGTGTGTGAGTATGACTGTGTTTCTGTGTCTGTGTGTGTGTGTGTCACTGTGTTTGTGTGTCTGTGTGTGCGTGTGTGTGTGTCACTGTGTTTGTGTGTGTGTCTCACTGTGTTTGTATGTGTGTGCATGTGTGTGTGTCACTGTGTTTGTGTGTGTGTCACTGTGTTTCTGTGTGTGTGTGTGTGTGTGTGACTGTGTTTGTGTGTGTGTCACCGTGTTTCTGTGTGTGTGTGCATGTGTGTGTGTGACTGTGTTTGTGTGTGTGTGCGCGTGTGTGTGTGTCACTGTGTTTGTGTGTGTGTGCCTCACTGTGTTTGTGTTTGTGTGTGTGTGTGCGTGTGTCTGTGCGTGTGTGTGTGCGTGTGTGTGCATGTGTGTGTCACTGTGTTTGTGTGTGTGTCACCGTGTTTCTGTGTGTGTGTGTGACTGTGTGTGTGTGTGTGTGTCTCACCGTGTTTGTGTGTGTGTGTGTGTACATGTGTGTGTGCGTGTGTATGTGTGTCACTGTGTTTGAGTGTGTGTGTGTGTCACTATGTTTGTGCGTGTGTGTGCATGTGTGTGTGTCACTGTGTGTGTGTGTGTCACTGTGTTTGAGTGTGTGTGTGTGTCTCTATGTTTGTGTGTGTCTGTGTGTGTGTGTGCATGTGTGTGTCACTGTGTTTGAGTGTGTGTGTGTGTCTCTATGTTTGTGTGTGTGTGTGTGTGTATGTGTGTGTGTGCGTGTGTCACTGTGTTTGTGTGTGTGTGTGACTGTGTTTGTGTGTGTGTGTCACTGTGTTTGTGTGTGTCACTGTGTGTCACTGTGTTTGTGTGTGTGTGTCTCACTGTGTTTGTGTGTGTATGTGTCACTGTGTTTGTGTGTATGTGTGTGTGTGTCACTGTGTTCGTGTGTATATGTGTGTGTGTCACTGTGTTTGTGTGTGTGTGTCACTGTGTTTGTGTGTGTGTGTATATGTCACTGTTTTGTCTGTGTGTCACTGTGTTTGTAGGTGTGTGTATATGTCACTGCATTTGAGTGTGTGTGTGTGTCTCACTGTGTTTGTATGTGTGTGTGTCGCACTGTGTTTGTGTGTGTTTGTGTGTGTGTGTGTCTCACTGTGTTTGTATGAGTGTGTGTGTCACTGTGTTTGAGTGTGTGTGTGTGTGTCTCACTGTGTTTGTGTGTGTGTCACTGTGTTTGTATGTGTGTGTGTGTGACTGTGTTTGTGTGTGTGTGTCACTGTGTTTGTGTGTGTGTGTGTATGTCACTGTGTTTTGTCTGTGTGTCACTGTGTTTGTAGGTGTGTGTGTGTCACTGTGTTTGAGTGTGTGTGTGTGTCACTGTGTTTGAGTGTGTGTGTGTGTATGTGTCTCAATGTGTTTGTGTGTGTGTCACTGTGTTTCGTGTGTGTGTGTCACTGTGTTTGAGTGTGTGTGTGTGTATGTGTCTCACTGTGTTTGTGTGTGTGTCACTGTGTTTCGTGTGTGTGTGTCACTGTGTTTGAGTGTGTGTGTGTGTCTCACTGTGTTTGAGTGTCTATGTGTCACTGTGTTTGTATGTGTGTGTGTGTCACTGTGTTTGAGTGTGTGTGTATGTGTCTCACTGTATTTGTTTGTGTGTCACTGTGTTTGTGTGTATGTGTCACTGTGTTTGTGTGTATGTGTGTGTGTGTGTGTCACTGTGTTTGTGTGTGTGTGTCACTGTGTTTGTGTGTATGTGTGTTTGTGTGTGTCACTGTGTTTGTGTGTGTGTGTGTATGTCACTGTGTTTTGTCTGTGTCACTGTGTTTGTAGGTGTGTGTGTGTCACTGTGTTTGAGTGTGTGTGTGTGTGTGTCTCACTGTGTTTGAGTGTCTATGTGTCACTGTGTTTGTATGTGTGTGTGTCACTGTGTTTGAGTGTGTGTGTGTTTCTCACTGTGTTTGTATGTGTGTGTCACTGTGTTTGTGTGTGTGTCTCACTGTGTTTGTGTGTATGTGTGTGTGTCACTGTTTTTGTGTGTGTCACTGTGTTTGTGTATGTATGTGCATGTGTGTGTCACTGTGTTTGAGTGTGTGTGTCACTGTGTTTTGTGTGTGTGTCACTGTGTTTTGTGTGTGCCACTGTGTTTGTGTGTGTGTGTGTGTGTGTCACTGTGTTTTGTGTGTGTGTCACCGTGTTTCTGTGTGTGTGTGTCACTGTGTTTTGTGCATGTGCCACTGTGTTTGTGTTTGTGTCACCGTGTTTCATGTGTGTGTGTGTCACTGTGTTTGTGTGTCACCGTGTTTCTGTGTTTGTGTGTGTGTCACTGTGTTTGTGTGTGTGTCACTGTATTTGTGTGTATGTGTGTGCGTGTGTGTGTCACTGTGCTTTGTGTGTGTGTGTCACTGTGTTTTGTGTGTGTGTGTGTCACTGTGTTTCATGTGTGTGTGTGTGCCACTGTGTTTGTGTGTGTGTGTCAACGTGTTTCTGTGTGTGTGTGTGTCACTGTGTTTGTGTGTATGTGTGTGTGTGTCACTGTGTTTGAGTGTGTATGAGTGTGTCTGTGTCACTGTGTTTGAGTGTATGTATGTGTGCCACTGTGTTTGTGTGTGTGTGTGTGTCACTGTGTTTGTGTGTGTGTGTGTGTGTGTCACTGTGTTTTGTGTGTGTCTGTGTGTCACTGTGTTTTGTGTGTGTGTGTGTGTCACTGTGTTTGTGTGTGTGTGTGTGTGTGTGTGTGTGTCACTGTGATGAATGTGTGTGTGTCACTGTGTTTGTGTGTGTGTGTTTGTGTCACTGTGTTTGTATGTGTGTGTGTCACTGTGTTTGAGAGTGTGTGCGTGTCACTGTGTTTTATGTGTGTGTGTCAATGTGTTTGTATGTGTGTGTGTCACTGTGTTTGAGTGTGTATGTGTGTGTCTCACTGTGTTTGTATGATTGTGTGTGTCACTGTGTTTGAGTGTGTGTGTGTGTGTCACTGTGTTTCTGTGTGTGTGTGTGTCACTGTGTTTTGTGTGTGTGTGTCACTGTGTTTTGTGTGTGTGTGTGTCTCACTGTGTTTGAGTGTTTATGTGTCACTGTGTTTGTGTGTGTGTCACCATGTTTCTGTGTGTGTGTTTGTCACTGTGTTTGTGTGTGTGTGTGTGTGTGTGTTACTGTGTTTGAGTGTGTGTGTGTGTCACTGTGTTCTGTGTGTGTGTCACTGTGTTTGTGTGTGTGTGTGTGTTTGTGTCACTGTGTTTGTATGTGTGTGTGTCACTGTGTTTGTATGTGTGTGTGTCACTGTGTTTGAGTGTGTGTGTGTCACTGTGTTTGAGTGTGTGTGTGTCTCACCGTGTTTGAGTGTCTATGTGTCACTGTGTTTGTATGTGTGTGTCACTTTGTGTGTATGTGTGTGTCCCTGTGTTTGTGTGTGTGTTTCACTGTGTATGTGTGTGTGTCACTGTGTTTGTGTGTGTGTCACTGTGTTTCTGTGTGTGTGTGTGTGTCACTGTGTTTCTGCGTGTGTGTGTGTCACAGTGTTTGAGTGTGTGTGTGTCACTGTGTTTGTGTGAGTGTCTTTGTGTCACTGTGTTTGTATGTGTGTGTGTGTCACTGTTTGAGTGTGTGTGTGTGTATGTGTCACTGTATTTGTATGTGTGTGTCACTGTGTTTGAGTGTGTGTGTGTGTGTGTCACTGTGTTTGAGTGTCTATGTGTCACTGTGTTTGTATGTGTGTGTCACTTTGTGTGTATGTGTGTGTCACTGTGTTTGTGTTTGTATTTGTGTGTGTCACTGTGTTTGAGTATGTGTGTGTCACTGTGTTTGAGTGTGTGTGTGTCTCACCATGTTTGAGTGTCTATGTGTCACTTTGTGTGTATGCGTGTGTCCCTGTGTTTGTGTGTGTCTCACTGTGTATGTGTGTATGTCACTGTGTTTGTATGTGTGTGTCACCGTGTTTCTGTGTGTGTCTCACTGTGTTTGAGTGTCTATGTGTCACTGTGTTTGTATGTGCGTGTCACCGTGTTTCTGTGTGTGTGTGTGTTACTGTGTTTCTCTGTGTGTGTGTCACTGTGTTTGAGTGTGTGTGTGTGTCACTGTGTTTGTGTGTGTGTGTGTGTGTGTGTCACTGTTTGAGTGTGTGTGTGTCTCACTGTGTTTGTATGTGTGTCACTGTGTTTCTGTGTGTGTGTGCGTGTGTGTGTGTGACTGTGTTTGTGTGTCTGTGTGTGCGTGTGTGTGTGTCACTGTGTTTGTGTGTGTGTGTCTCACTGTGTTTGTATGTGTGTCACTGTGTTTCTGTGTGTGTGTGCGTGTGTGTGTGTGACTGTGTTTGTGTCTGTGTGTGCGTGTGTGTGTGTCACTGTGTTTGTGTGTGTGTGTCTCATTGTGTTTGTATGTGTGTCACCGTGTTTCTGTGTGTGTGCGCGTGTGTGAGTATGACTGTGTTTCTGTGTCTGTGTGTGTGTGTGTCACTGTGTTTGTGTGTCTGTGTGTGCGTGTGTGTGTGTCACTGTGTTTGTGTGTGTGTCTCACTGTGTTTGTATGTGTGTGCATGTGTGTGTGTCACTGTGTTTGTGTGTGTGTCACTGTGTTTCTGTGTGTGTGTGTGTGTGTGTGACTGTGTTTGTGTGTGTGTCACCGTGTTTCTGTGTGTGTGTGCATGTGTGTGTGTGACTGTGTTTGTGTGTGTGTGCGCGTGTGTGTGTGTCACTGTGTTTGTGTGTGTGTGCCTCACTGTGTTTGTGTTTGTGTGTGTGTGTGCGTGTGTCTGTGCGTGTGTGTGTGCGTGTGTGTGCATGTGTGTGTCACTGTGTTTGTGTGTGTGTCACCGTGTTTCTGTGTGTGTGTGTGACTGTGTGTGTGTGTGTGTGTCTCACCGTGTTTGTGTGTGTGTGTGTGTACATGTGTGTGTGCGTGTGTATGTGTGTCACTGTGTTTGAGTGTGTGTGTGTGTCACTATGTTTGTGCGTGTGTGTGCATGTGTGTGTGTCACTGTGTGTGTGTGTGTCACTGTGTTTGAGTGTGTGTGTGTGTCTCTATGTTTGTGTGTGTCTGTGTGTGTGTGTGCATGTGTGTGTCACTGTGTTTGAGTGTGTGTGTGTGTCTCTATGTTTGTGTGTGTGTGTGTGTGTATGTGTGTGTGTGCGTGTGTCACTGTGTTTGTGTGTGTGTGTGACTGTGTTTGTGTGTGTGTGTCACTGTGTTTGTGTGTGTCACTGTGTGTCACTGTGTTTGTGTGTGTGTGTCTCACTGTGTTTGTGTGTGTATGTGTCACTGTGTTTGTGTGTATGTGTGTGTGTGTCACTGTGTTCGTGTGTATATGTGTGTGTGTCACTGTGTTTGTGTGTGTGTGTCACTGTGTTTGTGTGTGTGTGTATATGTCACTGTTTTGTCTGTGTGTCACTGTGTTTGTAGGTGTGTGTATATGTCACTGCATTTGAGTGTGTGTGTGTGTCTCACTGTGTTTGTATGTGTGTGTGTCGCACTGTGTTTGTGTGTGTTTGTGTGTGTGTGTGTCTCACTGTGTTTGTATGAGTGTGTGTGTCACTGTGTTTGAGTGTGTGTGTGTGTGTCTCACTGTGTTTGTGTGTGTGTCACTGTGTTTGTATGTGTGTGTGTGTGACTGTGTTTGTGTGTGTGTGTCACTGTGTTTGTGTGTGTGTGTGTATGTCACTGTGTTTTGTCTGTGTGTCACTGTGTTTGTAGGTGTGTGTGTGTCACTGTGTTTGAGTGTGTGTGTGTGTCACTGTGTTTGAGTGTGTGTGTGTGTATGTGTCTCAATGTGTTTGTGTGTGTGTCACTGTGTTTCGTGTGTGTGTGTCACTGTGTTTGAGTGTGTGTGTGTGTATGTGTCTCACTGTGTTTGTGTGTGTGTCACTGTGTTTCGTGTGTGTGTGTCACTGTGTTTGAGTGTGTGTGTGTGTCTCACTGTGTTTGAGTGTCTATGTGTCACTGTGTTTGTATGTGTGTGTGTGTCACTGTGTTTGAGTGTGTGTGTATGTGTCTCACTGTATTTGTTTGTGTGTCACTGTGTTTGTGTGTATGTGTCACTGTGTTTGTGTGTATGTGTGTGTGTGTGTGTCACTGTGTTTGTGTGTGTGTGTCACTGTGTTTGTGTGTATGTGTGTTTGTGTGTGTCACTGTGTTTGTGTGTGTGTGTGTATGTCACTGTGTTTTGTCTGTGTCACTGTGTTTGTAGGTGTGTGTGTGTCACTGTGTTTGAGTGTGTGTGTGTGTGTGTCTCACTGTGTTTGAGTGTCTATGTGTCACTGTGTTTGTATGTGTGTGTGTCACTGTGTTTGAGTGTGTGTGTGTTTCTCACTGTGTTTGTATGTGTGTGTCACTGTGTTTGTGTGTGTGTCTCACTGTGTTTGTGTGTATGTGTGTGTGTCACTGTTTTTGTGTGTGTCACTGTGTTTGTGTATGTATGTGCATGTGTGTGTCACTGTGTTTGAGTGTGTGTGTCACTGTGTTTTGTGTGTGTGTCACTGTGTTTTGTGTGTGCCACTGTGTTTGTGTGTGTGTGTGTGTGTCACTGTGTTTTGTGTGTGTGTCACCGTGTTTCTGTGTGTGTGTGTCACTGTGTTTTGTGCATGTGCCACTGTGTTTGTGTTTGTGTCACCGTGTTTCATGTGTGTGTGTGTCACTGTGTTTGTGTGTCACCGTGTTTCTGTGTTTGTGTGTGTGTCACTGTGTTTGTGTGTGTGTCACTGTATTTGTGTGTATGTGTGTGCGTGTGTGTGTCACTGTGCTTTGTGTGTGTGTGTCACTGTGTTTTGTGTGTGTGTGTGTCACTGTGTTTCATGTGTGTGTGTGTGCCACTGTGTTTGTGTGTGTGTGTCAACGTGTTTCTGTGTGTGTGTGTGTCACTGTGTTTGTGTGTATGTGTGTGTGTGTCACTGTGTTTGAGTGTGTATGAGTGTGTCTGTGTCACTGTGTTTGAGTGTATGTATGTGTGCCACTGTGTTTGTGTGTGTGTGTGTGTCACTGTGTTTGTGTGTGTGTGTGTGTGTGTCACTGTGTTTTGTGTGTGTCTGTGTGTCACTGTGTTTTGTGTGTGTGTGTGTGTCACTGTGTTTGTGTGTGTGTGTGTGTGTGTGTGTGTGTCACTGTGATGAATGTGTGTGTGTCACTGTGTTTGTGTGTGTGTGTTTGTGTCACTGTGTTTGTATGTGTGTGTGTCACTGTGTTTGAGAGTGTGTGCGTGTCACTGTGTTTTATGTGTGTGTGTCAATGTGTTTGTATGTGTGTGTGTCACTGTGTTTGAGTGTGTATGTGTGTGTCTCACTGTGTTTGTATGATTGTGTGTGTCACTGTGTTTGAGTGTGTGTGTGTGTGTCACTGTGTTTCTGTGTGTGTGTGTGTCACTGTGTTTTGTGTGTGTGTGTCACTGTGTTTTGTGTGTGTGTGTGTCTCACTGTGTTTGAGTGTTTATGTGTCACTGTGTTTGTGTGTGTGTCACCATGTTTCTGTGTGTGTGTTTGTCACTGTGTTTGTGTGTGTGTGTGTGTGTGTGTTACTGTGTTTGAGTGTGTGTGTGTGTCACTGTGTTCTGTGTGTGTGTCACTGTGTTTGTGTGTGTGTGTGTGTTTGTGTCACTGTGTTTGTATGTGTGTGTGTCACTGTGTTTGTATGTGTGTGTGTCACTGTGTTTGAGTGTGTGTGTGTCACTGTGTTTGAGTGTGTGTGTGTCTCACCGTGTTTGAGTGTCTATGTGTCACTGTGTTTGTATGTGTGTGTCACTTTGTGTGTATGTGTGTGTCCCTGTGTTTGTGTGTGTGTTTCACTGTGTATGTGTGTGTGTCACTGTGTTTGTGTGTGTGTCACTGTGTTTCTGTGTGTGTGTGTGTGTCACTGTGTTTCTGCGTGTGTGTGTGTCACAGTGTTTGAGTGTGTGTGTGTCACTGTGTTTGTGTGAGTGTCTTTGTGTCACTGTGTTTGTATGTGTGTGTGTGTCACTGTTTGAGTGTGTGTGTGTGTATGTGTCACTGTATTTGTATGTGTGTGTCACTGTGTTTGAGTGTGTGTGTGTGTGTGTCACTGTGTTTGAGTGTCTATGTGTCACTGTGTTTGTATGTGTGTGTCACTTTGTGTGTATGTGTGTGTCACTGTGTTTGTGTTTGTATTTGTGTGTGTCACTGTGTTTGAGTATGTGTGTGTCACTGTGTTTGAGTGTGTGTGTGTCTCACCATGTTTGAGTGTCTATGTGTCACTTTGTGTGTATGCGTGTGTCCCTGTGTTTGTGTGTGTCTCACTGTGTATGTGTGTATGTCACTGTGTTTGTATGTGTGTGTCACCGTGTTTCTGTGTGTGTCTCACTGTGTTTGAGTGTCTATGTGTCACTGTGTTTGTATGTGCGTGTCACCGTGTTTCTGTGTGTGTGTGTGTTACTGTGTTTCTCTGTGTGTGTGTCACTGTGTTTGAGTGTGTGTGTGTGTCACTGTGTTTGTGTGTGTGTGTGTGTGTGTGTCACTGTTTGAGTGTGTGTGTGTCTCACTGTGTTTGTATGTGTGTCTCACTGTGTTTGTGTGTGTGTGTCTCACTGTGTTTGTATGTGTGTGTGTCACTGTGTTTGAGTGTGTGTGTTTGTGTCTCACTGTGTTTGTGTGTGTGTCACTGTGTTTGTGTGTGTGTCACTGTGTTTGAGTGTGTGTGTGTCTCACTGTGTTTGTGTGTGTGTCACTGTGTTTGTGTGTGTATCACTGTGTTTGAGTGTGTGTGTGTGTCACTGTGTTTTGTGTGTATGTGTGTGTGTGTGCCACTGTGTTGTGTGTTTGTGTGTGTGTCACTGTGTTTCGTGTGTGTGTGTCACTGTTTTGTGTGTGTGTGTCTCACTGTGTTTGAGTGTTTATGTGTCACTTTGTTTGTGTGTGTGTCACCGTGTTTCTGTGTGTGTGTGTGTGTGTGTCACTGTGTTTGAGTGTGTGTACTGTGTTTGTGTGTGTGTGTGTTTGTGTCACTGTGTTTGTATGTGTGTGTGTGTCACTGTGTTTGAGTGTCTATGTGTCACTGTGTTTTATGTGTGTGTCACTGTGTTTGTGTGTATGTGTGTATGTCACTGTGTTTGTGTGTGTGCCTCACTATGTTTCTGTGTATGTGTGTGTGTCACTGTGTTTGTGTGTGTGTCACTGTGTTTGTGTGTGTGTGTTACTGTGTTTTGTGTGTGTGTGTGTGTGCGACTGTGTTTGAGTGTGTGTCACTGTGATTGAGTATGTGTGTGTGTCACTGTGTTTTGTGTGTATGTGTCACTGTGTTTTGTGTGTGTGTGTGTCACTGTGTTTGAGTGTGTGTGTGTGTCACTGTGTTTCGTGTGTGTGTGTTACTGTGTTTGAGTGTGTGTCACTGTGTTTCTGTGTGTGTGTGTGTGTCACTGTGTTTCTGCATGTGTGTGTGTCACAGTGTTTGAGTGTGTGTGTGTCACTGTGTTTGTGTGAGTGTCTTTGTGTCACTGTGTTTGTATGTGTGTGTGTGTCACTGTTTGAGTGTGTGTGTGTGTATGTGTCACTGTATTTGTATGTGTGTGTCACTGTGTTTGAGTGTGTGTGTGTGTGTGTCACTGTGTTTGAGTGTCTATGTGTCACTGTGTTTGTATGTGTGTGTCACTTTGTGTGTATGTGTGTGTCACTGTGTTTGTGTTTGTATTTGTGTGTGTCACTGTGTTTGAGTATGTGTGTGTCACTGTGTTTGAGTGTGTGTGTGTCTCACCATGTTTGAGTGTCTATGTGTCACTTTGTGTGTATGCGTGTGTCCCTGTGTTTGTGTGTGTCTCACTGTGTATGTGTGTGTGTCACTGTGTTTGTATGTGTGTGTCACCGTGTTTCTGTGTGTGTCTCACTGTGTTTGAGTGTCTATGTGTCACTGTGTTTGTATGTGCGTGTCACCGTGTTTCTGTGTGTGTGTGTGTTACTGTGTTTCTCTGTGTGTGTGTCACTGTGTTTGAGTGTGTGTGTGTGTCACTGTGTTTGTGTGTGTGTGTGTGTGTGTGTCACTGTTTGAGTGTGTGTGTGTCTCACTGTGTTTGTATGTGTGTCTCACTGTGTTTGTGTGTGTGTCTCACTGTGTTTGTATGTGTGTGTGTCACTGTGTTTGAGTGTGTGTGTGTGTGTCTCACTGTGTTTGTGTGTGTGTCACTGTGTTTGTGTGTGTGTCACTGTGTTTGAGTGTGTGTGTGTCTCACTGTGTTTGTGTGTGTGTCACTGTGTTTGTGTGTGTGTGTGTGTGTGTGTGCCACTGTGTTGTGTGTTTGTGTGTGTGTCACTGTGTTTCGTGTGTGTGTGTCACTGTTTTGTGTGTGTGTGTCTCACTGTGTTTGAGTGTTTATGTGTCACTTTGTTTGTGTGTGTGTCACTGTGTTTGAGTGTGTGTGTGTGTATGTGTCTCACTGTGTTTGTGTGTGTGTCACTGTGTTTCGTGTGTGTGTGTCACTGTGTTTGAGTGTGTGTGTGTGTCTCACTGTGTTTGAGTGTCTATGTGTCACTGTGTTTGTATGTGTGTGTGTGTCACTGTGTTTGAGTGTGTGTGTATGTGTCTCACTGTATTTGTTTGTGTGTCACTGTGTTTGTGTGTATGTGTCACTGTGTTTGTGTGTATGTATTTGTTTGTGTGTCACTGTGTTTGTGTGTATGTGTCACTGTGTTTGTGTGTATGTGTGTGTGTGTGTGTCACTGTGTTTGTGTGTGTGTGTCACTGTGTTTGTGTGTATGTGTGTTTGTGTGTGTCACTGTGTTTGTGTGTGTGTGTGTATGTCACTGTGTTTTGTCTGTGTCACTGTGTTTGTAGGTGTGTGTGTGTCACTGTGTTTGAGTGTGTGTGTGTGTGTGTCTCACTGTGTTTGAGTGTCTATGTGTCACTGTGTTTGTATGTGTGTGTGTCACTGTGTTTGAGTGTGTGTGTGTTTCTCACTGTGTTTGTATGTGTGTGTCACTGTGTTTGTGTGTGTGTCTCACTGTGTTTGTGTGTATGTGTGTGTGTCACTGTTTTTGTGTGTGTCACTGTGTTTGTGTATGTATGTGCATGTGTGTGTCACTGTGTTTGAGTGTGTGTGTCACTGTGTTTTGTGTGTGTGTCACTGTGTTTTGTGTGTGCCACTGTGTTTGTGTGTGTGTGTGTGTGTGTCACTGTGTTTTGTGTGTGTGTCACCGTGTTTCTGTGTGTGTGTGTCACTGTGTTTTGTGCATGTGCCACTGTGTTTGTGTTTGTGTCACCGTGTTTCATGTGTGTGTGTGTCACTGTGTTTGTGTGTCACCGTGTTTCTGTGTTTGTGTGTGTGTCACTGTGTTTGTGTGTGTGTCACTGTATTTGTGTGTATGTGTGTGCGTGTGTGTGTCACTGTGCTTTGTGTGTGTGTGTCACTGTGTTTTGTGTGTGTGTGTGTCACTGTGTTTCATGTGTGTGTGTGTGCCACTGTGTTTGTGTGTGTGTGTCAACGTGTTTCTGTGTGTGTGTGTGTCACTGTGTTTGTGTGTATGTGTGTGTGTGTCACTGTGTTTGAGTGTGTATGAGTGTGTCTGTGTCACTGTGTTTGAGTGTATGTATGTGTGCCACTGTGTTTGTGTGTGTGTGTGTGTCACTGTGTTTGTGTGTGTGTGTGTGTGTGTCACTGTGTTTTGTGTGTGTCTGTGTGTCACTGTGTTTTGTGTGTGTGTGTGTGTCACTGTGTTTGTGTGTGTGTGTGTGTGTGTCACTGTGATGAATGTGTGTGTGTCACTGTGTTTGTGTGTATGTGTTTGTGTCACTGTGTTTGTATGTGTGTGTGTCACTGTGTTTGAGAGTGTGTGCGTGTCACTGTGTTTTATGTGTGTGTGTCAATGTGTTTGTATGTGTGTGTGTCACTGTGTTTGAGTGTGTATGTGTGTGTCTCACTGTGTTTGTATGATTGTGTGTGTCACTGTGTTTGAGTGTGTGTGTGTGTGTCACTGTGTTTCTGTGTGTGTGTGTGTCACTGTGTTTTGTGTGTGTGTGTCACTGTGTTTTGTGTGTGTGTGTGTCTCACTGTGTTTGAGTGTTTATGTGTCACTGTGTTTGTGTGTGTGTCACCATGTTTCTGTGTGTGTGTTTGTCACTGTGTTTGTGTGTGTGTGTGTGTGTGTGTTACTGTGTTTGAGTGTGTGTGTGTGTCACTGTGTTCTGTGTGTGTGTCACTGTGTTTGTGTGTGTGTGTGTGTTTGTGTCACTGTGTTTGTATGTGTGTGTGTCACTGTGTTTGTATGTGTGTGTGTCACTGTGTTTGAGTGTGTGTGTGTCACTGTGTTTGAGTGTGTGTGTGTCTCACCGTGTTTGAGTGTCTATGTGTCACTGTGTTTGTATGTGTGTGTCACTTTGTGTGTATGTGTGTGTCCCTGTGTTTGTGTGTGTGTTTCACTGTGTATGTGTGTGTGTCACTGTGTTTGTGTGTGTGTCACTGTGTTTCTGTGTGTGTGTGTGTGTCACTGTGTTTCTGCGTGTGTGTGTGTCACAGTGTTTGAGTGTGTGTGTGTCACTGTGTTTGTGTGAGTGTCTTTGTGTCACTGTGTTTGTATGTGTGTGTGTGTCACTGTTTGAGTGTGTGTGTGTGTATGTGTCACTGTATTTGTATGTGTGTGTCACTGTGTTTGAGTGTGTGTGTGTGTGTGTGTCACTGTGTTTGAGTGTCTATGTGTCACTGTGTTTGTATGTGTGTGTCACTTTGTGTGTATGTGTGTGTCACTGTGTTTGTGTTTGTATTTGTGTGTGTCACTGTGTTTGAGTATGTGTGTGTCACTGTGTTTGAGTGTGTGTGTGTCTCACCATGTTTGAGTGTCTATGTGTCACTTTGTGTGTATGCGTGTGTCCCTGTGTTTGTGTGTGTCTCACTGTGTATGTGTGTGTGTCACTGTGTTTGTATGTGTGTGTCACCGTGTTTCTGTGTGTGTCTCACTGTGTTTGAGTGTCTATGTGTCACTGTGTTTGTATGTGCGTGTCACCGTGTTTCTGTGTGTGTGTGTGTTACTGTGTTTCTCTGTGTGTGTGTCACTGTGTTTGAGTGTGTGTGTGTGTCACTGTGTTTGTGTGTGTGTGTGTGTGTGTGTCACTGTTTGAGTGTGTGTGTGTCTCACTGTGTTTGTATGTGTGTCTCACTGTGTTTGTGTGTGTGTCTCACTGTGTTTGTATGTGTGTGTGTCACTGTGTTTGAGTGTGTGTGTGTGTGTCTCACTGTGTTTGTGTGTGTGTCACTGTGTTTGTGTGTGTGTCACTGTGTTTGAGTGTGTGTGTGTCTCACTGTGTTTGTGTGTGTGTCACTGTGTTTGTGTGTGTGTCACTGTGTTTGAGTGTGTGTGTGTGTCACTGTGTTTTGTGTGTATGTGTGTGTGTGTGCCACTGTGTTGTGTGTTTGTGTGTGTGTCACTGTGTTTCGTGTGTGTGTGTCACTGTTTTGTGTGTGTGTGTCTCACTGTGTTTGAGTGTTTATGTGTCACTTTGTTTGTGTGTGTGTCACCGTGTTTCTGTGTGTGTGTGTGTGTGTCACTGTGTTTGAGTGTGTGTACTGTGTTTGTGTGTGTGTGTGTTTGTGTCACTGTGTTTGTATGTGTGTGTGTGTGTCACTGTGTTTGAGTGTCTATGTGTCACTGTGTTTTATGTGTGTGTCACTGTGTTTGTGTGTATGTGTGTATGTCACTGTGTTTGTGTGTGTGCCTCACTGTGTTTCTGTGTATGTGTGTGTGTCACTGTGTTTGTGTGTGTGTCACTGTGTTTGTGTGTGTGTGTTACTGTGTTTTGTGTGTGTGTGTGTGTGCGACTGTGTTTGAGTGTGTGTCACTGTGATTGAGTGTGTGTGTGTGTCACTGTGTTTTGTGTGTATGTGTCACTGTGTTTTGTGTGTGTGTGTGTGTCACTGTGTTTGAGTGTGTGTGTGTGTCACTGTGTTTCGTGTGTGTGTGTTACTGTGTTTGAGTGTGTGTCACTGTGTTTCTGTGTGTGTGTGTGTGTCACTGTGTTTCTGCATGTGTGTGTGTCACAGTGTTTGAGTGTGTGTGTGTCACTGTGTTTGTGTGAGTGTCTTTGTGTCACTGTGTTTGTATGTGTGTGTGTGTCACTGTTTGAGTGTGTGTGTGTGTATGTGTCACTGTATTTGTATGTGTGTGTCACTGTGTTTGAGTGTGTGTGTGTGTGTCTCACTGTGTTTGAGTGTCTATGTGTCACTGTGTTTGTATGTGTGTGTCACTTTGTGTGTATGTGTGTGTCACTGTGTTTGTGTTTGTATTTGTGTGTGTCACTGTGTTTGAGTATGTGTGTGTCACTGTGTTTGAGTGTGTGTGTGTCTCACCATGTTTGAGTGTCTATGTGTCACTTTGTGTGTATGCGTGTGTCCCTGTGTTTGTGTGTGTCTCACTGTGTATGTGTGTGTGTCACTGTGTTTGTATGTGTGTGTCACCGTGTTTCTGTGTGTGTCTCACTGTGTTTGAGTGTCTATGTGTCACTGTGTTTGTATGTGCGTGTCACCGTGTTTCTGTGTGTGTGTGTGTTACTGTGTTTCTCTGTGTGTGTGTCACTGTGTTTGAGTGTGTGTGTGTGTCACTGTGTTTGTGTGTGTGTGTGTGTGTGTGTCACTGTTTGAGTGTGTGTGTGTCTCACTGTGTTTGTATGTGTGTCTCACTGTGTTTGTGTGTGTGTCTCACTGTGTTTGTATGTGTGTGTGTCACTGTGTTTGAGTGTGGGTGTGTGTGTCTCACTGTGTTTGTGTGTGTGTCACTGTGTTTGTGTGTGTGTCACTGTGTTTGAGTGTGTGTGTGTCTCACTGTGTTTGTGTGTGTGTCACTGTGTTTGTGTGTGTGTCACTGTGTTTGAGTGTGTGTGTGTGTCACTGTGTTTTGTGTGTATGTGTGTGTGTGTGCCACTGTGTTGTGTGTTTGTGTGTGTGTCACTGTGTTTCGTGTGTGTGTGTCACTGTTTTGTGTGTGTGTGTCTCACTGTGTTTGAGTGTTTATGTGTCACTTTGTTTGTGTGTGTGTCACCGTGTTTCTGTGTGTGTGTGTGTGTGTCACTGTGTTTGAGTGTGTGTACTGTGTTTGTGTGTGTGTGTGTTTGTGTCACTGTGTTTGTATGTGTGTGTGTGTCACTGTGTTTGAGTGTCTATGTGTCACTGTGTTTTATGTGTGTGTCACTGTGTTTGTGTGTATGTGTGTATGTCACTGTGTTTGTGTGTGTGCCTCACTGTGTTTCTGTGTATGTGTGTGTGTCACTGTGTTTGTGTGTGTGTCACTGTGTTTGTGTGTGTGTGTTACTGTGTTTTGTGTGTGTGTGTGTGTGCGACTGTGTTTGAGTGTGTGTCACTGTGATTGAGTGTGTGTGTGTGTCACTGTGTTTTGTGTGTATGTGTCACTGTGTTTTGTGTGTGTGTGTGTGTCACTGTGTTTGAGTGTGTGTGTGTGTCACTGTGTTTCGTGTGTGTGTGTTACTGTGTTTGAGTGTGTGTCACTGTGTTTCTGTGTGTGTGTGTGTGTCACTGTGTTTCTGCATGTGTGTGTGTCACAGTGTTTGAGTGTGTGTGTGTCACTGTGTTTGTGTGAGTGTCTTTGTGTCACTGTGTTTGTATGTGTGTGTGTGTCACTGTTTGAGTGTGTGTGTGTGTATGTGTCACTGTATTTGTATGTGTGTGTCACTGTGTTTGAGTGTGTGTGTGTGTGTGTCACTGTGTTTGAGTGTCTATGTGTCACTGTGTTTGTATGTGTGTGTCACTTTGTGTGTATGTGTGTGTCACTGTGTTTGTGTTTGTATTTGTGTGTGTCACTGTGTTTGAGTATGTGTGTGTCACTGTGTTTGAGTGTGTGTGTGTCTCACCATGTTTGAGTGTCTATGTGTCACTTTGTGTGTATGCGTGTGTCCCTGTGTTTGTGTGTGTCTCACTGTGTATGTGTGTGTGTCACTGTGTTTGTATGTGTGTGTCACCGTGTTTCTGTGTGTGTCTCACTGTGTTTGAGTGTCTATGTGTCACTGTGTTTGTATGTGCGTGTCACCGTGTTTCTGTGTGTGTGTGTGTTACTGTGTTTCTCTGTGTGTGTGTCACTGTGTTTGAGTGTGTGTGTGTGTCACTGTGTTTGTGTGTGTGTGTGTGTGTGTGTCACTGTTTGAGTGTGTGTGTGTCTCACTGTGTTTGTATGTGTGTCTCACTGTGTTTGTGTGTGTGTCTCACTGTGTTTGTATGTGTGTGTGTCACTGTGTTTGAGTGTGTGTGTGTGTGTCTCACTGTGTTTGTGTGTGTGTCACTGTGTTTGTGTGTGTGTCACTGTGTTTGAGTGTGTGTGTGTCTCACTGTGTTTGTGTGTGTGTCACTGTGTTTGTGTGTGTGTGTGTGTGTGTGTGCCACTGTGTTGTGTGTTTGTGTGTGTGTCACTGTGTTTCGTGTGTGTGTGTCACTGTTTTGTGTGTGTGTGTCTCACTGTGTTTGAGTGTTTATGTGTCACTTTGTTTGTGTGTGTGTCACTGTGTTTGAGTGTGTGTGTGTGTATGTGTCTCACTGTGTTTGTGTGTGTGTCACTGTGTTTCGTGTGTGTGTGTCACTGTGTTTGAGTGTGTGTGTGTGTCTCACTGTGTTTGAGTGTCTATGTGTCACTGTGTTTGTATGTGTGTGTGTGTCACTGTGTTTGAGTGTGTGTGTATGTGTCTCACTGTATTTGTTTGTGTGTCACTGTGTTTGTGTGTATGTGTCACTGTGTTTGTGTGTATGTATTTGTTTGTGTGTCACTGTGTTTGTGTGTATGTGTCACTGTGTTTGTGTGTATGTGTGTGTGTGTGTGTCACTGTGTTTGTGTGTGTGTGTCACTGTGTTTGTGTGTATGTGTGTTTGTGTGTGTCACTGTGTTTGTGTGTGTGTGTGTATGTCACTGTGTTTTGTCTGTGTCACTGTGTTTGTAGGTGTGTGTGTGTCACTGTGTTTGAGTGTGTGTGTGTGTGTGTCTCACTGTGTTTGAGTGTCTATGTGTCACTGTGTTTGTATGTGTGTGTGTCACTGTGTTTGAGTGTGTGTGTGTTTCTCACTGTGTTTGTATGTGTGTGTCACTGTGTTTGTGTGTGTGTCTCACTGTGTTTGTGTGTATGTGTGTGTGTCACTGTTTTTGTGTGTGTCACTGTGTTTGTGTATGTATGTGCATGTGTGTGTCACTGTGTTTGAGTGTGTGTGTCACTGTGTTTTGTGTGTGTGTCACTGTGTTTTGTGTGTGCCACTGTGTTTGTGTGTGTGTGTGTGTGTCACTGTGTTTTGTGTGTGTGTCACCGTGTTTCTGTGTGTGTGTGTCACTGTGTTTTGTGCATGTGCCACTGTGTTTGTGTTTGTGTCACCGTGTTTCATGTGTGTGTGTGTCACTGTGTTTGTGTGTCACCGTGTTTCTGTGTTTGTGTGTGTGTCACTGTGTTTGTGTGTGTGTCACTGTATTTGTGTGTATGTGTGTGCGTGTGTGTGTCACTGTGCTTTGTGTGTGTGTGTCACTGTGTTTTGTGTGTGTGTGTGTCACTGTGTTTCATGTGTGTGTGTGTGCCACTGTGTTTGTGTGTGTGTGTCAACGTGTTTCTGTGTGTGTGTGTGTCACTGTGTTTGTGTGTATGTGTGTGTGTGTCACTGTGTTTGAGTGTGTATGAGTGTGTCTGTGTCACTGTGTTTGAGTGTATGTATGTGTGCCACTGTGTTTGTGTGTGTGTGTGTGTCACTGTGTTTGTGTGTGTGTGTGTGTGTGTCACTGTGTTTTGTGTGTGTCTGTGTGTCACTGTGTTTTGTGTGTGTGTGTGTGTCACTGTGTTTGTGTGTGTGTGTGTGTGTGTCACTGTGATGAATGTGTGTGTGTCACTGTGTTTGTGTGTATGTGTTTGTGTCACTGTGTTTGTATGTGTGTGTGTCACTGTGTTTGAGAGTGTGTGCGTGTCACTGTGTTTTATGTGTGTGTGTCAATGTGTTTGTATGTGTGTGTGTCACTGTGTTTGAGTGTGTATGTGTGTGTCTCACTGTGTTTGTATGATTGTGTGTGTCACTGTGTTTGAGTGTGTGTGTGTGTGTCACTGTGTTTCTGTGTGTGTGTGTGTCACTGTGTTTTGTGTGTGTGTGTCACTGTGTTTTGTGTGTGTGTGTGTCTCACTGTGTTTGAGTGTTTATGTGTCACTGTGTTTGTGTGTGTGTCACCATGTTTCTGTGTGTGTGTTTGTCACTGTGTTTGTGTGTGTGTGTGTGTGTGTGTTACTGTGTTTGAGTGTGTGTGTGTGTCACTGTGTTCTGTGTGTGTGTCACTGTGTTTGTGTGTGTGTGTGTGTTTGTGTCACTGTGTTTGTATGTGTGTGTGTCACTGTGTTTGTATGTGTGTGTGTCACTGTGTTTGAGTGTGTGTGTGTCACTGTGTTTGAGTGTGTGTGTGTCTCACCGTGTTTGAGTGTCTATGTGTCACTGTGTTTGTATGTGTGTGTCACTTTGTGTGTATGTGTGTGTCCCTGTGTTTGTGTGTGTGTTTCACTGTGTATGTGTGTGTGTCACTGTGTTTGTGTGTGTGTCACTGTGTTTCTGTGTGTGTGTGTGTGTCACTGTGTTTCTGCGTGTGTGTGTGTCACAGTGTTTGAGTGTGTGTGTGTCACTGTGTTTGTGTGAGTGTCTTTGTGTCACTGTGTTTGTATGTGTGTGTGTGTCACTGTTTGAGTGTGTGTGTGTGTATGTGTCACTGTATTTGTATGTGTGTGTCACTGTGTTTGAGTGTGTGTGTGTGTGTGTGTCACTGTGTTTGAGTGTCTATGTGTCACTGTGTTTGTATGTGTGTGTCACTTTGTGTGTATGTGTGTGTCACTGTGTTTGTGTTTGTATTTGTGTGTGTCACTGTGTTTGAGTATGTGTGTGTCACTGTGTTTGAGTGTGTGTGTGTCTCACCATGTTTGAGTGTCTATGTGTCACTTTGTGTGTATGCGTGTGTCCCTGTGTTTGTGTGTGTCTCACTGTGTATGTGTGTGTGTCACTGTGTTTGTATGTGTGTGTCACCGTGTTTCTGTGTGTGTCTCACTGTGTTTGAGTGTCTATGTGTCACTGTGTTTGTATGTGCGTGTCACCGTGTTTCTGTGTGTGTGTGTGTTACTGTGTTTCTCTGTGTGTGTGTCACTGTGTTTGAGTGTGTGTGTGTGTCACTGTGTTTGTGTGTGTGTGTGTGTGTGTGTCACTGTTTGAGTGTGTGTGTGTCTCACTGTGTTTGTATGTGTGTCTCACTGTGTTTGTGTGTGTGTCTCACTGTGTTTGTATGTGTGTGTGTCACTGTGTTTGAGTGTGTGTGTGTGTGTCTCACTGTGTTTGTGTGTGTGTCACTGTGTTTGTGTGTGTGTCACTGTGTTTGAGTGTGTGTGTGTCTCACTGTGTTTGTGTGTGTGTCACTGTGTTTGTGTGTGTGTCACTGTGTTTGAGTGTGTGTGTGTGTCACTGTGTTTTGTGTGTATGTGTGTGTGTGTGCCACTGTGTTGTGTGTTTGTGTGTGTGTCACTGTGTTTCGTGTGTGTGTGTCACTGTTTTGTGTGTGTGTGTCTCACTGTGTTTGAGTGTTTATGTGTCACTTTGTTTGTGTGTGTGTCACCGTGTTTCTGTGTGTGTGTGTGTGTGTCACTGTGTTTGAGTGTGTGTACTGTGTTTGTGTGTGTGTGTGTTTGTGTCACTGTGTTTGTATGTGTGTGTGTGTGTCACTGTGTTTGAGTGTCTATGTGTCACTGTGTTTTATGTGTGTGTCACTGTGTTTGTGTGTATGTGTGTATGTCACTGTGTTTGTGTGTGTGCCTCACTGTGTTTCTGTGTATGTGTGTGTGTCACTGTGTTTGTGTGTGTGTCACTGTGTTTGTGTGTGTGTGTTACTGTGTTTTGTGTGTGTGTGTGTGTGCGACTGTGTTTGAGTGTGTGTCACTGTGATTGAGTGTGTGTGTGTGTCACTGTGTTTTGTGTGTATGTGTCACTGTGTTTTGTGTGTGTGTGTGTGTCACTGTGTTTGAGTGTGTGTGTGTGTCACTGTGTTTCGTGTGTGTGTGTTACTGTGTTTGAGTGTGTGTCACTGTGTTTCTGTGTGTGTGTGTGTGTCACTGTGTTTCTGCATGTGTGTGTGTCACAGTGTTTGAGTGTGTGTGTGTCACTGTGTTTGTGTGAGTGTCTTTGTGTCACTGTGTTTGTATGTGTGTGTGTGTCACTGTTTGAGTGTGTGTGTGTGTATGTGTCACTGTATTTGTATGTGTGTGTCACTGTGTTTGAGTGTGTGTGTGTGTGTCTCACTGTGTTTGAGTGTCTATGTGTCACTGTGTTTGTATGTGTGTGTCACTTTGTGTGTATGTGTGTGTCACTGTGTTTGTGTTTGTATTTGTGTGTGTCACTGTGTTTGAGTATGTGTGTGTCACTGTGTTTGAGTGTGTGTGTGTCTCACCATGTTTGAGTGTCTATGTGTCACTTTGTGTGTATGCGTGTGTCCCTGTGTTTGTGTGTGTCTCACTGTGTATGTGTGTGTGTCACTGTGTTTGTATGTGTGTGTCACCGTGTTTCTGTGTGTGTCTCACTGTGTTTGAGTGTCTATGTGTCACTGTGTTTGTATGTGCGTGTCACCGTGTTTCTGTGTGTGTGTGTGTTACTGTGTTTCTCTGTGTGTGTGTCACTGTGTTTGAGTGTGTGTGTGTGTCACTGTGTTTGTGTGTGTGTGTGTGTGTGTGTCACTGTTTGAGTGTGTGTGTGTCTCACTGTGTTTGTATGTGTGTCTCACTGTGTTTGTGTGTGTGTCTCACTGTGTTTGTATGTGTGTGTGTCACTGTGTTTGAGTGTGTGTGTGTGTGTCTCACTGTGTTTGTGTGTGTGTCACTGTGTTTGTGTGTGTGTCACTGTGTTTGAGTGTGTGTGTGTCTCACTGTGTTTGTGTGTGTGTGTCACTGTGTTTGTGTGTGTGTGTGTGTGTGTGCCACTGTGTTGTGTGTTTGTGTGTGTGTCACTGTGTTTCGTGTGTGTGTGTCACTGTTTTGTGTGTGTGTGTCTCACTGTGTTTGAGTGTTTATGTGTCACTTTGTTTGTGTGTGTGTCACTGTGTTTGAGTGTGTGTGTGTGTATGTGTCTCACTGTGTTTGTGTGTGTGTCACTGTGTTTCGTGTGTGTGTGTCACTGTGTTTGAGTGTGTGTGTGTGTCTCACTGTGTTTGAGTGTCTATGTGTCACTGTGTTTGTATGTGTGTGTGTGTCACTGTGTTTGAGTGTGTGTGTATGTGTCTCACTGTATTTGTTTGTGTGTCACTGTGTTTGTGTGTATGTGTCACTGTGTTTGTGTGTATGTGTGTGTGTGTGTGTCACTGTGTTTGTGTGTGTGTGTCACTGTGTTTGTGTGTATGTGTGTGTGTGTGTGTCACTGTGTTTGTGTGTGTGTGTCACTGTGTTTGTGTGTATGTGTGTTTGTGTGTGTCACTGTGTTTGTGTGTGTGTGTGTATGTCACTGTGTTTTGTCTGTGTCACTGTGTTTGTAGGTGTGTGTGTGTCACTGTGTTTGAGTGTGTGTGTGTGTGTGTCTCACTGTGTTTGAGTGTCTATGTGTCACTGTGTTTGTATGTGTGTGTGTCACTGTGTTTGAGTGTGTGTGTGTTTCTCACTGTGTTTGTATGTGTGTGTCACTGTGTTTGTGTGTGTGTCTCACTGTGTTTGTGTGTATGTGTGTGTGTCACTGTTTTTGTGTGTGTCACTGTGTTTGTGTATGTATGTGCATGTGTGTGTCACTGTGTTTGAGTGTGTGTGTCACTGTGTTTTGTGTGTGTGTCACTGTGTTTTGTGTGTGCCACTGTGTTTGTGTGTGTGTGTGTGTTTGTGTCACTGTGTTTGTATGTGTGTGTGTCACTGTGTTTGTATGTGTGTGTGTCACTGTGTTTGAGTGTGTGTGTGTCACTGTGTTTGAGTGTGTGTGTGTCTCACCGTGTTTGAGTGTCTATGTGTCACTGTGTTTGTATGTGTGTGTCACTTTGTGTGTATGTGTGTGTCCCTGTGTTTGTGTGTGTGTTTCACTGTGTATGTGTGTGTGTCACTGTGTTTGTGTGTGTGTCACTGTGTTTCTGTGTGTGTGTGTGTGTCACTGTGTTTCTGCGTGTGTGTGTGTCACAGTGTTTGAGTGTGTGTGTGTCACTGTGTTTGTGTGAGTGTCTTTGTGTCACTGTGTTTGTATGTGTGTGTGTGTCACTGTTTGAGTGTGTGTGTGTGTATGTGTCACTGTATTTGTATGTGTGTGTCACTGTGTTTGAGTGTGTGTGTGTGTGTGTCACTGTGTTTGAGTGTCTATGTGTCACTGTGTTTGTATGTGTGTGTCACTTTGTGTGTATGTGTGTGTCACTGTGTTTGTGTTTGTATTTGTGTGTGTCACTGTGTTTGAGTATGTGTGTGTCACTGTGTTTGAGTGTGTGTGTGTCTCACCATGTTTGAGTGTCTATGTGTCACTTTGTGTGTATGCGTGTGTCCCTGTGTTTGTGTGTGTCTCACTGTGTATGTGTGTGTGTCACTGTGTTTGTATGTGTGTGTCACCGTGTTTCTGTGTGTGTCTCACTGTGTTTGAGTGTCTATGTGTCACTGTGTTTGTATGTGCGTGTCACCGTGTTTCTGTGTGTGTGTGTGTTACTGTGTTTCTCTGTGTGTGTGTCACTGTGTTTGAGTGTGTGTGTGTGTCACTGTGTTTGTGTGTGTGTGTGTGTGTGTGTCACTGTTTGAGTGTGTGTGTGTCTCACTGTGTTTGTATGTGTGTCTCACTGTGTTTGTGTGTGTGTCTCACTGTGTTTGTATGTGTGTGTGTCACTGTGTTTGAGTGTGTGTGTGTGTGTCTCACTGTGTTTGTGTGTGTGTCACTGTGTTTGTGTGTGTGTCACTGTGTTTGAGTGTGTGTGTGTCTCACTGTGTTTGTGTGTGTGTCACTGTGTTTGTGTGTGTGTCACTGTGTTTGAGTGTGTGTGTGTGTCACTGTGTTTTGTGTGTATGTGTGTGTGTGTGCCACTGTGTTGTGTGTTTGTGTGTGTGTCACTGTGTTTCGTGTGTGTGTGTCACTGTTTTGTGTGTGTGTGTCTCACTGTGTTTGAGTGTTTATGTGTCACTTTGTTTGTGTGTGTGTCACCGTGTTTCTGTGTGTGTGTGTGTGTGTCACTGTGTTTGAGTGTGTGTACTGTGTTTGAGTGTGTGTGTGTCTCACCATGTTTGAGTGTCTATGTGTCACTTTGTGTGTATGCGTGTGTCCCTGTGTTTGTGTGTGTCTCACTGTGTATGTGTGTGTGTCACTGTGTTTGTATGTGTGTGTCACCGTGTTTCTGTGTGTGTCTCACTGTGTTTGAGTGTCTATGTGTCACTGTGTTTGTATGTGCGTGTCACCGTGTTTCTGTGTGTGTGTGTGTTACTGTGTTTCTCTGTGTGTGTGTCACTGTGTTTGAGTGTGTGTGTGTGTCACTGTGTTTGTGTGTGTGTGTGTGTGTGTGTGTCACTGTTTGAGTGTGTGTGTGTCTCACTGTGTTTGTATGTGTGTCTCACTGTGTTTGTGTGTGTGTCTCACTGTGTTTGTATGTGTGTGTGTCACTGTGTTTGAGTGTGTGTGTGTGTGTCTCACTGTGTTTGTGTGTGTGTCACTGTGTTTGTGTGTGTGTCACTGTGTTTGAGTGTGTGTGTGTCTCACTGTGTTTGTGTGTGTGTCACTGTGTTTGTGTGTGTGTGTGTGTGTGTGCCACTGTGTTGTGTGTTTGTGTGTGTGTCACTGTGTTTCGTGTGTGTGTGTCACTGTTTTGTGTGTGTGTGTCTCACTGTGTTTGAGTGTTTATGTGTCACTTTGTTTGTGTGTGTGTCACTGTGTTTGAGTGTGTGTGTGTGTATGTGTCTCACTGTGTTTGTGTGTGTGTCACTGTGTTTCGTGTGTGTGTGTCACTGTGTTTGAGTGTGTGTGTGTGTCTCACTGTGTTTGAGTGTCTATGTGTCACTGTGTTTGTATGTGTGTGTGTGTCACTGTGTTTGAGTGTGTGTGTATGTGTCTCACTGTATTTGTTTGTGTGTCACTGTGTTTGTGTGTATGTGTCACTGTGTTTGTGTGTATGTGTGTGTGTGTGTGTCACTGTGTTTGTGTGTGTGTGTCACTGTGTTTGTGTGTATGTGTGTTTGTGTGTGTCACTGTGTTTGTGTGTGTGTGTGTATGTCACTGTGTTTTGTCTGTGTCACTGTGTTTGTAGGTGTGTGTGTGTCACTGTGTTTGAGTGTGTGTGTGTGTGTGTCTCACTGTGTTTGAGTGTCTATGTGTCACTGTGTTTGTATGTGTGTGTGTCACTGTGTTTGAGTGTGTGTGTGTTTCTCACTGTGTTTGTATGTGTGTGTCACTGTGTTTGTGTGTGTGTCTCACTGTGTTTGTGTGTATGTGTGTGTGTCACTGTTTTTGTGTGTGTCACTGTGTTTGTGTATGTATGTGCATGTGTGTGTCACTGTGTTTGAGTGTGTGTGTCACTGTGTTTTGTGTGTGTGTCACTGTGTTTTGTGTGTGCCACTGTGTTTGTGTGTGTGTGTGTGTTTGTGTCACTGTGTTTATATGTGTGTGTGTCACTGTGTTTGTATGTGTGTGTGTCACTGTGTTTGAGTGTGTGTGTGTCACTGTGTTTGAGTGTGTGTGTGTCTCACCGTGTTTGAGTGTCTATGTGTCACTGTGTTTGTATGTGTGTGTCACTTTGTGTGTATGTGTGTGTCCCTGTGTTTGTGTGTGTGTTTCACTGTGTATGTGTGTGTGTCACTGTGTTTGTGTGTGTGTCACTGTGTTTCTGTGTGTGTGTGTGTATCACTGTGTTTCTGCGTGTGTGTGTGTCACAGTGTTTGAGTGTGTGTGTGTCACTGTGTTTGTGTGAGTGTCTTTGTGTCACTGTGTTTGTATGTGTGTGTGTGTCACTGTTTGAGTGTGTGTGTGTGTATGTGTCACTGTATTTGTATGTGTGTGTCACTGTGTTTGAGTGTGTGTGTGTGTGTGTCACTGTGTTTGAGTGTCTATGTGTCACTGTGTTTGTATGTGTGTGTCACTTTGTGTGTATGTGTGTGTCACTGTGTTTGTGTTTGTATTTGTGTGTGTCACTGTGTTTGAGTATGTGTGTGTCACTGTGTTTGAGTGTGTGTGTGTCTCACCATGTTTGAGTGTCTATGTGTCACTTTGTGTGTATGCGTGTGTCCCTGTGTTTGTGTGTGTCTCACTGTGTATGTGTGTGTGTCACTGTGTTTGTATGTGTGTGTCACCGTGTTTCTGTGTGTGTCTCACTGTGTTTGAGTGTCTATGTGTCACTGTGTTTGTATGTGCGTGTCACCGTGTTTCTGTGTGTGTGTGTGTTACTGTGTTTCTCTGTGTGTGTGTCACTGTGTTTGAGTGTGTGTGTGTGTCACTGTGTTTGTGTGTGTGTGTGTGTGTGTGTCACTGTTTGAGTGTGTGTGTGTCTCACTGTGTTTGTATGTGTGTCTCACTGTGTTTGTGTGTGTGTCTCACTGTGTTTGTATGTGTGTGTCTCACTGTGTTTGAGTGTGTGTGTGTGTGTCTCACTGTGTTTGTGTGTGTGTCACTGTGTTTGTGTGTGTGTCACTGTGTTTGAGTGTGTGTGTGTCTCACTGTGTTTGTGTGTGTGTCACTGTGTTTGTGTGTGTGTCACTGTGTTTGAGTGTGTGTGTGTGTCACTGTGTTTTGTGTGTATGTGTGTGTGTGTGCCACTGTGTTGTGTGTTTGTGTGTGTGTCACTGTGTTTCGTGTGTGTGTGTCACTGTTTTGTGTGTGTGTGTCTCACTGTGTTTGAGTGTTTATGTGTCACTTTGTTTGTGTGTGTGTCACCGTGTTTCTGTGTGTGTGTGTGTGTGTCACTGTGTTTGAGTGTGTGTACTGTGTTTGTGTGTGTGTGTGTTTGTGTCACTGTGTTTGTATGTGTGTGTGTGTCACTGTGTTTGAGTGTCTATGTGTCACTGTGTTTTATGTGTGTGTCACTGTGTTTGTGTGTATGTGTGTATGTCACTGTGTTTGTGTGTGTGCCTCACTGTGTTTCTGTGTATGTGTGTGTGTCACTGTGTTTGTGTGTGTGTCACTGTGTTTGTGTGTGTGTGTTACTGTGTTTTGTGTGTGTGTGTGTGTGAGACTGTGTTTGAGTGTGTGTCACTGTGATTGAGTGTGTGTGTGTGTCACTGTGTTTTGTGTGTATGTGTCACTGTGTTTTGTGTGTGTGTGTGTGTCACTGTGTTTGAGTGTGTGTGTGTGTCACTGTGTTTCGTGTGTGTGTGTTACTGTGTTTGAGTGTGTGTCACTGTGTTTCTGTGTGTGTGTGTGTGTCACTGTGTTTCTGCATGTGTGTGTGTCACAGTGTTTGAGTGTGTGTGTGTCACTGTGTTTGTGTGAGTGTCTTTGTGTCACTGTGTTTGTATGTGTGTGTGTGTCACTGTTTGAGTGTGTGTGTGTGTATGTGTCACTGTATTTGTATGTGTGTGTCACTGTGTTTGAGTGTGTGTGTGTGTGTGTCACTGTGTTTGAGTGTCTATGTGTCACTGTGTTTGTATGTGTGTGTCACTTTGTGTGTATGTGTGTGTCACTGTGTTTGTGTTTGTATTTGTGTGTGTCACTGTGTTTGAGTATGTGTGTGTCACTGTGTTTGAGTGTGTGTGTGTCTCACCATGTTTGAGTGTCTATGTGTCACTTTGTGTGTATGCGTGTGTCCCTGTGTTTGTGTGTGTCTCACTGTGTATGTGTGTGTGTCACTGTGTTTGTATGTGTGTGTCACCGTGTTTCTGTGTGTGTCTCACTGTGTTTGAGTGTCTATGTGTCACTGTGTTTGTATGTGCGTGTCACCGTGTTTCTGTGTGTGTGTGTGTTACTGTGTTTCTCTGTGTGTGTGTCACTGTGTTTGAGTGTGTGTGTGTGTCACTGTGTTTGTGTGTGTGTGTGTGTGTGTGTCACTGTTTGAGTGTGTGTGTGTCTCACTGTGTTTGTATGTGTGTCTCACTGTGTTTGTGTGTGTGTCTCACTGTGTTTGTATGTGTGTGTGTCACTGTGTTTGAGTGTGTGTGTGTGTGTCTCACTGTGTTTGTGTGTGTGTCACTGTGTTTGTGTGTGTGTCACTGTGTTTGAGTGTGTGTGTGTCTCACTGTGTTTGTGTGTGTGTCACTGTGTTTGTGTGTGTGTGTGTGTGTGTGCCACTGTGTTGTGTGTTTGTGTGTGTGTCACTGTGTTTCGTGTGTGTGTGTCACTGTTTTGTGTGTGTGTGTCTCACTGTGTTTGAGTGTTTATGTGTCACTTTGTTTGTGTGTGTGTCACTGTTTGAGTGTGTGTGTGTGTATGTGTCACTGTATTTGTATGTGTGTGTCACTGTGTTTGAGTGTGTGTGTGTGTGTCTCACTGTGTTTGAGTGTCTATGTGTCACTGTGTTTGTATGTGTGTGTCACTTTGTGTGTATGTGTGTGTCACTGTGTTTGTGTGTTTGTGTGTGTGTCACTGTGTTTCGTGTGTGTGTGTCACTGTTTTGTGTGTGTGTGTCTCACTGTGTTTGAGTGTTTATGTGTCACTTTGTTTGTGTGTGTGTCACTGTGTTTGAGTGTGTGTGTGTGTATGTGTCTCACTGTGTTTGTGTGTGTGTCACTGTGTTTCGTGTGTGTGTGTCACTGTGTTTGAGTGTGTGTGTGTGTCTCACTGTGTTTGAGTGTCTATGTGTCACTGTGTTTGTATGTGTGTGTGTGTCACTGTGTTTGAGTGTGTGTGTATGTGTCTCACTGTATTTGTTTGTGTGTCACTGTGTTTGTGTGTATGTGTCACTGTGTTTGTGTGTATGTGTGTGTGTGTGTGTCACTGTGTTTGTGTGTGTGTGTCACTGTGTTTGTGTGTATGTGTGTTTGTGTGTGTCACTGTGTTTGTGTGTGTGTGTGTATGTCACTGTGTTTTGTCTGTGTCACTGTGTTTGTAGGTGTGTGTGTGTCACTGTGTTTGAGTGTGTGTGTGTGTGTGTCTCACTGTGTTTGAGTGTCTATGTGTCACTGTGTTTGTATGTGTGTGTGTCACTGTGTTTGAGTGTGTGTGTGTTTCTCACTGTGTTTGTATGTGTGTGTCACTGTGTTTGTGTGTGTGTCTCACTGTGTTTGTGTGTATGTGTGTGTGTCACTGTTTTTGTGTGTGTCACTGTGTTTGTGTATGTATGTGCATGTGTGTGTCACTGTGTTTGAGTGTGTGTGTCACTGTGTTTTGTGTGTGTGTCACTGTGTTTTGTGTGTGCCACTGTGTTTGTGTGTGTGTGTGTGTGTCACTGTGTTTTGTGTGTGTGTCACCGTGTTTCTGTGTGTGTGTGTCACTGTGTTTTGTGCATGTGCCACTGTGTTTGTGTTTGTGTCACCGTGTTTCATGTGTGTGTGTGTCACTGTGTTTGTGTGTCACCGTGTTTCTGTGTTTGTGTGTGTGTCACTGTGTTTGTGTGTGTGTCACTGTATTTGTGTGTATGTGTGTGCGTGTGTGTGTCACTGTGCTTTGTGTGTGTGTGTCACTGTGTTTTGTGTGTGTGTGTGTCACTGTGTTTCATGTGTGTGTGTGTGCCACTGTGTTTGTGTGTGTGTGTCAACGTGTTTCTGTGTGTGTGTGTGTCACTGTGTTTGTGTGTATGTGTGTGTGTGTCACTGTGTTTGAGTGTGTATGAGTGTGTCTGTGTCACTGTGTTTGAGTGTATGTATGTGTGCCACTGTGTTTGTGTGTGTGTGTGTGTCACTGTGTTTGTGTGTGTGTGTGTGTGTGTCACTGTGTTTTGTGTGTGTCTGTGTGTCACTGTGTTTTGTGTGTGTGTGTGTGTCACTGTGTTTGTGTGTGTGTGTGTGTGTGTCACTGTGATGAATGTGTGTGTGTCACTGTGTTTGTGTGTGTGTGTTTGTGTCACTGTGTTTGTATGTGTGTGTGTCACTGTGTTTGAGAGTGTGTGCGTGTCACTGTGTTTTATGTGTGTGTGTCAATGTGTTTGTATGTGTGTGTGTCACTGTGTTTGAGTGTGTATGTGTGTGTCTCACTGTGTTTGTATGATTGTGTGTGTCACTGTGTTTGAGTGTGTGTGTGTGTGTCACTGTGTTTCTGTGTGTGTGTGTGTCACTGTGTTTTGTGTGTGTGTGTCACTGTGTTTTGTGTGTGTGTGTGTCTCACTGTGTTTGAGTGTTTATGTGTCACTGTGTTTGTGTGTGTGTCACCATGTTTCTGTGTGTGTGTTTGTCACTGTGTTTGTGTGTGTGTGTGTGTGTGTTACTGTGTTTGAGTGTGTGTGTGTGTCACTGTGTTCTGTGTGTGTGTCACTGTGTTTGTGTGTGTGTGTGTGTTTGTGTCACTGTGTTTGTATGTGTGTGTGTCACTGTGTTTGTATGTGTGTGTGTCACTGTGTTTGAGTGTGTGTGTGTCACTGTGTTTGAGTGTGTGTGTGTCTCACCGTGTTTGAGTGTCTATGTGTCACTGTGTTTGTATGTGTGTGTCACTTTGTGTGTATGTGTGTGTCCCTGTGTTTGTGTGTGTGTTTCACTGTGTATGTGTGTGTGTCACTGTGTTTGTGTGTGTGTCACTGTGTTTCTGTGTGTGTGTGTGTGTCACTGTGTTTCTGCGTGTGTGTGTGTCACAGTGTTTGAGTGTGTGTGTGTCACTGTGTTTGTGTGAGTGTCTTTGTGTCACTGTGTTTGTATGTGCGTGTCACCGTGTTTCTGTGTGTGTGTGTGTTACTGTGTTTCTCTGTGTGTGTGTCACTGTGTTTGAGTGTGTGTGTGTGTCACTGTGTTTGTGTGTGTGTGTGTGTGTGTGTCACTGTTTGAGTGTGTCTCACTGTGTATGTGTGTGTGTCACTGTGTTTGTATGTGTGTGTCACCGTGTTTCTGTGTGTGTCTCACTGTGTTTGAGTGTCTATGTGTCACTGTGTTTGTATGTGCGTGTCACCGTGTTTCTGTGTGTGTGTGTGTTACTGTGTTTCTCTGTGTGTGTGTCACTGTGTTTGAGTGTGTGTGTGTGTCACTGTGTTTGTGTGTGTGTGTGTGTGTGTGTCACTGTTTGAGTGTGTGTGTGTCTCACTGTGTTTGTATGTGTGTCTCACTGTGTTTGTGTGTGTGTCTCACTGTGTTTGTATGTGTGTGTGTCACTGTGTTTGAGTGTGTTTGTGTGTGTGTCACTGTGTTTGTGTGTGTGTCACTGTGTTTGAGTGTGTGTGTGTCTCACTGTGTTTGTGTGTGTGTCACTGTGTTTGTGTGTGTCACTGTGTTTGAGTGTGTGTGTGTGTCACTGTGTTTTGTGTGTATGTGTGTGTGTGTGCCACTGTGTTGTGTGTTTGTGTGTGTGTCACTGTGTTTCGTGTGTGTGTGTCACTGTTTTGTGTGTGTGTGTCTCACTGTGTTTGAGTGTTTATGTGTCACTTTGTTTGTGTGTGTGTCACCGTGTTTCTGTGTGTGTGTGTGTGTGTCACTGTGTTTGAGTGTGTGTACTGTGTTTGTGTGTGTGTGTGTTTGTGTCACTGTGTTTGTATGTGTGTGTGTGTCACTGTGTTTGAGTGTCTATGTGTCACTGTGTTTTATGTGTGTGTCACTGTGTTTGTGTGTATGTGTGTATGTCACTGTGTTTGTGTGTGTGCCTCACTGTGTTTCTGTGTATGTGTGTGTGTCACTGTGTTTGTGTGTGTGTCACTGTGTTTGTGTGTGTGTGTTACTGTGTTTTGTGTGTGTGTGTGTGTGCGACTGTGTTTGAGTGTGTGTCACTGTGATTGAGTGTGTGTGTGTGTCACTGTGTTTTGTGTGTATGTGTCACTGTGTTTTGTGTGTGTGTGTGTGTCACTGTGTTTGAGTGTGTGTGTGTGTCACTGTGTTTCGTGTGTGTGTGTTACTGTGTTTGAGTGTGTGTCACTGTGTTTCTGTGTGTGTGTGTGTGTCACTGTGTTTCTGCATGTGTGTGTGTCACAGTGTTTGAGTGTGTGTGTGTCACTGTGTTTGTGTGAGTGTCTTTGTGTCACTGTGTTTGTATGTGTGTGTGTGTCACTGTTTGAGTGTGTGTGTGTATGTGTCACTGTATTTGTATGTGTGTGTCACTGTGTTTGAGTGTGTGTGTGTGTGTGTCACTGTGTTTGAGTGTCTATGTGTCACTGTGTTTGTATGTGTGTGTCACTTTGTGTGTATGTGTGTGTCACTGTGTTTGTGTTTGTATTTGTGTGTGTCACTGTGTTTGAGTATGTGTGTGTCACTGTGTTTGAGTGTGTGTGTGTCTCACCATGTTTGAGTGTCTATGTGTCACTTTGTGTGTATGCGTGTGTCCCTGTGTTTGTGTGTGTCTCACTGTGTATGTGTGTGTGTCACTGTGTTTGTATGTGTGTGTCACCGTGTTTCTGTGTGTGTCTCACTGTGTTTGAGTGTCTATGTGTCACTGTGTTTGTATGTGCGTGTCACCGTGTTTCTGTGTGTGTGTGTGTTACTGTGTTTCTCTGTGTGTGTGTCACTGTGTTTGAGTGTGTGTGTGTGTCACTGTGTTTGTGTGTGTGTGTGTGTGTGTGTGTCACTGTTTGAGTGTGTGTGTGTCTCACTGTGTTTGTATGTGTGTCTCACTGTGTTTGTGTGTGTGTCTCACTGTGTTTGTATGTGTGTGTGTCACTGTGTTTGAGTGTGTGTGTGTGTGTCTCACTGTGTTTGTGTGTGTGTCACTGTGTTTGTGTGTGTGTCACTGTGTTTGAGTGTGTGTGTGTCTCACTGTGTTTGTGTGTGTGTCACTGTGTTTGTGTGTGTGTCACTGTGTTTGAGTGTGTGTGTGTGTCACTGTGTTTTGTGTGTATGTGTGTGTGTGTGCCACTGTGTTGTGTGTTTGTGTGTGTGTCACTGTGTTTCGTGTGTGTGTGTCACTGTTTTGTGTGTGTGTGTCTCACTGTGATTGAGTGTTTATGTGTCACTTTGTTTGTGTGTGTGTCACCGTGTTTCTGTGTGTGTGTGTGTGTGTCACTGTGTTTGAGTGTGTGTACTGTGTTTGTGTGTGTGTGTGTTTGTGTCACTGTGTTTGTATGTGTGTGTGTGTCACTGTGTTTGAGTGTCTATGTGTCACTGTGTTTTATGTGTGTGTCACTGTGTTTGTGTGTATGTGTGTATGTCACTGTGTTTGTGTGTGTGCCTCACTGTGTTTCTGTGTATGTGTGTGTGTCACTGTGTTTGTGTGTGTGTCACTGTGTTTGTGTGTGTGTGTTACTGTGTTTTGTGTGTGTGTGTGTGTGCGACTGTGTTTGAGTGTGTGTCACTGTGTTTGAGTGTGTGTGTGTGTCACTGTGTTTTGTGTGTATGTGTCACTGTGTTTTGTGTGTGTGTGTGTGTCACTGTGTTTGAGTGTGTGTGTGTGTCACTGTGTTTTGTGTGTGTGTGTTACTGTGTTTGAGTGTGTGTGTGTGTGTGTGCGACTGTGTTTGAGTGTGTGTCAGTGTTTGAGTGTGTGTGTGTGTCACTGTGTTTCGTGTGTGTGTGTTACTGTGTTTTGTGTGTGTGTGTGTGTGCGACTGTGTTTGAGTGTGTGTCACTGTGTTTGAGTGTGTGTGTGTGTCACTGTGTTTTGTGTGTATGTGTCACTGTGTTTTGTGTGTGTGTGTGTGTCACTGTGTTTGAGTGTGTGTGTGTGTCACTGTGTTTCGTGTGTGTGTGTTACTGTGTTTGAGTGTGTGTGTGTGTGCGACTGTGTTTGAGTGTGTGTCACTGTGTTTGAGTGTGTGTGTGTGTCACTGTGTTTCGTGTGTGTGTTACTGTGTTTTGTGTGTGTGTGTGTGTGCGACTGTGTTTGAGTGTGTGTCACTGTGTTTGAGTGTGTGTGTGTGTCACTGTGTTTTGTGTGTGTGTCACTGTGTTTTGTGTGTGTGTGTGTGTCACTGTGTTTGAGTGTGTGTGTGTGTGACTGTGTTTGAGTGTGTGTGTGTGTGACTGTGTTTGAGTGTGTGTGTGTCACTGTGTTTCTGTGTGTCTGTGTGTGTGTCACTGTGTTTCTCTGTGTGTGTGTGTCACTGTGTTTGAGTGTGTGTGTGTGTGACTGTGTTTGAGTGTGTGTGTGTCACTGTGTTTGTGTGTGTGTGTTTGTGTCACTGTGTTTGTATGTGTGTGTATGTCACTGTGTTTGAGTGTGTGTGTGTGTGTGTGTGTCTCACTGTGTTTGATGTGTCTATGTGTCACTGTGTTTGTATGTGTGTGTCACTGTGTTTGTGTGTGTGTCTCACTGTATTTGTGTGTATGTCACTGTGTTTGAGTGTGTGTGTGTGTCACTGTGTGTTGTGTGTGTGTGTGTTACTGTGTTTTGTGTGTGTGTGTGTTTGTGTCACTGTGTTTGTATGTGTGTGTGTGTCACTGTTTGAGTGTGTGTGTGTGTGTGTCTCACTGTGTTTGAGTGTGTGTCACTGTGTTTGAGTGTGTGTGTGTGTGCCACTGTGTTTGTGTGTGTGTGTGTCACTGTGTTTCTCTGTGTGTGTGTCACTGTGTTTGAGTGTGTGTGTGTGACTGTATTTGAGTGTGTGTGTGTCACTGTGTTTGTGTGTGTGTGTATTTGTGTCACTGTGTTTGTATGTGTGTGTGTGTCACTGTTTGAGTGTGTGTGTGTGTCTCACTGTGTTTGAGTGTATATGTGTTACTGTCTTTGTATGTGTGTGTCACTGTGTTTTGTGTGTGTGTGTCACTGTGTTTCGGTGTGTGTGTGTGTGTGTGTGTGTGTGTTTGTGTGTGTGTGTGTGTGTGTGTGTGTGTCACTGTGTTTGAGTGTGTGTGTCTCACTGTGTTTGTGTGTGTGTGTGTCACTGTGTTTGGTGTGTGTGTGTCACTGTGTTTGTGTGTGTGTCACTGTGTTTGTGTGTGTGTGTATATGTGTCACTGTGTTTCTGTGTGTGTGTGTGTGTGTGTGTGTGTGTGTGTGTGTGTCACTGTGTTTGAGTGTGTGTGTCTCACTGTGTTTGTGTGTGTGTGTGTGTGTGTGTGTCACCGTGTTTCTGTGTGTGTATGTGTTTGTGTGTGTGCCACTGTGTTTGTGTGTGTGTGTCACTGTGTTTTGCGTGTGTGTGTGTCACCGTGTTTGTGTGTGTGTGTGTGTGTCACTGTGTTTGAGTGTGTGTGTGTCTCATTGTGTTTGTGTGTGTGTGTGTCACTGTGTTTGTGTGTGTGTGTGTCACTGTGTTTGTGTGTGTGTGTGTCTCATTGTGTTTGTGTGTGTGTGTGTCACTGTGTTTGTGTGTGTGTGACTGTGTTTGTGTGTGTGTGTGTGTGTGTGTGTGTCACTGTGTTTGTGTGTGGGTGTCAGTGTGTATATGTACGTTTGTGTGTGCCCCTGTATTTGTGTGTGTGTTTGCGTTGCTATGTGTCTGACTACCCTCACCACTCGACTACCCCTTCCTACCTGACCCATTTACCCTCTTCTGACCCGCCTACCCGCTCACCCATTTGCTAACGTTCACACTGGACATTTAAACACACTGTAGCTATTCTCTGATACGCTCCACATTTCTGGAGAAGCCAGACTCCATGGTACACGTTCAGAAGGTTTGGTCAGAGCACAATCTGATGGTGATTGCTGCTCCCTGCTTGATCCGGGTCCATTTCTGTCAACCTCCAGACTCCACCATTCCAACACCAACCTCATATATTCCGCCTTCTGGAAATTTGAGCTTATCCAAAATTCCACTGCCTCTGCCCTAAGTCAAACTGAGTCCCATTCACCCAACACCCCCTCACCCCCTCACCATACTCACTGACCAGCGCTGTCTCCCAGTCAACTAACACCTCCATTTTCGAATGTGTCACTCTCTATCTCTGTAACCTCTTCCAGCCCTACAACCCTCTGAGATATCTCCTCTCCTCCAATCCTAAACGTCCCCATTTTTAATCACTCCAGCATTGGTGGAGTTACCTTCAGATGTCTGCTCGTAAGCCTGGAATACCCTCCTTAACCTTCTTTACCACTTGCTCTGTTTCCTTAAGATCCTCCTGAAAACCAGCATTCATTGTCCTAAAGCATCCTCTTTCAAAATAGTGTCTACATTCTTGTCATGTTATGCATCTGTGAAGTATCTTGGGATGATTTTCTACATTAAAGATTCTCCATAGATGCAGATGTTGCAGTTCTGTGGTAACTATTGCAGAATGTTGTTAACAGTCCACAATGTCGCCTTGGCTGATGTTGCTATCTAGACAAGCAATCGTCAAAAGGCAGGAAAAGCTATCGATGGGAAAACCCATGATAATTCCTGCTCTTCTACTAAAGTGGAAGGAGATCCCTGGTGGAGGCTGGACCTGCTTCAAAAGTATCCGATGCAGCTCATCAACATCACCAACACAAATAGGAATGACAAGGAAGGGATCAACAGAGCAGAAATCCGGATTGGAGACCAGGACCAGAATCATGGCAATAACAACCCAAAGTGAGTACATGATGGGGGTGAGAATTCTATTAAAATTCCTGTTCCAGTTCATTGACTGATCTACTCTTGTACTCTCTGCTCACTCACGCAACACATTCTAATTCCATAAAAACAAAAAAACTGCGGATGCTGGAAATCCAAAACAAAAACAGAATGACCTGGAAAAACTCAGCAGGTCTGGCAGCGTCGGCGGAGAAGAAAAGAGTTGACGTTTCGAGTCCTCATGACCCTTCGACAGAACTTGAGTTCGAGTCCAAGAAAGAGTTGAAATATATACATTCTAATTCCAGATGTGTGACAGTGCAAACAATTGATCTCGGAGCTACAGAACCTTTAGCTGCAGAGGGATGCGAGGTCGCTACGTGAACATTGTCCAGCCTGGGAATCAGAAGCGTCTGACTCTGTGTGAGGTGGGGGTCTTTGGACAGCCCCTCTTTATAATTCAGACCTGTGAATGACAGCAATTAGAGTCCTAAATGAATATCTAACACCTGAATATCTGTTCCTGAATCCATTTCAGAAATAATCAATATATTAAAAATTGTTTATCACCTCCCGTCATGGACAGATCTTACACCCACATGAAACCATCGAATCACAGAATGGTACAGAAGGAAAGGGGGTCAGTTCAGTTCATCCAGCGTGGGCTAGCCCTTTGAAAGAGCTGTCCAATTAGTCCCACTCCCCTGCCTTTCATTTATAGCGCTTTTCAAGGTTTTATCCAATTCCCCTTTGTGAGTTACTATGAGAGTACATTGGCTACATTTCCAATGGGAAGTTGCTATGTAAACACATCACGCTCCAATGGGACCATCGTGTGGTTACTGCTGTTTCATTATAAATGCAGACATGGGAATCACAAATAAAACAAAGGTAGAAACAGAATCTCTCCCAATCTCAAGATTCTCAATGATTTAGTGAGGTAACATAGGAACATACGAATTAGGAGCAGGAGGAGGCCACTCGGCCCCTCGATCCTGCTCCACCATTCAATAAGATCATGGCCGATCTGATAGTAACCTCAACTCCACATTTCTGCCCACCCCGATAACCTTCCACCCCCTTGTTAATCAAGAATCTATCTCCCTCTGCCTTAAAAACATTCCAAGACTCTGCTTCCACTGCTTTTTGAGGAAGACAGTTCCCAAGATTCTCAGCTCACTGAGAGGAAAAAATTCTCCTCATCTCTGTCCTAAATGAGTGACCCCTTATTTTTAACTAGTGATGCTTAGTTCTAGATTCTCCCACAAAAAGAAGCATCTTCTCCACATCCACCCCGTCAAGTCCACTCAGAGTCTTAAAGGATTCCATTAAGTTACCTCTTAATTTGTAAATTCCAGCGGATACAAGCCTAACCTGTCCAACCTTTCCTCATAAGACAACCTGCCCATTCCTGGTATTAGTCTGGTAAACCTTCTCTGAACTGCTTCTAACACATTTACATCTTTCTTTAAACAAGGAGACCAATACTATACACAATACTCCAGATGTGGTCTCATCAATGCCCTGTACAACTGAAGCATAACCTCCCTACTTTCGTATTCAACTCACAATAAATGGTAACATTCTATTATCTTTCCTAATTACCCTCTGTACCTGCACACTAACCTTTTGTGATTCATGCACTAGGACACCCAGATCCCTCTGAACCTCAGAGCTCTGCAATCTCTCACCATTTAGATAATAAGTTGCTTTTTACTCTTCCTGCCAAAATGAACAATTTCACTTTTTCCCACATTATACTCCACTTGCCAGGTCTTTGCCCACTCACCGAACCTATCTATGTCCCTTTGTAGCCTCCTTATGTCCTCCTCACAATTTACTTACCTATCTCTGTGTCATCAGCAAATTTAGCCACCATCCCTTTGGTCCCTTCATCCAAGTCATTTATAGAAATTGTAAAGAGTTGAGGCCCCAGCACTGATCCCTGTGACACCACTGGCCATATCCTGCCAACCAGGAAATGACACATTTATGCCTATTGTCTGTTTCCTGTTAGCCAGGCCAATATGGTTACCCCCTACACCATGTGCTTTTATTTTCTGCAATAACCTTTGATGTGACACTTTATCAAATGCCTTCTGGAAATCTAAGTACAGCACATCCACCTGTTCCCCTTTACCCACAGCACATGTGACTCCATCAAAGAACCCCAATAAATTGGTTAAACATGATTTGCCTTTCACAAAACCATGTTGACTCTGCCTGATTGCTGTGAATGTTTCTAAATGCCCTGCTATAACACCTTTAATAACAGCTCCCAACATTTTCCCTATGACAGATGTTAAGCTAACTGACCTGTAATTTCCTGCTTTCTGTCTCCCTCCCTTTTTGAGTAAATATTGCTATTTGAATAATATTTTCCAATCTAATGGAACCCTCCCCAAATCGAGGGCATTTTGGAAAATTAAAACCACACATCAACTATCTCACTCGCCACTTCTTTCAAGACCTTAGAGTGAAGTCCATCCGGACCTGGGGATTTGTCAGCCTGCAGCCCCAACTATTTGCTCAGTACCACTTGAGTTCAGGGTTAAGCCAATACTCAACCAGGGAGCTGCCCTGTCCTTCTTCAAATACTGCACTGAGATCATTTACGTTCACATGAGAGAACAGGCATAGTCTCAGCTCCATTTCTCAGCTGTAAGATGGCAGTTCCAATAATGCTGCACTCCCTCAGTACTGACCCTCCGACAATGCAGCATTTCCTCAGTACTGACCCTCTGACATTGCAGCATTCCATCAGTACTGACCCTCTGACAGTGCAGCACTCCCTCAGCATTGACCCTCTGACAGTGCAGCATTCCCTCAGTACTGACCCTCTGACAGTGCAGCACACCCTCAGTACTGACCCTCTGACAGTGCAGCATTTCCTCAGTACTGACCCTCTGACAGTGCAGCACTCCCTCAGCATTGACCCTCTGACAGTGCAGCATTCCCTCAGTACTGACCCTCTGACAGTGCAGCACACCCTCAGTACTGACCCTCTGACAGTGCAGCATTTCCTCAGTACTGACCCTCTGACAGTGCAGCACTCCCTCAGTACTGACCCTCTGACAGTGTAGCACTCCCTCAGTACTGACCCTCTGACAGTGCAGCATTCCCTCAGTACTGACCCTCTGACAGTGCAGCACACCCTCAGTACTGACCCTCTGACAGTGCAGCATTTCCTCAGTACTGACCCTCTGACAGTGCAGCACTCCCTCAGCATTGACCCTCTGACAGTGCAGCATTCCCTCAGTACTGACCCTCTGACAGTGCAGCACACCCTCAGTACTGACCCTCTGACAGTGCAGCATTTCCTCAGTACTGACCCTCTGACAGTGCAGCACTCCCTCAGTACTGACCCTCTGACAGTGTAGCACTCCCTCAGTACTGACCCTCTGACAGTGCTGCACTCCCTCAGTACTGACCCTCTGACAGTGCAGCACTCCCTCAGTACTGACCCTCTGACAGTGCAGCACTCCCTCAGTACTGACCTTTGGCCACATAGCTGCCATTTGCCTATGTTGTAACAGCGAGCACACTTTAAGAAGTACTTACTTGGATGAAAATTATTTTGGGAATTCCTGAGATTTTGAAATGTGCTGCAAAATACTAACTTATTTTTTATTTTTGGCCACAGAATTATTGCTTTAAATATATATACGTTCTAATTCAATTTTCACCTGTACATTTTCTATTCAATAAATATATTTAATGTTCAGAATCTAAATCAAGGACTGTTTTTTGTGAGATTCCACTTTTCATTGAAAGCAGTTGTAAGTTCCAGGATTGAGCAATTGTTAAAATCATATCTCTCAAGACTGAAGTTTTCTTTTACAAAGTGGACGGACCTGGCATGATCTGCTCATCTGGATGCTAACCTGGGATTTTTTTTTTTTGTTATAAAGGTCATAAGTTTGCCTTGGAACTATAAACAAGCAGGCCTCTTCCCAGCAATCACCTGACCTAGAAGGTGCTTGAGAAGGAGTTTTTTGTTTGTGTTGAACTGCAAAGCTCTTTAATAAATGAAAAGCTGGGAGACAAAAAGGCAATCACATGGGAGAGAGGAAAAAAAACTTAAATGAGCTTGCTGGTTTTGAAGGTAGCCTTGTTGGAGAGCAAGCTGAGAAAGGACTGCTATCTTGACTGACTCCCTCTCTCTACCTTGCCCGATATTGTATGTGGCTATCAACCTGTAACCAGAGAACCCTCGTCTGAGTGTAACCAGTCTGCATTTGGATCTGTAAAGCTGAGACTAGTTGGTGAGAATTTACAGGCATCCCCCAGGACTTTATCCATTATTTTATAACACACATCCTCCAAAGCCCATCTCTGCAGAGAGGCTGTATCTGGTTGTCTTTTGTCAGTGTGCACAAGTCTTCAGTACTATTGCCGGAATATTGTCAGGGCCCATAGCCTTTGCAGTATCCAGTGCCTTCAGTCGTTTCTTGATTTCATGTGGAGTGAACTGAATTGTCTGAAGACTGGCATCTGTGATGCTGGGGACCTCTGGAGGAGGCTGAGATGGATCATCCACTCGGCACTTCTGGCTGAAGATTGTAGCAAATGCTTCAGCCTTATCTTTTGCACTGATGTGCTGGGCTCCTCCATCATTGAGAATGGGAATACTTGTGGAACCTCCTCCTCCAGTGAGTTGTTTAATTGTCCACCACCATTCACAACTGGATATAGCAGGGCTGCAGAGCTTAGATCTGATCCATTGGTTGTGGGCTCGCTTAGCTCTGTCTATCACTTGCTGCTTATGCTGTTTGGCACGCAAGTAGTCCTGTGTTGTAGATTCACCAGGTGGACATCTCATTTTTAGGTAGGCCTGTGTTAGGGGGGATGCAGAAGAATTTATTGAAAGGGAATTACTTAGAATCTCCAGGTAGACACCGCCATCAAGTACGTTAACAGTTGAGGGTTACCAGATGAGCTTTGCACACCCTTAGGGCCTGCATTCACCAGAAAGACCCTGGGAACCAGACTGGAGACTGGAGACAGAGGATGAAAACAGGATAGATTAAGTGTGCTCTTCAACAGATAAGGAAAGGACAGATGGTCCCAGCTTAGATAGGGGGAGAAGGCTCTGCCTGGGTGAAGGCGGAACAATGTTCTTGTCAGTGATGAGTAAATAAGCTGTATACCTGTAATTTGGTACAGTGCTATCTCAAGCTGTTTTGAGGTGGTTCTCTCATTGCAATTGTTCAAATAAACAATCGTAACCTGTACCTGAGCCTGTGGTTCATTCATCAAAGACACCACAACAATTGGCGTAGTCAGCAGGATACTTAGATCTGCAAAGTGGCTGAGTATAATTTATGTACCACCCATAGTTAGTGCAGTAAGCCTACCCGAGAACGGTCTGGCCGAGTATCAAAAGAAGCGGGAGGAGGACTCAGGACAGATGGTGCCGGGGTAGGAGGCGGAGCCACGCTGGTGGGCTAGCAGAGGCAAAGCTGTGCAGGGAACCGGACCACTACCGTGAGAGGACACGGAACCACGCTGGCTGGCTATGGTTTGAAATAGAACCATAGTTGAAGCCACGCAGAGAGGCCAGGTCCCTGGGGAAAACAAGTAGACCGCAAGTAACTAAGTTATCAGAGCCACGTGAACTAACTGCACAGAGATAGACGGAATAGAAGAATAGAATTCCATCAGGAAAACAGAAAATTACTGTGGAACTCAACCAGGGAACCACGGACTCCATCACGAGGTTCATAGCGGAACAACAGTCAAAATTAACCAAGAAAATGTGGAAGGATGATTGGGACCTGAAAGGCCCCCTACTGAATTTTCTGTAACTTAAAAAGGTGAATTGACCTAAGCTGCAGGAGCTGTTTGTGCTGAAGAGAGAGAGAGAGAGGGAGAGAGAGAGGGGGGGGCAGTATCCCTAGGGTGTTTAATGAGCAGTGACAGGCAGGAGCAGGGGAAATGTGAGCTTCAGTCAGTTTGATTGTCCCTATAGGTGGAGCCTCCAAGATCCCTTTATTCCCCCCACTGCTACTTGAAGTTTAGTTTAGAGTATGAGAGTTTTAAGTTGTTAAGTTCAATGTTATAGAAATATAAATACATACCTTTATCTATGTGTTTGTTTGTGTGCAAGGAAGCATTTGTATGTGAGCTTTAATGTGTTTTCTTCCCTGAATTGTCATTTGTGTGTGTAGTTCAGCACTTTAGAGTCGAAAGCCCCATATTAGATTAAAGGAAACATATACTCAAACATTCCAAAGCTTTGAGTATAAAGTTCGAGTTGAGATTTCTGGCAAAAATTGCAATTTGAAGGTAGGGTAAAGATAAAACAGGGCTTGCCTTTGTTTGAGATGAACCACTGTCTGTTTGTACCACCGCCTAGCAGACTAGTAGAAGGTCACCCTCATCACCAGCTTCCGATCTGATTGGGATTGATACATACGAGATAATATTCTAAAATTTTGAAGGGAAAAAAATTACCTGAAATTCAAAAGGATTCTAGGAAAACCAAAAGACATAAACACACAACCTAGCTGGTTCCAATTGATAAAAAAGGGTTTCATTTGAAGAGATGAATGAAATATGAAAGGAAATTTGCATCCCAACAGCACTGTTATTTGAATTTGGGACAAGCTTGAGATGTGAACTGTGCAGTGTAATTTAATTTTTGAATATCTGGCCTGCTATCCAAGATAAAGAATGTGTTGATAAACATATGGGACTTTTAATCTGGACACAAATCAATACACATGAGAAAGAGGTAGTTTTAATTTTGATAGTGTAAATTACAGTTCTTACAAAGTTTAAAAAAATTGCGGTTTTTAAAGTTCTCAAAAGAGAATTTCCATTTTTAAAGGTTTGATAATAATTGACACTAATTCAAATTCTGCAAGCTTCTGTATTGGTAAATCTGTTCCCAAAATATAAAGTTAAGCTCAAGACCTTGACAAAGTTTGGTTGAGTTAATGAATCTGGGATAATTCTAAAAAGAGGGTCAGACATAATTTATTGGGTTACTTCTGAGATGATAAAATGTTGTTTGAGAAGATAAGGAAGCAAAACATGTCAATGCCTGATTTCTGTTTTAAAACTGTTATGGGAATACTGTCGAAGGGTCATGAGGACTCGAAACGTCAACTCTTTTCTTCTCCGCCGATGCTGCCAGACCTGCTGAGTTTTTCCAGGTAATTCTGTTTTTGTTTTGGATTTCCAGCATCCGCAGTTTTCTTTGTTTTTATCTCTGTGTTTAATTGACTGCCACTGCTCTTCAAGAAATGCCTACCTCCTTGAAGAAGTTCTGTTCCTCTCTGCGACAAGATTTCCGTATCTCTCTGTTGCCTTGTTCACCTTCTTTGCTTTCCATTTCCCCCAGTTCTGTGGAAGGGTCATGAGGACTCGAAACGTCAACTCTTTTCTTCTCCGCCGATGCTGCCAGACCTGCTGAGTTTTTCCAGGTAATTCTGTTTTTGTATGGGAATACTTTACTGGACTGTAGAGTCTCTCCAGACAACCTGAACAAGATAAGATGATAGCTGTTGTCTATGTAAAATGGTGTGAGGTAAGTAGGAGATAGATTTAGGGAAAGAGGACACAATATACAAACTGTTTTAAGGGAAGTGAATTTGATAATCTGGCCATCAACTGAGACATTGGAACCGCACAGAGGGAGATAAGCAAAGATCTAGAGACAGAGATCCCCGTTGACATGGAATAGCTAATATGGCCTAATGAGTAAGGAAACATCTTAAACGATCAAGACAATAGAGAATCTTAGGATGATCATAGTCAGGAAATAAAAACCTTAGAGGTAGAACCATGTGGAATCTTTAGTTCAGGTAAATGAAAGGTGAGGAGAAATAATACTTAACAACAAGACGGATACAGGTAAAGGGAAAGCTGGGAAAAGATTAAATAGATGTATTACTGACTATATTACTGTGCCTGCGAGCTACAAAAAGTAAGGCCACAGGATTAACACCGTGATGACAGACAGAGTTAAGCAGTTCCCACAGAGACTCGTCACTGGAAGTGAAGATACTGAGCCATTGAAAGATAGGATAGGAAGGTGCACTGTGGAGTTGTGTAGACAGATTATGGGATTGAGGTTCGATGTGGGACAGCAGGACACAGTGGACTGGAAAGAGTGGAGGGTGTCTACCCAGATGGATTCAGATCAGGGAACTCATTTCACAGGAAGAGTCATTAAAGATTAAACAGAAATTCCTTATTCCCTATCACCCACAGAGCTCGGGAATGGTGGGAAGGATGAACCGAACTTTAAAAACGTCAACAGTAAAAGCAATTCCAGAGACAGGGAACAGCCCAATATTCTAATGCGCCTTAGAGCTTCCCCAAACAGGACCACCAGGTTCACCCCGTTTGAACTAATGACAAGGAGAGCAATGCAGTTACCCGAGGGAATCACAGTAGGAGGGGGAGATGTAGGACCACAAAAGGGAAGGGTGTGAGACTATGTGAGGGAAATGAATAAACAATTGCATGAATTAAGGAAGGAAGTCAGGGACTGACAGATGATTGGAAACAGATAAATCCAAAAGGCAACAACAGCCCACCCCAGGTGGGGACCAAGGTGATGGTTAAGATAAACCCAGAACGAACAGGGTTTGCACCCAAGTGGGTGGGACTGTATGAGGTTATCATGACCAGCAATACATGCGCATGGGTGGACTGTAGAGGAAAGGGGCGCTGGAAGCACTGGTCACAACTGAAGCGTTCTATTAACTGATTCTATCCAAATCTCAACAACCAACCAGCGATGACTGGGACAGTTATCTGCTTAAATTCACAGAATGTTAATCGTACTGTCAACGCTCGTGGGCATGGCGATACTGGCAACAAGGTCAGGGATCATCACGGCTCATTCCACACCACAGGAGAGACTCTGGTACAGCACGCACAGTGCCGAGTGTGACACGCAACAGGGAATGATAAATGTAACACTAGGAGAACAAGTGAATTTGGATTGTAGCAAGGGTTTGCTTCAGATCGGCCGTGGGAGTGTCAGGGATATGACACGTACAGGGACATCAATGGTTAATTCTATTGACCTGGCAACTGTTGACCAGGAGGTCCAGACCTTGAGCTCCAAACTACAGGAAATTTTAGAACAGGAACAGGGAATTCACAATACCCAATTAAACACAGACCAGGACACGACACGGTTAATTCAAAACCTGACTACCGTGCTCGAAGGTCATGCAGGGACTATCATTAAACTGATCGGGATAGGGAAAATATTTCAGATGAAATGAGCAGAAATGGTGTTTGCAGCACCTATGGATCTTGGGCACTGGAACAAGCCCGAGAGAATTTAAGACAGATTAATGAAGGGATAGTTCCTTTAGGGGTAATTAATGAATATTTATTTAATCTTTCACCACATAAAGATCATGACTTGACCAGTTCCCAGCTCAGAGATTTAACACACGTATATAGAATGAATGTTGAATGTATAGTATATAATAATATGCTAATAGGCATTGTATTAGTAATACCTGTCATACCTATGTCAACACCTGGCAGGACATTATATAGAGTAGAAAATATTGGGGTTTATACGGGGGGATTACTATATTAAGTACCACAATATTCCACCATACGCAGTAGACAGAGAAGGGATCACATTAGAAGGGTGTAGTATAGAGGCCACCGCAGTAGTATATGCACACCCAATATATGAGACAGAGGAAGCAAAGTGTGGATTTAAAGCAGCAGCAAACTGTCCAATGGAAACTATATGGGCTGCAAAAGAACCGACCCATGTTGCATATACAGGGAATGGGAGATATGGTATCACTACGTGGCAGGAAAGAATCCTGTACTGGAGCAACCGGATATGCTCCATCCACAATCATTCGGTGTGCCTACACCCACAGGTGCTGGCAAGGGCGGGGAAGGTGGAACTGGTTGAAATATACAAGTGAGGAATGACTACTATTCAGGTCGTGGAAAACCTTAAAGATAACTTGACACAGTATCTGAACCAGTTCCCCTATGAAATTCCCTTATTACCAGAGCACCTCACCGCAATTCGGAGGCAGGCTCAACAAATATACAGAACTTACTATACACTGCAGCAACAGATTAGAGCCTTAAAGGAGGGTATCGAACAAATAGATTCTTTCACATGGTGGGAAGACCTGTGGAACTGGGACTCAAACGTACAGATACACCTGTGGATTTGGATTATCTCCCATGCTCTGGTTGTGATTCAGTTAATATTAGTTATATATTTAACATACTTGATTCATTGTTACCACAACAATTGGTGTAGTCAGCAGGATACTCGGATCGGATCCTCGGGACGGCTCTGCAAAGTGGGTGAGTATACTTTATGTACCATAGTTAGTGCAGTAAGCCTACCCGGGAACAGTCCAGTCGACTATCAAAAAGGAGGAGGATTCAGGACAGAAGGTGCTGGGGTAGGAGGCAGAGCTATGCTGGCGGGCTAGCGGGGGCAAAGCTGCTCAGGGCGCCGGCCCACTACCCTGAGAGGAGGGGGAGCCATGCTGGCGGGCTACAGTTTGAAATAGAACCATAGTTGAAGCTGGGCAGAGGCCAGGCCCCTGGGGAAAACAAGTAGACTGTAAGTAACTAAATTGTCAGAGCCGCGTGAATTAACTGTGCAGAGACAGACGGAATAGAATAATAGAATGTCATTAGGAAAACAGGAAAGTGAATAAACTCGACTGGGGAGCCGCAGACTCCATCACCAGGCTCATGGTAGAAAAACAGTCAAAATTAATCAAGAAGGTGTGGAAGGATGATTGGGACCCAAAAGATCCCCTACTGAATTTTCTGTAACTTAAAACGATGAATTGATCAAAGTTACAGGAGCTGTTTGTGCTAAAGAGAGGGAGAGAGAGAGCGCAAGGGGGGCAGCCCTAGGGGGGTTAATGAGCAATGATAGGCAGGTGCTGCTCCTGACATGCTCACCTGCACTCTTCATTGAACCAGGGTTGATCCCCAGGCTTGATGGTAATGGTAGAGTGGGGGATATGCCGGGCCATGAGGTTACAGATTGTGTTCGAGTACAATTCTGCTGCTGCTGATGGCCCACAGCACCTCATGGATGCCCAGTCTTGTGTTGCTAGATCTGTTTGAAATCTATCCCGTTTAACACGGTGGTAGTTCCACACAACACGATGGAGGGTATCCTCAATGTGAAGGCGGGACTTTTTCTCCACAAGGACTGTGCGGTTGTCACTCCTACCGATACTGTCATAGACAGATGCATCTGCGGCAGGGAGGTTGGTGAGGGTGAGGTCAAATATGTTTTAGCCTCTTGCAGATTCCCTCACCACCTGCCACAGACCCAGTCTAGCAGCTATGTCCTTTAGGACTCAGCCAGCTCAGTCAGTAGTGGTGCTACCGAGCCATTGTAGGTGATGGACATTGAATTCGCCCACCCAGAGTACATTCTGTGCCCTTGCCACCCTCAGTGCTTCCTTCATGTGATGTTCAACATGGAGGAGCACTGATTCATCAGCTGAGGGAGGGCGGTACGTGGTAATCAGCAGGAGGTTTCCTTGTCCATGTTTGACCTGATGCCATGAGAGTTCATGGGGGTCCAGAGTCAATGTTGAGGACTCCCAGGGTAACTCCCTTCCGACTGTATACCACTGTGCCCCCACCTCTGCTGGGTCTGTCCTGCCGGTGGGACAGGACATACCCAGTGTTAGTGGTGTCTGGGACATTATCTGTAAGGTACGATTCTGTGAGGATGACTTTGTGAGGCTGTTGCTTGACTGGTCTGTGAGACAGCTCTCCCAATTTTGGCACCAGCCCCCAGGTGTTTGTAAGGAGAGCTTTGCAGGGTCGACAGGGCAGAGATTGCTGTTGTCGTTTCCGGTGCCTAGGCTGATGTCGGGTGGTCCGTCTGGCTTCATTCATTTTTTGTGACTTTGTTGCGGTTTGTTACAACTGAGTGGCTTGCTTGGCCATTTCAGAGGCTGGGTAAGGGTCAACCACGTTGCTGTGGGTCTGGAGTCACATGTAGGCCAGACCAGGTAAGGACGGCAGATTTCCTTCCCTAAAGGGCATTAGTGACCCAGATGGGTTTTTACAACAATCAACAATGGTTTCATGATCATCATCAGACTTTTAATCCCAGATTTTTATTGAATTCAAATTCCACCACCTGCACTTCAAACCCAGGTCCCCAGAGCATTACCCTGGGTCTCTGGATCACTAGCCCAGTGACAACACCCTTACGTCTCATTATGGTGAATGCCTCGTGTTCTTTTCCTAAGCTAATGACATCGTGGGGGAGGAGAAGAGGAACACGACCCTCTTATCCACGTGTGGGAGTAAGATTTATGGTTTGATCCGATGTTTACTGACAGCCAGTCCCTGGGATCTGAAGAGTTTTGATGATTTAGCGAATCTTGTGAAGAATCATAATCAGCCCAAGCCCTCAGTAACCATGCAACGGTTCAAATTTAACTCAAGAAATAGAGCCTTGGGGGGAGACAGTGGTTTGTTATGTGGCGAGTCTAAAGCAGTTAACATTGTGAATTTGGTACATCTGTAAATGAAATGCTTAGAGATCGTTTGGTGTGCGGTATAAATGAAGATGCGATTCAGAAGTATTTACTGTCTGAAGCAAATTAGGGTTTTAAGAAGGCGCTAGAGATCGCACTGACTATAGAAGGTGCAGTCAGGGACTCGAAAGCCACACAGGGAGTGCAAAATGGCGCCATCCACCATGTTGGTCTGGAGCCTCAGCCAAAAAGGCACAAAAATGCACAGCTCTGATGGAAAGTGGGAAGCAGCCACCGCCAGCAGACAGACAGAAATGACATAGCAGCAAAAACGTGGAATAATGGGAACAGAGGTGGAAGCAGACAATCTTGTAATGAATCAATGTGTAAAAAATATCGAACGTTTTTACTGCCATTGAAACTGACACCTCATGAGACATTGCAAGGGTAGAATCAGGCAGACTTTCAATCAAAAGAAAAAACCCCATGAGATTCATAACACAGGAGAGCCTGAAGTAACAGATTCAGGTATTTATTCATTGTATAATTTAAAGATAGGGAGAACAGGACCAACGTATGTAACAGTGAGAGTGAACAATAGGTCTATCAGAATGGAGGTGGATACAGGGGCTTCCTTTACAGCGATAGGTCAGCATACTTTTAAAATCCTGAATCATGGGGAATGTAAATTACATTTGGAAGAAATAGATGCCAAAATGAAAACTTACACGGGAGATTACCTACTCAAGGAAAACCAATGTTAGTCTTGGCAAACACCACAGAAAGAAACTTTCACAAAAGGGTTGCATTCATCCAGCCTATTAGTACATTTTGACTAAAGGAAAGGGTTAATTCTAACATGTGGCACACCTCCTTATGGAGTACGAGCAGTGCTCTCCCGTTGAGATGAAAGGTGGCTCAGAACAACCTATTGGAGATGTATCAAGAGCGCTCAACACAGTGGTAAAGGGATACTCACAGGTAGAAAAAGAAGGCTTGTCAATCATCTTTGGTGTCAAGAAATTTCACCAGTACGTACAGAGTTGTCATTTTACTAATGTTTCGGAACATAAACCTTTGCTAAGATTCTTCAGCAAGGAAAAGACTACACCACCCATAACCTCAGTAAGAATACAGAGATGGGTGTTGATTCTGGCAGCATATGAGTATACTTTCATCCACTGGCCTGGAAATCAGATGCCTCTGGCGCACCTGCCGAACGTAAGACCTGAATGATGCACGGCGACGTAGAGACACATGCCCAATGTCACCACGCATCATTTTATGTGTCAGTGTGCCAGGCCTGTCCCCGCTTGCCGACGTGAAAATTCTGGCCTTGATCTACTTGGCCCACCTCATTTCCAAGAACCAGGTCCAACAGTGCATCTTTTCTTGTTGGATTGGACACAATCTAGGAACTTTTTCCCCCTCTCTGCCCTGTACACTACCACTGTCCCAATCTACATCTACAGTAATTAAAGTCCCCCATTATAACTACTCTATAACGCCTGCATCTCTCTGTAATTTCCCTGCAGATTTGTTCTTCTACATCCTTCTCACTATTTGGTGGCCTATAGACTACACCGAGCAATGTAATTCCCCCTTTTTGTTCCTTACCTCTAGCCAAATAGATTCTGTCCTTGAACCCTCTGGGACACCCTCTTTCTCCAGCACTGTAATGCTCTCCTTAACTGATACCGTCACCCCTCCTCCTTTCCTTCCTTTCCTATCTCTTCTGAACACTTTGAACACAGGAATATTTAACACCCAGTTCTGCCCTTCCTTGAGCCAGGTCTCTGTTATCGCCACAACATCATATTTCCATATGGCAATCTGCACCTGTAACTCCCCAATCTTATTTACTATACTCTGCATTCACATACATGCACAGTGGCCCTGATTTAGATTTGTTACTTTCTCCCTTACCCTGATTTTCCCTATTAATGTACTATTTCCTATTCTAGTGCTTTCTGTCCCTCCCAGTATTTTGTGCACCCTGGTATTCCTCTCGAATATTTTCTCTTGGTTCCCACACCCCTGCTGAGTTAGTTTAAAACCCTCCCAACAGTACTAGCAAAATACCCCGCAAGGCTCTCAGCTCTGTTCAGGTACAGCCCGCCCTGCTTGTACAGGTGCCATCTCCCCCAGAGCCAGTCCCAGTGTCCCAGGAATCTAAAGCCCTCCCTCCTGCACCATCTTTCCAGCCACACATTCATCTGCCTTATGCTCCTATTTCTGTACTCACTGACACGTGGTCCTGGGAGTAATCCGGAAATTACTACATTTGAGGTCCTGCATGTTAATTTTCTGCCTAGCTCCCTAAATTCTGATTGTAGGACCACATCCCCCTTCCTACTTCAGTCATTGGTCCTAATGTGGACCACCACCTCTGGCTGGTCACCCTCCCCCACAAGAATGTTCTGCAGCCGCTTTGTGACATCCTTGACCCTGGCATCAAGGAGGCAACATACCATCCTGGAGTCACATCTACAGCCGCAGAAACGCCTGTCTGATCCTAACCAATGACTCCCCTATCACTATAGCTCTTCCTTTCTTCTTCCTCCCCTCCTGTACAGCCGAGCCGCTCGTGGTGCCACAAACTTGGCTCTGACTGCTCTCCTCTGAGGAGCCAGCGCCCTCACCAGCTTCCAAAATGGAAAATCGATTTGTGAGCAGGACCCCAGGGGACACCTGCACTTACCTGCCCACTTCTCTTGGGCTGCCTGGTGGTCACCCCTTCCCTCTCTGTCTCCAGGCCCTTAAGCTGTGGTGTGACCACCTCTCTGAACTTGCTATCCACGTAGCTGTCAGCCTCGTGGATGTGCCACAGTGACTCCAGCCACTGCTCGAGCTCTGAAACCTGGAGCTCAAGTTTCTGCAGCTGACAGCACTTCCTGCACATGTGGTCGTCTAGGATACCGGTAACGTCCATGACTTCCCACATATTACAGGACATGCATTCCACTTGACTGAGCTGCCCTGTCATGTCTTAATGTTACTTCCCTTAGGTTAACTTTATTCTACTTTGGATTATTTATATCACTTTATTATATTGGCCCTAAATTTCCCTTCTTCCTGTTGCTTCTCAGTTAAATCCAAGCACAGGAACTTGTTTAAAAATATTACACTTTTCTAACTTACTCACCAGGTCCTACTTACCAAGGCCACTGCTCTTCTTTCTGAGGAAAGGTAGAAAAAGAAGGAAGTGAGTGCTTCCTCCCTCCTCCCTGAACTCCCTCAGTCACAAAACTCCAGCTGAAGCTCTCTACTGTAGCCAAACACAGCACTTCAGTGCAGGCAAAGTCAGCACCATAAGATAGCCTATGTTTGTACTCTGAATCTAGCCTCTGAAAACCTGATGAAGCCAGTTATCTAATTTTAGATAAAATTTAACCCTTAATTTAACCCTTAAACTCCCTCAGTCACAATTTCCAACTGAAGCTCTCTACTGCAACCAAACACAGCACTCCAGTGCAGTCAAAAGCTTGTGCATTGTGGATGGTGCATAGGCTTTGGGGAGTCAGGAGTTGAGTTACTCGGCGCAACCTCTGACCTGTTCATGTAGGTACAAGATTTATATGGCTAGTCCAATTAAGCTTCTAGTCAATGGTAACCCCCAGGATGTTGTTAGTGGGGGATTCAGTGATGGTAATGCCATGAATGTCAAGGGGCAATGGTTAGATTCTCCCTTGTTTGAGATGGTCATTGCCTGACACTTGTGTGGCACAAATGCAACTTGCCACTTGTCAGTCCAAGCCTGGATATTGTCCAGGTCTTGCTGCATATGGACACAGACTGCTTCAGTATCTGAGGAGTAAAGAACGGTGATGAACATAAGACCATAAGACGTAGGAGCCATCGAGTCTGCTCCTCCATTCAGTGAGATCATGGCTGATCTGATAATCCTCAACTCCACTTTGCTGCCTTTTCCCCATAACCCTTGATTCTCTTACTGATTAAAAATCTGTCTATCTCAGCCTTGAATATACGTAACGACCCAGCCTCTACAGCTCTCTGCGGTAAAGAATTCCACAGATTCACTGCCCTCTGAGAGGAGAAATTCCTCCTCATCTCTGTTTCAAATGGGTGACCCCTTACTCTGAGATTATGGCCTCTGGTCCTAGACTCTCCCACAAGGGGAAACAACCTCTCAGCATCTACCCTGTCAAGCCCCCTAAGAATCTTACATGTTTCAATAAGGTCACCTCTCATTCTTCTAAACTCCAATGAGTACAGGCCCAACCTACTCAACCTCTCCTCATAAGAAAATCCCTCCATACCTGGGATCAACCTAGTGAACCTTCTCTGGACTGCCTCCAATGCCAGTATATCTTTCCTTAGATATGAGGGCAAAATCTGTTCACAGTATTCTAGGTGTGGTCTAACTAGTGCCTTGTATAGTTTTAGCAAGACTTCCCTATTTTTATACTCCATTCCCTTTGAAATAAAGGCCAACTTTCCATTTGCCTTCCCTATCACTTAGGGGGAGTGATATTGTCACTAGACTAGTCATCCAGAGACCCAGGGTAATGGTCTGGTTCAAATCCCACCACAGCAGATGATGGAATTTGAAATCAATAAAAAAAGTCTGGAATTAAAGGTCTAATGATGACTGTGAAACCAACATCAATTGTTGTAAAAACCCACCTCGTCCACTAATGTCCTTCAGGGAAGGAAATCTGCTTTCCTTACCTGGTTTGGCCGACATGTGTTGACTGTTAAATGCCCTCTGAACTAGGGATGGGCCATGAATGCTGGCCTAGCCAGTGAGACCCACACCTCCATGAATGAATAAAAAATATTGATGGAAGGAAGGCATTGATGAAGCAGCTGAAGATGGTTGGGCCAAGGACGCTACCCTGAGGAACTCCTGGAGCTGAGATGACTGACCTTTGTGCTAGATATGACTCCAACCAGTGGGAATCCCATTGACTCCAGTTTTGCTGGGGGTCCTTGATGCCACACTCGGTCAAATGCTGCCTTGATGTCAAGGGCAGTCACTCTCACCTCACCTCGGGAATTCAGCTCTTTTGTCCATGTTTGAACCAAGGCTGTAATGAGGTCAGGAGCTGAGTGGCCCTATCGGAACCCAAACTGGGCGTCAGTGAGCAGGTTAGTGCTAAGCAAGTGCTGCTTGATAACACTGTTGATGACCCCTTCCATTACTTTACTGATGATGAAGAGTAGACTGAGGGGGTGGTAATTGGCCGGGTTGGATTTGTCCTGCTTTTTGTATACAGGACACACCTGGGCAATTTTCCACATTGCCGGGTAGATGCCAGTGTTGTAGCTGTACTGGAACAGCTTGGCTAGGGGCACGGCAAGTTTTGGAGCACAAGTCTTCAGTACTATTGCCGGAATATTGTCAGGGCCCATAGACTTTGCAGTATCCAGTGCCTTCAGCCGTTTCTTGATATCAACCCTCATTGTTACTATGGGCAGAATTTTCTTCAGATAGGAGACAGACATTCTCCCCATTCAGTCTGTGTTGGATGAGGACAGAACACCATTGTCGGTATTTTTAGCAATTCACTGCATCCTGGAATGGTTCCTATCAATTGTTCAGGGCTAATATTTTCTCTGATCATTAAAAGTGTGGTAATACAGCCCTGGGTAACCATAGGCCATTAGTTTAACAATATGAAAGATGCTCAAGGGAATTATTAGGGATGCAATATAGGATTTCTTGGTTGGAGAGGGATAAATTTGGGACACCGAAAATGCTTCATAAAAAAATCCGATACAAATGTGATTATAATTTTTGAAGATGTTAAGATGGTGGATGAAGGAAAGAAAGTCAACACGTTCTACTTAGATTTACTGAAAACTTGTAACAAGTTCTATATCAGACTAAAGCCTCTAGCATTGGTGAGATTATATTGGGCGGGATTAATAAGTGGCTGGCAGGATATAACAGAAAGCAATCACAACTGGATTCGGATCTGCTCTCACAGTGATTTCCCATCAATCATTCCCCCATTATGGAACCAAAACAGGAGGGACAGGGTCTGGGGGAGGCAGGGATGGACCATCCCAGGGGGAGGGACAGAGTCCATGGGGGAGGGACAAGACCTGGGATGAGGAGAGAGATCACCCATGTGGGAAAGGAGAGGGCCCACGGGTGGGGGGGTGCAGGGATGAGAGAGGGCCCATGGGTGGGAGGTGTGGGGAAGGGAGAGGGGCCATGGGTGGGGTGTGTGGGGAAGGGAGAGGGGCCATGGGTGGGGTGTGTGGGGAAGGGAGAGGGCTTATGGGTGGGGGGTGTGGGGAAGGGAGAGGGCCCACGGGTGGGGGGTGTGGGGAAGGGAGAGGGCCCACGGGTGGGGGGTGTGGGGAAGGGAGAGGGCCCACGGGTGGGTTGTGTGGGGAAGGGAGAGGGCCTGCAGGGTCTTGGTTTCTCTGTACAATAGGGAAATGGGAGTGTGAAAAGTTAAGCAATATTCCTGAATGAAGTGAGATTGTGTGGATTGAGTTTGAGTGTCCAGTGCAGGACAGAGTGAACAGAACAGACACAGTAACAATGATCCACAATCAGCAATTTTATTGATTTTTGTTTAAAATCAGAAATGACAGGTTATAGATCACACACACATCCTCCCAGAACAGTAACTAAACAACGCAGATAGTGAATGGTCAATCTGTACTGAGCTCTTATTGGACAGATACTGATGGGGGTAAACTGCACAGACTCCAGGATTCATCCTGCCTCTCTTCAGAGCTGCAGGTCTTCCATTAAAGCTGGAATTCCAGTTGACAGTCAGTGGGACAGAGAGAGGACTGATCCATCACTCTGGGACTCCTGTGTTCTGGACAGTGTTTGACAGACTCTTTCTCTGCTGACTCTTGTCCTTTCACTGAGCTCTGTCCTATTGCCTCTGATTCCTCGATGGAAGCTGTTTGACTGAGAACCCATCGACTGCCTGTTCTTGGATGTGTTGCACAAACTCTTAAGACAGACTGGTTGTGTGAACTCATTGCTTAAAGCTGCATTGCAGAGAGTGTGGCCCCGGACAAGAAGATGAGCAGGATCCTGATTGGTTGCATAAGCTCGAAGCACAAAATGGATCTTTCCAAACGAGCGGCGATTTCAGTTTGGATTATTCATGTCTGAAAACAAATCCACAGGAAAAATATATAGTTAGTCTCAAAATGAATTCATAAGGATGATTTGAAACTCAATAGGTTCTGGATTTCACAGTGCAAGGATTGTGTGGCCAATCAAATCCAACCACTGGCAATTGGAGGGAACTTCTCTTGGATTGCTTACATCACAACTAATGCAAATTGAGCAGAAGAAGAGGAGGAGGAGGGGGTGATGGAGAGGAGGGAGTGGAGGGGAGGAGGGAGTGAAGAGTTGGAGGAGGGAGTGAAGGGGAGGAGGGAGTGAAGGGGAGGAGGAGGGAGTGAAGGGGAGGAGGAGGGAGTGAAGGGGAGGAGGGGGGAGTGAAGGGGAGGAGGGAGTGAAGAGGAGGAGGGAGTGAAGAGTTGGAGGAGGGAGTGAATGGGAGGAGGAGGGAGTGAATGGGAGGAGGAGGGAGTGAAGGGGAGGAGGGAGTGAAGAGGAGGAGGGAGTGAAGAGTTGGAGGAGGGAGTGAAGGGGAGGAGGGAGTGAAGGGGAGGAGGAGGGAGTGAAGGGGAGGAGGAGGGAGTGGAGGGGAGGAGGGGGGAGTGAAGGGGAGGAGGGGGGAGTGAAGGGGAGGAGGGGGCAGTGAATGAGTGATTTTCTTTTCCCAGTTCAGGCATTTCCACTGTCTGTGCACTTTCCACCTGTTGCTGCTGTGCAAAGCCCTGAAACTACAGCAGAAATACAAATGTGGTGATTATTAATGGACACAGTGAACTGGACTCCATTCAATGGGGCCGGGGTCAGTGAGAAGGGAACACTCACCAGAGAAAGGCTGTAAAACACTGTGTGAAAATAGATGGTTAACGTGTCCCACCAGGTGACATTTATCCGACATTAAATCAGATACAACTGTCATCACCCACACTGATATCTGGCCAGTGTGTGTCTGTTAATATAAGAGCAGGACAAAGTGGATCTAGTGATGGGGACGGGAGATGAGATTTGTGTCTCCAGAAATTTACTGGCCATTCCCAGCACCTTAACTGTCTCCTCAACTGCTGAGAATTCAAACCAGGCTGGGGAGGTGTTGATGTCCCTGCACCATGGGGAATGCTGGAAGACTCAAAAGCCAAGGGCAATCCAGGAGGAGGGAGCGATCTGAGGAGTGGAGAGGTTGAGTATTGCTGGAAAGGAGAATAAAACAATTGCAGAGCAGCTAGTTGACACTCACAGCAGCCACAGAATCAGTGAGGATCATGGAATCCATACACCTCCACCTCACACAGGGTGAGAATGGCTCGGTTACTTGGTTGGAAGATGTTCACATAACGTCCGTGCACACCCTGAGCTGTCTGACAGAAGAACTCCACAGTTTCACCACAGCCAATAGTAGTGATCTTTGCACAGCTGCAAGAGACAGTATGAGAATGATGATTACATTTGGCTCTTAAACAAATCTCTACACACACTCTGCAAGTTCCACAATGGCCACAGGAGACTCGACATTTCGCATCATACAGGTGTTTGTATTCAAAAGTACAACTGCAGCCTGCATTAAAGTTGTGGTGCGTATAGATTGTTGCACCTTTTTATTATCCTTTCACGGGATGTGGGTTTCGCTGGCTGGGCCAGCATTTATTGCCCATCCCTAATTGCCCTTGAGAAGGGGGTGGTGAACTGCCTTCTTGAACCGCTGCAGTCGATGTGGTGTAGGTACACCCACAGTGCTGTTAGGGAGGGAGTTCCAGGATTTTGACCCAGCGACAGTGAAGGAACGACCGATATATTTCCAAGTCAGGATGGTGAGTGACTTGGAGGGGAACTTCCAGGTGGGGGTGTTCCCATCGATCCGCTGCCCTTGTCCTTCTAGACGGTAGTGGTCATGGGTTTGGAAGGTGCTGTCTAAGGAGCCTTGAGGAGTTCCTGCAGTGCATCTTGTAGATGGTACACACACTGCTGCTACTGTGCGTCGGTGGTGGAGGGAGTGAATGTTTGTGGATGTGGTGCCAATGAAGCGGGGCTGCTTTGTCCTGGATGGTGTCAAGCTTCATGAGAGTTGTGGGAGCTGCACTCATCCAGGCAAGTGGAGACTTGTGCCTTGTGGATGGTGGACAGGCTTTGGGGAGTCAGGAGCTGAGTTACTCTCTGCAGGATTCCTAGCCCCTGACCTGCTCTTGCAGCCACAGTATTTATATGAATAGTCCAGTTCAGTTTCTGGTTAACCCAGGATCCTGATGTATGATAGATTGCAGAGAGTAGAGATTGCGGAGTTGATGGATTGCGAAAAGTATAGATTGCAAAGAGAACAGGTTGCAGAGATTGTGGAACGTGGGGTGAGTAGATTGCGGGGAGTATAGATTGCTAAGATTGTAGATTGCAGCGAGTGTAGATTGCTGAGAGTGTAGATTGCGGAGAGTGTAGATTGCGGAGAGTGTAGATTGTGGAGAGTATAGATTGTGGAGAGTGTAGATTGCGGAGAGTGTAGATTGTGGAGAGTGTAGATTGTGGAGAGTGTAGATTGCGGAGAGTGTAGATTGTGGAGAGTGTAGATTGTGGAGAGTGTAGATTGCGGAGAGTGTAGATTGTGGAGAGTGTAGATTGCGGAGAGTGTAGATTGTGGAGAGTGTAGATTGCGGGGAGTGTAGATTGTGGAGAGTGTAGATTGTGGAGAGTGTAGATTGCTGACAGTGTAGATTGTGGAGAGTGTAGATTGTGGAGAGTGTAGATTGCGGAGAGTGTAGATTGTGGAGAGTGTAGATTGCGGAGAGTGTAGATTGTGGAGAGTGTAGATTGTGGAGAGTGTAGATTGCTGACAGTGTAGATTGTGGAGAGTGTAGATTGTGGAGAGTGTAGATTGCTGACAGTGTAGATTGTGGAGAGTGTAGATTGTGGAGAGTGTAGATTGTGGAGAGTGTAGATTGCTGAGAGTGTAGATTGTGGAGAGTGTAGATTGCGGAGAGTGTAGATTGCGGAGAGTGTAGATTGCGGAGAGTGTTGATTGTGGAGAGTGTAGATTGTGGAGAGTGTAGATTGTGGAGAGTGTAGATTGCTGACAGTGTAGATTGTGGAGAGTGTAGATTGTGGAGAGTGTAGATTGCGGAGAGTGTAGATTGTGGAGAGTGTAGATTGTGGAGAGTGTAGATTGTGGAGAGTGTAGATTGTGGAGAGTGTAGATTGCGGGGAGTGTAGATTGCGGAGAGTGTAGATTGTGGAGAGTGTAGATTGCGGAGAGTGTAGATTGCGGAGAGTGTAGATTGCTGAGAGTGTAGATTGCGGAGAGTGTAGATTGCGGAGAGTGTAGATTGCGGAGAGTGTTGATTGTGGAGAGTGTAGATTGCTGAGAGTGTAGATTGCGGAGAGTGTAGAATGCGGAGAGTGTAGATTGTGGAGAGTGTAGATTGTGGAGAGTGTAGATTGTGGAGAGTGTAGATTGCGGGGAGAGTAGATTGCGGAGAGTGTAGATTGCTGACAGTGTAGATTGTGGAGAGTGTAGATTGCTGAGAGTGTAGATTGTGGAGAGTGTAGATTGTGGAGAGTGTAGATTGTGGAGAGTGTAGATTGTGGAGAGTGTAGATTGCGGGGAGAGTAGATTGCGGAGAGTGTAGATTGCTGACAGTGTAGATTGTGGAGAGTGTAGATTGCTGAGAGTGTAGATTGTGGAGAGTGTAGATTGCTGACAGTGTAGATTGTGGAGAGTGTAGATTGCGGAGAGTATAGATTGCGGAGAGTGTAGATTGTGGAGAGTGTAGATTGTGGAGAGTGTAGATTGCGGAGAGTGTAGAATGCGGAGAGTGTAGAATGCGGAGAGTGTAGATTGTGGAGAATGTAGATTGTGGAGAGTGTAGATTGTGGAGAGTGTAGATTGTGGAGAGTGTAGATTGTGGAGAGTGTAGATTGCGGGGAGTGTAGATTGCTGAGAGTGTAGATTGCGGGGAGAGTAGATTGCGGAGAGTGTTGATTGTGGAGAGTGTAGATTGTGGAGAGTGTAGATTGCGGAGAGTGTAGAATGCGGAGAGTGTAGATTGCGGAGAGTGTAGATTGCGGAGAGTGTAGATTGCGGGGAGTGTAGATTGCGGAGAGTGTAGATTGCGGAGAGTGTAGATTGCGGAGAGTGTAGATTGCGGGGAGTGTAGAATGCGGAGAGTGTAGAATGCGGAGAGTGTAGATTGTGGAGAGTGTAGATTGTGGAGAGTGTAGATTGTGGAGAGTGTAGATTGTGGAGAGTGTAGAATGCGGAGAGTGTAGAATGCGGAGAGTGTAGATTGTGGAGAGTGTAGATTGTGGAGAGTGTAGATTGTGGAGAGTGTAGATTGCGGAGAGTGTAGATTGCGGAGAGTGTAGATTGTGGAGAGTGTAGATTGCGGAGAGTGTAGATTGCGGAGAGTGTAGATTGTGGAGAGTGTAGATTGCGGAGAGTGTAGATTGCGGAGAGTGTAGATTGTGGAGAGTGTAGATTGTGGAGAGTGTAGATTGCGGAGAGTGTAGATTGCACCGGGATATATTTACAGGGTGTTGCTGTTGCCATTATTTTCAAGTGAATCTCCGATTCGGATTTCTGCTCCATTCAGCCTTCCTCCTCTTTTATTTCTGTTTGTGATTCTTACAACAAAGACCCGGTAATGTCGCTGTAAATCCACTCTCCACCATGGCTGATTCTCCCTGTATGTGCTGCTGCAGGAGGAATGCCTGAATTCAGTGTCCTTATTTCCATCGATGGCGTTATTTGCATTAGCAAAGCGTTTGTAGGTGGTAGACTGTGTGGCCCGAACCCCAGCAGCCACATTTTCTATAAGTACAAAGATCAGATGTGCATTCACAATACCTTTCACTCAAATCTACACAACTCATGTCTGAACTGACGAGGACTCCACAACATTCTCCTCCCTCTCTCACTCTCTGCTCCCTCACCCCTCCTCCCTCTGTCTCCCTCCTCTGGTCACAGTCACCGACCCAGTCTGACCAGGACCAGTCTGCACTAATAATCAGCCTAAGTGAGAATTGAACACTGTTTGAACCTGGGACAGGTCCTGAATAGTTTTCCTTTCGTCACGGGGTGTGGGGGTCACTGACTAGACCATTTATTCCCCACCCCTAATTACCCTTGTTCAGAGGACATTTTAAGAACCAACCATATTGTGGGTCTAGAGTCTGGCCAAATTTCCAGATGGGTTTTTACAAAAACTGACAATGGTTTCATGGTCATCATTAAACTTTTAATCCCAGATTTTTATTGAATTCAAATTTCCCTTGGCTCAATTTGAACACAAGTCCCAGTGAATTGCCTTGGGTCTCTGGAACACTAGCCCAGTGACAATACCACTATGCCACCACCTCCCCCTAGTTTGTAATTAGCCATAACTGACACACGTTAATTTCTTACCTTGTGAGTTTCCAATGTGAAATACACCACAGAGGGAGGCAAATACAAACAAGTAATGGAGCATCATCCTGCCGGAAACACACAGACAGGGGAATGTTATTCACAGAGTTGACAGGTTTTCGAGAATTGCCAGCAAGTAGAAGACCCAATCAGCCCTGGGGCTGTGCCATTTTATCCATTCACAGTTTCTCTATGAAGGAGGCATTAGGGAGAACTGGCTCAGGTAACTAGCCTGGCCCACCACCGCTTGACATGGACCGGGGAGCAGACTTTGGGAGTGAGGTTCCTCTGGGAAGGGACGCTGGTAAACTGCAACATGGTCCAGTCAGGAGCACTGGCACCCATTGGGAATCTGTTCTGATGTTACTCCTCTAGGGCAGAGAGCAGCGAGAGTTACAGTTTCCCCCTGTCCAAACCCAGTTCAGTCAGCACAGAACAGGGTGGGAACATGAATACTCCTGCTCCCTAGCATTCACTCTCTGACCATCTGTTACATTTCCAACTGAGGAGCTGCTTGTCAAATATTCAGCATAGATTCTCACTGTTGAGAAGAACTGTGCTGTAATCATTTTAGTCAGGCGAGAGGGGAGGGAAATATAAATGGCAGAAGATTAAAGTCACTAGTGCTATGACCAGCACATCCCTACCACATCTGAAACCGACTCTCAATAAGGTATAGGCTGACAGTATCACAGTCCCTCCATCTGCCTGTAAGACTTCATATTGAAGTGAGTTTTGTATAATATACCCAACTGCGGGTGCACAGCAGAGAGAGTATTAAAAGCATTACACTTACCACCTAAAGTGTCCCCAGGACAGGTACAGCACGGGGTTAGATACAGAGTAAAGCTCCCTCTACACTGTCCCCATCAAACACTCCCAGGACAGGTACAGCACGGGGTTAGATACAGAGTAAATCTCCCTCTATACTGTCCCCATCAAACACTCCCAGGACAGGTACAGCACAGGGTTAGATACAGAGTAAAGCTCCCTCTACACTGTCCCCATCAAACACTCCCAGGACAGGGACAGCACGGGGTTAGATACAGAGTAAATCTCCCTCTACACTGTCCCCATCAAACACTCCCAGGACAGGTACAGCACGGGGTTAGATACAGAGTAAAGCTCCCTCCACACCGTCCCCATCAAACACTCCCAGGACAGGTACAGCATGGGGTTAGATACAGAGTAAAGCTCCCTCTGCACTGTCCCCATCAAACACTCCCAGGACAGGTACAGCACGGGTTTAGATACAGAGTATAGCTCCCTCTACACTGTCCCCATCAAACACTCCCAGGACAGGTACAGCATGGGGTTAGATACAGAGTAAAGCTCCCTCTACACCGTCCCCATCAAACACTCCCAGGCCATGTACAGCACGGGGTTAGATAGGAATGGCCTTTCCAACAATATTAGATAATGAGTCCAGGTTGGCTCCTATTGCTGGTTGACTGATGAAGGCATCGCTTGTTCCCTATGTTGTCTACTTGTTGCTATGTAACATTGTTCTTAACCCTTCCTTCTCCTCATTTCCTTTCTCATATAGCCCGCACTCTCTGTTTTAGTATTCATCCATTAACATTGTCTCATTAACCCAATAGGAAACCACATTTCTTTCGAGTTTAGACTAGGTTAATTAAAAGCTAGAAGTTTGCTGCTGATTGAAGTAGTCAAAACTGTTAATGTTGTACATCAGTTATCACTTGTAGTATTATACATAACATATAATCTATTATATATATTATTATATACAACAGGGAAGGACAATTGAGAAGCATAATAAGAGACAAGAAGTAACTCTCAGGGAGCACATTGACCAAAAACCTACTCAATAATCACATTGACCACCCTGTAATAGCCCACACTGCCATATTTCACTGTTGACAATGGTGTAAAAATAGAGAAAGGTTGTTACATGAATTGCCTATTTTGAGACTCAATGAAGGATCAGTTTCGGGATCAAGAAGTCAGGATTCCATGGGTGGCGATATGAAATACCGTCTTTCTCTGCAGGAGAGAGATTCTCACCAACTGACGGGAGGTGTAACTGCTAGTTCGTTTGTAACATTTATTGGCTCCATTTTTCCGATCAGTCTCAGGGCCCTGATCAGACCAAAATACACCCTTACCTGCCTCCACCTTTTCTGGGCGATCTCCCGACGGGCGACTTCAGACTCAGCGCTGTGAACTTGGGAGGGAGGAGCTCAAAGAATCTGCACAGAAACCACACCTGCTAGGAGACGTGTTCCAGTAAGTGAAGAGTTAAAACATCCCAAAGCCTCTGAGAGAAACTATGGAGAGAGGGTAAGTGTGCAAGGGGCTTGGGTGGGTAAGGGGATCAGATGTGTGAGGTATGTGGATAAGGAGGACACAGTAGGTGAGGGGGTAGGGTGGGGAGGGAGAAGGGGGTAAGGGGATTAGGTGGGTGAGGGAGTACGATGGGTGAGGTAAATTGGTAAGGTTCTTGGGAAGGTGAAGGGTGGGCAAGGTATGTGGGTGAGGGGCTAGGGTGGGTAAAGGGGTAGGGTAGCAGATCTGTAGGGTAGAGAGGTTGGATCATGTCAGGTCAGAGAGAGTTGGGCCCATCACTGAGTGAGTCGCGGGTGCTGTTGGATCAGATTGGGTCACGTGCAGTGGGAGCGTCAGAATGGGGGCATTGGGGGAGCGCCAAGAGACCAATGCATCAGGGGAGATTCGGAGAGCCAGTTGGGGATTCAGGTGGTGAGTCAGGTCAGGTGGAGTCAGGGAGAATCGGGGTGGGGTGAGGGTTGGGGGTAGTGGAGGTTTGAGGGGGATGTCAGTGTGAGTAATTAAGAGGAGTCAGTTTTATAGTTACACAGGAGTTAGACTTGGATTTTTCCTGTCGAATAGTTCCTGGGTAACTATCCAGATGAGTAAGTCTGAAATCTCTAACTCTAACACAGAGTTGGAGGCCTTTTCAGATCGTCCCAGAGAGCAGGGGAATTTCCTATTGGAAGTTCAAACTTCCTGGGCAATTCCCAGGGAGTCCTTGCACTGGGATCTCGGAGGGAGTCCACAGCGTACATCCAGTCTCTGATCATCTGGGGGTTGGAAGATCTAGGCTATTGTTGCAGAGATAGAGATTCACTGAGCAGCAGGCTAGCTATAAAATCATCACTGACCCTCCACTGCCTTCTGCAATCTCTCCCTTTCTCCTCACCCCCACCCCCACTCCTTTTATGTCCCTCCGTTCATATCTCTTGGCTCTCCAGTTTCCTCATTCACTCTTTCCCTGATCTCCGCTCTCTCTGACTGGGCCACACTCCAGCCCTTTGCCTAACTCAGAGATTTCTTACACTCGTTGAGATCCCAGATGTTTCCAGCTTCCTCTCTAATTCTCCTTGAGCTGTTTAACTGGGGAAACCCAAGGGCAGGAAGGGTTTCACTGATCACTCCCATGGACCCCGGCATCTCCCATTAATTCAGACCTCTCTCCATTGACCATGTAATTTACTCCTTAATTATCTTCGATACATTTTAGAATCAGCAAAGGGCACCCACTCTGCTCACATGCCATCTCCACCCCACCCCCACCCTTCACTCAGCCTCTGCTCTTTCCCCATAGCCCTTCAGACATTTATCCAATTCCATTTTGAAAGTTATTATTGAATCTGCTTGCGAAACCGCCCCCCACCCCCAACCGCACCCCCCCCCCCACCTCCTTTCAGGCAGCCCATTCTTCATCACCCCCTCTCTTATCAATCACCCTCAACCTGAGTCCCTCTGGTTGCTGACCCTCCTGCCACTGGAAAGACTCACTCACTTTTTCAGAGCCACTTTGTGCGATTCAGGATCACTGGAAGTCAGAGCCTATCCCAACGGGGAATGGGCACAAGGTCAGGTAGACACAGGAAAATGACTCCAGTCCATCACAGGGCACACGCTCAGGGACAATTTACCAGAGGCAACCCACCTAACCAGCACATCTTTGTACCTGGGAGGAAACCAGTGCATGTGGAGGAAACCCACACAGACACAGGGAGAATGTGCAAACTCCACACAAGCAGACACCCGAGGTCTGGATCAAACCCAAGTCCCTGGAACCACGCGGTGGCAACACTAACCACTGCACCACCATGCCAACCTCATTTACTCTATCAAAGCCCTTCATGAATTTGAACACCTCTATTAAATCTCCTCATAATCTTCGCTCTAAGGAGAATAACCCCAGCTTCTCTACTCTCCCTACATTAACTCAATGCCCTCAACACTGGCACCAATCTAGTCAATTTCCTCTGCATCCTTTGTTAGCAGCCTTCTCATGAATCCCTGAAAAAAATCCTTTAAAAATGAAATATTCTGTAGTTTTTCAAGGCATTGATACCCATCAGCAAAGCTTTCAGTATATGTCTGCTGCTCCTATTGGCTTGTTCTACCCTAACTGAAGAACTAACAGAATCACAGAATTTTTACATCGCAGATTTTTAACAGCACAGAAGGAGGCCATTTGGCCCATCGTGTCAAATAGATTTTAAGCGGGTTGGATTCAATGATTGCAGAATAATCACAACCAGAATCCCTCACAGCGACGGGATGGACAAGTAACTCAATGGAGCTCCCTATCCTGTGTCCTTTCTACTGAGCGTAAGCACTAACACTGATTTAAGATGCGCATTGAGGAACAGGAGTGTTGGGGATAGACCCAGCATGGACCCACTCCACAATTCCTGGACTTCACTCAGGATTCAGGAAAAGAGATTGGGAAAATGTCCTCACCTTGTGCAGGGTCTTCACAGCTGCTGAGGGACCCAGTTTGATCAGAGTTTATATCACAGCAGTGGAGAGATGGGTCAGGGTGAGAATGGTCACATGCTGCTGACGTTGGGTTTCTATTGGCTAAAAGTTTGATGCTGTTTGTCAATCTTGGGTAATAATAATTTGAGCAACCCCCTCAGAAATAGAAGAACTGGGGGAATGTGTAACATGTGTAGAGCCGTTAAACAGGATGGGGAAAGAGGGAATCATCTGTTTGAAAGGAGAAGTGCAGTGAGACTGAGAGCTTGGGAGTGGAGGAGTGAATGAACAATGCAGGGTGTTCTGCTGATAATGAGTTTCAGTTCAAGACCTTGAAATGAGGCCAGGATAATGCCTCCTATGAACTTTGGCCTTTGAACCTCGTGGTATTTAGGGTCAGAAAGCAGCTCCCTAATTAACCTGCCAGTGGTGGCAATTGATTTCCTCAAGGGGTTGGTGTGGGAAATTAAGGGAGACGCACATCCAACAAGGAAAGTCTGGCTGAGCGGCTGGGCTGCCAGGGTTTTGAGACCTCCCTTAGATTCATTCACTGGTTTGCTAAGCCATTTCAGAGTCAACCACATTGCTGAGGGCCACTTGTAGGCCAGACCACATAAGGGTAGCAGAGTTTCTTCTATGAAAGGACTTAGTGAACTTGATGGGGTTTATAACAATCCAATAGGTTCATGCTCAACATTAATGAAACAAGTTGCTGTGGTGGGATTTGAACCCATATCTATGGAGTATTAGTCCAGGCCACAGGGATTACTAATCCAGTGGCATTGCCATTATGCTACCACACCCAGGCTCATTTGTGCTCTACCCCTCCCCTGATAGAAGAAAATTGGCCACCTAAAACTTAAGGTAGAGGGGAGACAATGGCATATTGATAGTGTCACTGCACTAATAACCCCGAGGGCCAGATCAATGCTCTGTGGACATGGGTTCAAATCCTATCATGGCAGCTGGTGGAATATAATTTGAATTAATGAATAACTCTGGAATATAAAACTATTCTCAGTAATCACAGAGTGCAGAAGAGGCCCTTCGGCCCATCGAGTCTACACCAACACGTGAGAAACACCTGACCTACCGACCTAACTCCATTTACCAGCACTTGGCCCATAGTCTTGAATGTTATGACGTGCCAAGTGCCCATCCAGGTACTTTTTAAAGGATGTGAGGCAACCCACCTCCACCACCCTTCCAGGCAGCACATTCCAGACCGTCACCACCCTCTGGGTAAAAAAGTTTTTCCTCACATCCCCCCTAAACCTCCTGTTCCTCACCTTGAACTTATGTCCCCTTGTGACTGACCCTTCAACTAAGGGGAACAGCTGCTCCCTATCCACCCTGTCCATGCCCCTCATAATCTTGTAACTCGATCAGGTCGCCCCTCAGTCTTCTCTGCTCCAACAAAAACAATCCAAGTCTATCCAACCTCTCTTCATCACTTAAATGTTTCATCCCAGGCAACATCCTGGTGAATCTCCTCTGCACCCCCTCCAGTGCAATCACACCCTTCCTATAATGTGGCGACCAGAACTGCACACAGTACTCCAGCTGTGGCCTCACCAAGGTTCTATACAACTCCAACATGACCTCCCTACTTTTGTAATCTATGCTTCGATTGATAAAGACAAGTGTCCCATATGCCTTTTTCACCACCCCACTAACATGCCCCTCTGCCTTCAGAGATCTATAGACACACAAGCCAAGTTCCCTTTGTTCCTCAGAACTTCCTAGTGTCATGCCATTCATTGAATACTTCCTTGTCAAATTACTCCTTCCAAAGTGTATTACCTCACACTTTTCAGGGTTAAGTTCCATCTGCCATTATCTGCCCATTTGACCATCCCGTCTATATCTTCCTGTAGCCCAAGACACTCAACCTCACTGTTAACCATCCGGCCAATCTTTGTGTTATCTGCAAACTTACTAATCCTACCCCCCACATAGTCATCTATGTCGTTTATATAAATGACAAATAATAGGAGACCGAGCACAGATTCCTGTGGTACACCACTGGACACTGGCTTCCAGTCACTAAACCATCCTCCTGTCATCACCCTCTGCCTCCTACAACAAAGCCAATTTTGAATCCACCTTATCAAATTACCCTGTATCCCATGTGCCTTTGCCTTCTTTATAAGTCTCCCATGTGGGACCTTGTCAAAGGCTTTGCTGAAATCCATATAAACTACATCAACTGCACTACCCTCATCTACACACCTGGTCACCTCCTCAAAAAATTCAATGATAACCATCAAACTGTCATCGATTGTTGTAAAAACCCATCTGGGTCACTAATGTCCTTTAGGGAAGGAAATCTGCTGTCCTTACCTGGTCTGGCCTACATGTGACTCCAGACCCACAGCAATGTGGTTGACTCTTCACTTTCCCTTGAAATGGCCAAGCGAGTCACTCAGTTCAATCAGGGTAATTAGAGATGGGCAACAAATGCTGGCTTTGTCAGCAATGCCCACATCCCATGAAGGAATAAAGATCCTAGAGCCCCTGGTTGTTGGAAGGAATTTTCTGACTTGACCTTTTTTGACCTTTTACTCGCTCCCTTTGAGGACTGACCACTGGCTCCATCCACCTGCTTTGATTATTTTTATTAATCATTCACAGGATGTGAGCTTCACTGGCTGGACCAGCATTTATTGCCCATCCCTAAATGCCCTTGAGAAGGTGCTGGTGAGCTGCCTTCTTGAACCGCTGCAGTCCATGTGGTGTAGGTACACCCACAGTGCTGTTAGGGAGGGAGTTCCAGGATTTTGACCCAGTGACAGTGAAGGAACGGTGATATATTTCCAAGTCAGGATGGTGAGTGACTTGGAGGGGAACTTCCAGGTGGTGGTGTTCCCATCTATCTGCTGCCCTTGTCCTTCTAGATGGTAGTGATCGTGAGTTTGGAAGGTGCTGTCGAAGGAGCCTTGGTGAATTCCTGCAGTGCATCTTGCAGATGGTACACACACTGCTGCTACTGTGCGTTGGTGGTGGAGGGAGTGGATTTTGAAGGTGGTACATGGGGTGCCAATCAAGTGGTTGCTTTATCCTGGGTGGTGTCCAAATCTGGACCAATCATGTCATCAGTTTGGAGCCAAAGGGAGCTGGTAGAATCCAAGCTGAACATCAGTGAGCAGGTTTTTGATGAGTAAGTACTGTCCATGACATGCTCCATCATTTTGCTGATTTTACTGACAAGAAATCCATTCAATTACCCTCCCTAAAGTGTTGCAATTCAATTCATGCCCTTTCCCATTGTGTTTTTAATGAATATATACCATCCTCACTGTCTTCAGCTTTTCAGAGATTGATTTCTTACATGTTGGTGTCTCAGTATCTGAAGGTTTTTGGAATCCAGTGTTGCACAGCAGTCAGGGTCTCAGTGATTCTGAGGTCAGAGGGTGCGATCGCCTGAGCATTCTGTTCCAATTTGGGAATTCCAGTCCACATCCTGCATAACCACAGGGTGCAGAAAGTTTTTTTTTATTCATCCATGAGATGTGGGCTTTGCTGGCATTTATTGCCCATCCCTAGTTGCCCTTGAGAGGGTGGTGAACCTCTGCAGTCCATGTGGTGTGGGTACACACCCACAGGGTTCCTTTTTTGTGACAACTAAGTGACTTGCTGGGCCAATTCATGGGATAAAGAGCCAACCACGTTGCTGTGGGTCTGGAGTCACATGTAGGCCAGACCAGGTAAGGACGGCAGATTTCCTTCCCTAAAGGACATTAGTGACCCAGATGGGTTTTTACAACAATCGACAATGGTTTCATGGTCACCGTTAGACTTTTAATTCCAGATTTTTATTGAATTCAAATTTCACCATTAGCCATGGTGGGATTCGAACCCGGGTCCCCAGAGCATTACCCTGGGCCTTTGGATTACAGTCAGTGACAATACCATTGCCTCCCCTAAAGTGCTGCCATTTGCTTGAGAACCTGCTTCAATTTGAGGAGCTGCTGGAGTCACTGCAGTTCCAGTGTCCTCAGACATACTTCCCAGGTGGTCACTTCACACTATAGAAGCACAAAAGTTATCATTACTGAAACTAACTTTTTACTTCAGCTTTAGTTAATCGACTGTGACTCCTCCAGCTGCCTTGGTGCAACATGAACTTGTGTTTCCAGGCCTCACAACATTACCAGCGTATTACAGCACCACATAATCACTGCTGAAAGTTGGTAAGTCAGTCAGTCCAGACGGAATACATCCCACATCGCTGAAAGAAGCAAGGGTAGAAATAGCCAAAGCATTGGTCACAGCCTTTCATTGAGTACTGAACTGCAGGGTCGCTATTGTTAAACCACCACTCAAGAAAGGGGAGAGGAATAAACCGGAGAAACACCAGGTCAATCAGCCTAACGTCAGTGGTGGTGAAGTTAGTACCATTACCAGGAACACAATTGTGGACTGTTAAAGCTAAATCATGTCTGATTGATCAAATTCTTTGGTGAGGTAATGGAGAAAGATGTAAAGGTCTTACAAATGGTACAGAGGGGATTTATCCAGGATGTCACTGGGATGAGGATCTTCAGTTATGAGGAGCGGCTGAAAAAGTTCAGACTGTTCTGTTTGGAATAGAGAAGGTTAAGAAGTGACATAATAGATAGTTTCAAGATGATGAGAGGATTTGAAAGAGGAAAACCCTAATGTTGTTCCTTCACTGTCGCTGGGTCAGAATCCCGGAACTCCCTCCCTAACAGCGCTGTGGGTGTACCTACACCACACGGGACAAAATCCTGGAACTCCCTCCCTAACAGCACTGTGGGTGTACCTACACCAAACGGACAAAATCCTGGAACTCCCTCCCTAACAGCGCTGTGGGTGTACCTACACCACACGGACAAAATCCTGGAACTCCCTCCCTAACAGCACCGTGGGTGTACCTACACCACACGGACAAAATCCTGGAACTCCCTCCCTAACAGCACTGTGGGTGTACCTACACCACACGGACAAAATCCTGGAACTCCCTCCCTAACAGCACTGTGGGTGTACCTACACCACATGGACAAAATCCTGGAACTCCCTCCCTAACAGCACTGTGGGTGTACCTACACCACACGGACAAAATCCTGGAACTCCCTCCCTAACAGCACTGTGGGTGTACCTACACCACACGGACAAAATCCTGGAACTCCCTCCCTAACAGCACGGTGGGTGTACCTACACCACATGGACTGCAGCGGCTCAAGAAGGCAGCTCACCACCACCTCCTCAAGGGCAACTAGGGTTGGACAATAAATGCTGCTTTTACTGGTGACAAATCCTATAACTAGTACCCCAAATCTGCACTCACTTCCTTAAAGCACTCCTCCTCCTTTAGCCTTATTCCATATGTGTCCCCCGTTCTCCTATCCTACATGTTTCTGGTCTCTGACTCCTTTGTTCACTTCTTATGCCCTTCCCTTTTTTAGTAGTTCATTCCTACAATGTGAGTGTTGCTGGCAAGGCCAGCATTCAATGCCCATATCTAACTGCCCTTGAGAAGGCTATGGTGAGCTGTCTGCGGTGAGCTGTCTTACGAACATACGAATTAGGAGCAGGAGTGGGGCCCCTTGAGCCCGCTCCGCCATTCAATAAGATCATGGTCTAATTGTAACTCAAATCCACATTGAAACTGAACTGGACCAGCCATATAACTACTGTGGCTACAAGAGCAGGTCACAGGCTAGGAATTGTGCGATGAGCAACTCACCTCCTGACTCCCCAAAGCCTGTCCACCATCTACAAGGCACAAGTCAGGAGTGTGATGGAATACTCCCCACTTGCCTGGATGAGTGCAGCTCCCACAACACTCAAGAAGCTTGACACCATCCAGGACAAAGCAGCCCACTTGATTGGCACCACACCCACAAACATTCACTCCCTCCACCACCGACGCACAGCAGCAGCAGTGTGTGTACCATCTACAAGATGCACTGCAGGAACTCACCAAGGCTCCTTAGACAGCACCTTCCAAACCCATGACCTCTACCATCTAGAAGGACAAGGGCAGCAGATAGATGGGAACACCACCACCTGGAAGTTCCCCTCCAAGTCACTCACCATCCTGACTTGGAAATATATCACCGTTCCTTCACTGTCGCTGGGTCACAATCCTGGAACTCCCCCCCCTAACAGCACTGTGGGTGTACCTACACCACATGGACTGCAGCGGCTCAAGAAGGCAGCTCACCACCACCTTCTCAAGGGCAACTAGGGATGGGCAATAAATGCTGGCCCAGCCAGTGAAGCCCACATCCCGTGAATGAATAAAAAAAAAATGACAACCCCCGATAACCTTTCACCCCCTTTGTTAATCAAGAATCTATCTGGCTCTGGCTTAAAAATATTTAAAGACTCTGTTTTCATTGCCTTTTGAGGAAGAGAGTTCCAAAGACTCACAACCCGGCAGTGGCCTCTAGTTCTAGACTCTCCCACCAGAGGAAACATCCTCTCCATAGCCACACTGTCAAGATCTCTCAGGACCTTAAAGGTTTCAATTAAGTTGCCTCTCACTCTTCTAAACTCCAGTGGATACAAGCCTAACCTGTCCAGCCTTTCCTCATAAGACAACGCACCCATTCCTGGCATTAGTCTAGTAAACCTTCTCTGAACTGCTTCTAATGCATTTGCATCCTAAGGAGACCAATGCTGTACACAGTATTCCAGATATGGTGTTACCAGTGCCCTGTATAACTGAAGCCTAGCCTGAAGCAACATCCTGTGAATGAATAAAAACTGAAGCATAACCTCCCTCCTGTTGTAATCAATTCCCCTCATAATAAATGATAACTTTCTATTAACTTTCCTAATTACCCACTGTACCTGCATACTAACCTTTTGTGATTCACGCACTAGGACACCCAGATCCCTCTGAAACTCAGAACTGCAATCTCTCACCATTTAGATAATATGCTTCTTTATTCTTCCTGCCAAAATGGACAATTTCACTTTTTCCCACATTATACTCCATTTGCCTGGCCTTTGCCCACTCACTTAGCCTATATATTTCCCTTTGTAGCCTCATTATGCCCTCTTCACAACTTAATGTCTACCTACCTTTGTGTGATCTGCAAATTTAACAACCATACCTTTGGCCCCTTCCTCCAAGTCATTTGTATGAATTGTAAGCAGTTGAGGTCCCAGCACTGATCCCTGTGGCAAGCTGCTCACTACATCCTGTCATCCAGAAAAAGACCCATTTATGCCTACTCTCTGCTTCCTGTTAGCCAGCCAATCTTCTATCCATGCCAATGTGTTACCCCCTACACCATGAGCTTTTATTTTCCACAATAACCACTGATCTGGCACTTTATCAAATGCTTTCTGGGAATCTGAGTACAGTACATACACCAGTACCCCTTTATCCACAGCACACGCAACTCTTTCAGAACTAGACTGGATAAATCAGATGAGAAAAGGTAACCTAGATAAGAAGTTCATAGAGTCTTTTAGGGATAGCTTCTTAAAGAAACATGTTCTGGAGCTAACCAGAGAACAGGCAATATTAGACCTGGTATTGTGCAGCGAGATAGAGTTAATTAAAAATCTCATAGTAAAGGTACCCCTTGGTAGCAGCGATTATAATGTGATTGAATTTTACATTCAGTTTGATGGGGGAGAAGATTAGGGCCAATACTAGTACTTTAAACTTAAATAAGGGTGATTATGAGGGCATGAAAGCAGAACGAGCTAAAGTGAACTGGCAAATGAGGTTAAGGGAGAAGTCAATAGTAGTTCAGTGCAGACATTTAAAGGGATATTTCAGGATACAGAGAATAGATACATTCCAATGTGAAAGCAAAATTCCAAGGGGAGGACCCACCATCCGTGGTTAACTAATAATGTTAAAGACAGTATCAAACTTAAAGAAACAGCAGATGATTGCGTTAGGGTGGGTGGCAGGTCAGAAGATTGGACAGAATTACAAAAACAGCAAGGAAAGGCTAAAAGATTAATAAGGATAGAAACATTAGAGCACTAGGGAAAGCTGGTTAGTAATATAAAGATGGGAAAAAAGAGTTTCTATAGATATTTAAATAAGGAAAGAGTTAACAAAGTGAACATTGGTCCTATAGAAAGTGAGTCTGGGGAATTAATAATGGAAAATAGGGGGATGGCAGATGAATTGAACAGGTGTTTTGCATCAGTCTTCATTATAGAGGATACAAGTAACATCCCAGATAGAGCTGTAAATCAGGAACTGGAAGGGAGGGAGGAGCTCAGGAAAATGACAATCACCAGGGAAGTGGTGCTGAGCAAATTGTTGGGGCTGCGGGCTGACAAAGTCTTGAGTCCGGATGGACTTCATCCTAGGAGCTTAAAATAAGTGGCTAAAGAGATAGTAGATGTATTGGTTTTAAATTTCCAAAATACCCTAGATTCGAGGAAGGTTCCATTACATTGGGAAATAAATGAATTTTATTCAAAAAGGAGACGAAAAACAGGAAACCTAATGTCTGTCATAGAGAAATGATAGAAGCAATTATTAAAGGTGTTATCGCAGGGCACTGAGAAAAATTCAAAGCAATCAAGCAGAGTCAGCATGGTTTTGTGAAAGAGATATTCTTGAATTGCTGCAGTCCATGTGGTGTATGTACACCCACAGTGCTGTTAGGAAGGGAATTCCAGGATTTTGACCCAGCGACAGTGAATGAATGGCGATATATTTCAAAGTCAGGATGGTGAGTGACTTGGAGGGGAACTTCCAGGTGATGGTGGTGGTGTTGGTGGTGGTGGTGGTAGTGTTGGCGGTGGTTGTGGTGCTGTTGGTGGAGTTGGTGGTGGTGGTGGTGCTGTTGGTATTGGCGGTGGTGGTGTTGGTGGTGGTGGTGTTGGTGGTGGTGGTGTTGGTGTTGGTGGTAGTGGTGTTGGTGTTGGCGGTGGTGGTGCTGCTGGTGTTGGTAGTGGTGGTGGTGTTGGTGGTGTTGGTGGTGGTGTTGGTGGTGGTGGTGTTGGTGGTAGTGGTGTTGGTGTTGGCGGTGGTGGTGGTGGTGTTGGTGGTGGTGTTGATGGTGGTGGTGGTGTTGGTGGTGGTGTTGATGGTGGTGGTGGTGTTGGTGGTGGTGTTGGAATTGGTGTTGGTGGTGTTGGTGGAGTTGGTGGTGGTGGTGTTGGTGGTGGTGGTGCTGTTGGTATTGGCGTTGGTGGTGCTGGTGGTGGTGATGTTGGTTTTGGTGGTGGTGGTGTTGGTGGTGTTGGTGGTGGTGTTGGTGGTAGTGGTGTTGGTGTTGGTGGTGGTGTTGGTGGTGGTGTTGGTGGTGTTGGTGGTGGTGTTGGTGTTGACGGTGGTGTTGGTGGTGGTTGTGGTGGTGGTGGTGGTTTTCGTGGTGGTGGTGTTGGTGGTGGTGGTGGTTGTGGAGTTGGCAGTGGTGGTGGTGCTGTTGGTATTGCTGGTGGTGTTGGTATTGGTGGTTGTGGTGGTGGTGGTGTTTGTGGTGGTGGTTGTGTTGGTGGTGGTGTTGGTGGTGGTGGTGATGGTAGTGTTCGTGTTGAAGATGTTGGTGGCGGTGTTGGTGTTGGTGGTGGTCATGGTGCTGGTGTTGGTGGTGTTGGTGTTGGTGGTGGTGTTGGTGGTGGTGTTGGTGTTGCTGGTGATGGTGGTGTTGGTGGTGGTGGTGATGGTGATGGTAGTGTTGGTGTTGAAGATGGTGGTGGTGTTGGTGGTGGTGTTGGTGGTGTTGGTGGAGTTGGTGGTGGCAGTGGTGGTGGTGTTGGTGGTGGTGTTTCTGGTGGTGGTGTTGGTGGTGGTGGTGCTGGTGGTGTTGGTAGTGGTGTTGGTGATGGTGGTGGTGTTGGTGGTGTTGGTGATGGTGGTGGTGTTGGTGGTGGTGGTGGTTATGTTGGTGGTGGTGTTGGTGTTGGTGGTGGAGGTTGTGTTGATGATGGTGGTGTTCGTGCTGGTGGTGGTGTTGGTTGTGGTGGTGGTGTAGTTGGTGTTGGTGGTGGTGGTGTAGGTGGTGGTGTTAGTGGTGGTGGTGTTTGTGTTGATCATGTTGGTGGTGGTGGTGTTGGTTGCATTAGTGGTGGTGGTGTTGGTGTTGGTGATGGTGGTGGTGTTGGTGGTGGTTGTAGTGTTGCTGGTGGTGGTGGTGATGGTGTTGGTGTCGGTGGTTTTGGTGGTGCTGGTGGTGTATGTGGTGTTGGTGGTGTTGGTGTTGGTGTTGGTGGTGGTTGTGTTGATGATGTTGGTGTTGGTGGTGGTGTTGGTGGTGTTGTCAGTGGTGGTGGTGTTTGTGTTGATGATGTTGGTGGTGGTGGTGTTGGTCATGGTAGTGGTGGTTGTTGTGGTGGTGGTTGTTTTTGTGGTGGTGCTGGTGTTGGTAGAGTTGGTGGTGCTGGTGTTGGTGGTGTTGGTGGTGTTGGTGTTGGTGGTGATGGTGGTGGTGTTGGAGGTAGTGGTGGTGTTGGTGGTGGTGGTAGTGGTGGTGTTGGTGTTGGTGGTGTTGGTGTTGGCGGTGGTGGTGTTGGTGGTGGTTGTGGTGGTGGTGGTGGTTTTCGTGGTGGTGGTGTTCGTGGTGGTGGTGGTGGTGGAGTTGGCAGTGGTGGTGGTGCTGTTGGTGTTGCTGGTGGTGGTGTTGGTATTGGTGGTTGTGGTGGTGGTGGTGTTGGTTGTGTTGGTGGTGGTGTTAGTGGTGGTGGTGGTGATGGTAGTGTTGGTGTTGAAGATGGTGGTGGTGTTGGTGTTGGTGGTGTTAGTGGTGGTGGTGGTGATGGTAGTGTTGGTGTTGAAGATGGTGGTGGTGTTGGTGGTGGTCATGGTGCTGGTGTTGGTGGTGCTGGTGTTGGTGGTGCTGGTGTTGGTGGTGCTGGTGTTGGTGGTGCTGGTGTTGGTGGTGCTGGTGTTGGTGGTGCTGGTGTTGGTGGTGCTGGTGTTGGTGGTGCTGGTGTTGGTGGTGCTGGTGTTGGTGGTGCTGGTGTTGGTGGTGCTGGTGTTGGTGGTGCTGGTGTTGGTGGTGCTGGTGTTGGTGGTGCTGGTGTTGGTGGTGGTGTTGGTGTTGCTGGTGACGGTGGTGTTGGTTGTGTTGGTGGTGGTGTTAGTGTTGGTGCTGGTGGTGTTGGTATTGGTGTTGGTGGTTCTGCTGGTGGTGGTGGTGGTGTTGGTGGTGGTGGTGCTGGCGGTGTTAGTGGTGGTTGTGTTGGTGGTGGTGTTGGTGATGGTGGTGGTGTTGGTGGTGGAGGTTGTGTTGATGACGGTGGTGTTGGTGCTGGTGGTGGTGTTGGTTGTGGTGGTGTTGGTTGTAGTTGGTGCTGGTGGTGGTGGTGTTGGTGGTGGTGGTGTTGGTGGTGGTGTTAGTGGTGGTGGTGTTTGTGTTGATCATGTTGGTGGTGGTGTTGTTTGCATTAGTGATGGTGGTGTTGGTGGTGGTGTTGGTTGCGTTAGTGATGGTGGTGTTGGTGGTGGTGTTGGTGTTGGTGATGGTGTTGGTGTTGGTGGTGTTGGTGTTGGTTGTGTTGGTGGTTGTGTTGGTGGTGGTGTTGGTGGTGGTGTTGGTGTCGGTGGTGGTTTTGGTGGTGCTGGTGGTGTATGTGGTGTTGGTGGTGTTGGTGTTGGTGGTGGTTGTGTTGATGGTGGTGTCAGTGGTGGTGGTGTTTGTGTTGATGATGTTGGTGTTGGTGGTGGTGTTGGTCATGTTGGTGGTGGTGGTTGTGGTGGTTGTTTTTGTGCTGGTGTTGGTGTTGGTAGAGTTGGTGGTGGTGGTGGTGGTGTTGGTGGTGTTGGTGTTGGTGGTGTTGGTGTTGGTGGTGTTGGTGGTGTTGGTGTTGGTGGTGTTGGTGGTGTTGGTTGTGGTGGTGGTGTTGGTGGTGTTGGTGGTGGTGCTGGTGGTGGTGGTGTTGGTGGTGGTGGTGTTGGTGATGGTGCTGTTTGTCGTGGTGGTGGTGTTGGTGTTGGTGGTGGTGATGTTGGTGTTGATGGTGTTGGTGGTGTTGGTGTTGTTGGTGTTGGTGGTGGTGGTGATGGTGTTGGTGTTGGTGATGTTGGTGTTGGTGGTGTTTGTGATGGTGGTGGTGTTGGTGGTGTTGGTTTTGTTGGTGGGTGGTGGTGTTGGTGATGGTGGTGTTGGTGGTGGTGTTGGTGGTGGTGGTGTTGGTGGTAGTGTGTTGGTGGTGTTGGTGGTGGTGGTAGTGGTGCTGGTGGTGTTGGTGGTGGTTGTGTTGGTGATGGTGTTGGTGATGGTGGTGGTGTTGGTGGTGTTGGCGGTGGAGGTTGTGTTGACGGTGGTGTTGGTGCTGGTGGTGGTGTTGGTTGTGGTGGTGGTGTAGTTGGTGCTGGTGGTGGTGATGTTAGTGGTGGTGGTGTTTGTGTTGATCATGGTGGTGGTGGTGGTGTTGGTTGCGTTAGTGATGGTGGTGTTGGTGGTGTTGGTGGTGGTGTTGGTGTTGGTGATGGTGGTGGTTGTAGTGTTGCTGGTGGTGGTGTTGGTGGTGTTGTTGGTGGTCGTGGTCGTGGTGGTGTTGGTGATGGTGTTGGTGGTTTTGGTGGTGCTGGTTGTGTTGGTGGTGCTGGTGGTGTTGGTGGTGTTGGTGGTGTTGGTGTTGGTGTTGGTGGTGGTTGTGTTGATGATGTTGGTGTTGGTGGTGGTGGTGTTGGTGGTGTTGTCAGTGGTGGTGGTGTTTGTGTTGATGATGTTGGTGGTGGTGGTGTTGGTCATGGTGGTGGTGGTTGTTGTGGTGGTGGTTGTTTTTGTGGTGGTGCTGGTGTTGGTAGAGGTGGTGTTGGTGGTGTTGGTGGTGTTGGTGGTGTTGGTGGTGTTGGTGGTGGTATTGGTGGTGTTGGTGTTGGTGGTGTTGGTGGTGTTGTTGGTGGTGTTGGTGTTGGCGTTGGTGGTGGTTGTGGTGGTGGTGGTGGTTTTCGTGGTGGTGGTGTTCGTGGTGGTGGTGGTGGAGTTGGCAGTGGTGGTGGTGCTGTTGGTGTTGCTGGTGGTGGTGTTGGTATTGGTGGTTGTGGTGGTGGTGGTGGTGTTTGTGATGGTGGTGTTTGTGGTGGTGGTGGTGGTGTTGGTTGTGTTGGTTGTGGTGTTAGTGGTGGTGGTGGTGATGGTAGTGTTGGTGTTGAAGATGGTGGTGGTGTTGGTGTTGGTGGTGTTAGTGGTGGTGGTGATGGTAGTGTTGGTGTTGAAGATGCTGGTGGTGTTGGTGTTGGTGGTGGTCATGGTGCTGGTGTTGGTGGTGGTGGTGTTGGTGGTGGTGTTGGTGTTGCTGGTGACGGTGGTGTTTGTGGTGGTGGTGGTGTTGGTTGTGTTGGTGGTGGTGTTAGTGGTGGTGGTGGTGATGGTAGTGTTGGTGTTGGTGGTGTTGGTGATGGTGTTGGTGTTGGTGGCGGTGGTGGTGGTGTTGCTGGTGGTGGTTCTGCTGGTGGCGGTGTTAGTGGTGGTTGTGTTGGTGGTGGTGTTGGTGATGGTGGTGGTGTTGGTGGTGTTGGTGGTGGAGGTTGTGTTGATGACGGTGGTGTTGGTGCTGGTGGTGGTGTTGGTTGTGGTGGTGTTGGTTGTAGTTGGTGCTGGTGGTGGTGATGTTGGTGGTGGTGGTGTTGGTGGTGGTGTTAGTGGTGGTGGTGTTTGTGTTGATCATGGTGGTGGTGGTGTTGTTTGCGTTAGTGATGGTGGTGTTGGTGGTGGTGTTGGTTGTGTTAGTGATGGTGGTGTTGGTGGTGGTGTTGGTGTTGGTGGTGGTTGTGGTGTTGCTGGTGGTGTTGGTGTTGGTGGTGTTGGTGTTGGTGTTGGTTGTGTTGGTGGTGGTGGTGATGGTGTTGGTGTCGGTGGTGGTTTTGGTGGTGCTGGTGGTGTATGTGGTGTTGGTGGTGGTTGTGTTGATGGTGGTGTCAGTGGTGGTGGTGTTTGTGTTGATGATGTTGGTGGTGGTGGTGTTGGTCATGTTGGTGGTGGTGGTGGTTGTGGTGGTTGTTTTTGTGGTGGTTGTTTTTGTGGTGGTGTTGGTGGTGCTGGTGTTGGTGGTGCTGGTGTTGGTGGTGCTGGTGTTGGTGGTGCTGGTGTTGGTGGTGCTGGTGTTGGTGGTGCTGGTGTTGGTGGTGCTGGTGTTGGTGGTGCTGGTGTTGGTGGTGCTGGTGTTGGTGGTGCTGGTGTTGGTGGTGCTGGTGTTGGTGGTGACGGTGTTGGTGTTGGTGGTGGTGTTGGTGTTGGTGTTGGTGTTGGTGGTGGTGCTGGTGGTGGTGCTGGTGGTGGTGTTGGTGATGGTGCTGTTTGTCGTGGTGGTGGTGTTGGTGGTGATGATGGTGGTGGTGGTGTTGGTGTTGTTGGTGTTGGTGGTGGTGGTGGTGATGGTGTTGGTGTTGGTGATGTTGGTGTTGGTGTTGGTGGTGTTGGTTTTGTTGGTGGGTGGTGGTGTTGGTGATGGTGGTGTTGGTGGTGGTGTTGGTGGTGGTGGTATTGGTGGTGGTGGTGTTGGTGGTGTTGATGGTGGTGTTGGTGGTGGTGGTAGTGGTGCTGGTGGTGTTGGTGGTGGTTGTGTTGGTGATGGTGTTGGTGATGGTGGTGGCGTTGGTGGTGTTGGTGGTGGAGGTTGTGTTGATGACGGTGGTGTTGGTGCTGGTGGTGGTGTTGGTTGTGGTGGTGGTGTAGTTGGTGCTGGTGGTGGTGGTGTTGGTGGTGGTGTTAGTGGTGGTGGTGTTTGTGTTGGTGTTGGTTGTGTTGGTGGTGGTGGTGTTGGTTGCGTTAGTGATAGTGGTGTTGGTGGTGGTGTTGGTGGTGGTTGTGGTGTTGCTGGTGGTGGTGTTGGTGTTGGTTGTGTTGGTGGTCGTGGTGGTGGTGGTGTTGGTGGTGGTGGTGATGGTGTTGGTGTCGGTGGTGGTTTTGGTGGTGCTGGTGGTGTATGTGGTGTTGTTGGTGTTGGTGGTGGTTGTGTTGATGGTGGTGGTGGTGTTGGTGGTGGTGTCAGTGGTGGTGGTGTTTGTGTTGAATATGTTGGTGGTGGTGTTGGTCATGGTGGTGGTGGTGGTGGTGGTGTTGATGGTGCTGTTGGTGATGGTGCTGTTGGTGATGGTGCTGTTTGTCATGGTGGTGGTGGTGGTGTTGGTGGTGGTGATGTTGGTGGTGTTGGTGTTGGTGGTGTTGGTGTTGGTGATGGTGGTGTTGGTGATGGTAGTGGTGGTGTTGGTGGTGTTGGTTTTGTTGGTGGGTGGTGGTGTTGGTGGTGTTTGTGGTGGTGGTATTGGTGGTGGTGGTGTTGGTGATGGTGTTGGTGGTAGTGTGTTGGTGGTGGTGTTGGTGGTGTTGATGGTGGTGTTGATGGTGGTGTTGGTGGTGGTGTTGGTGGTGGTGTTGGTGGTGCTGTTGGTGGTTGTGGTGGTGGTGATGTTGGTGGTGATGTTGGTGGTGGTGTTGGTGGTGGTGGTGGTAGTGGTGTTGGTGGTGTAGTTGGTGGTAGTGGTGGTGGTGTTGGTGGTGGTGGTAGTTGGTGGTGGTGCTTATGGTGTTGGTTGCGGTGGTGGTGGTGGTGCTGGTGGTGGTGGTGTTGGTGTTGGTGGTGGTGTTGGTGGTGGTGATGTTGGTGGTGGTGTTTGTGGTGTTTGTGGTGTTTGTGGTGTTTGTGGTGTTTGTGGTGTTTGTGGTGTTTGTGGTGTTGGTGGTGGTGGTGTTGGTGGTGGTGATGGTGGTAGTGTTGGTGGTGTTGGTCGTGGTGTTGGTGGTGGTGGTGGTGTTGGTAGTGGTGGTGGTGGTGGCGTTGGTGGTGGTGCTGGTGGTGATGGTGTTGGTGTTGGTGTTGGTGGTGGTCGTGTTGGTGGTGGTGGTGGTGTTGGTGTTGGTGGTGGTCGTGTTGGTGGTGGTGGTGATGGTGGTGTTGGTGGTGGTGTTGGTGGTGATGGTTTTGTTGATGATGGTGGTGTTGCGGTGGGGGTTGTGTTGGTGGTGTTGGTGTTTGTGTTGGTAGTGTTGGTGGTGGTTGTGTTGGTGGTGGTGTTGGTGGTGGTGGTGTTGGTGGTGGTGGTGTTGGTGGTGGTGTTGGTGGTGGTGTTGGTGGTGGTGTTGGTGTGGGTGATGATGGTGTTGGTGGTGGTGGTGTTGGTGGTGGTGGTGTTGGTTGTGTTGGTGGTGGTGTTGGTGTTGGTGTTGTTGGTGGTGTTGGTGATGGCGGTTGTGTTGGTGGTGGTGTTGGTGGTTTTGGTGGTGGTGGTGTTGGTGGTGTCGGTGGTGGTTTTGGTGTTGGTGTTGTTGGTGGTGGTTGTGTTGATGATGGTGGTGGTGTTGTTGGTGTTGGTGGTGGTGGTGTTGGTGCTGGTGTTAGTGTTGGTGGTATTTGTGTTAATCATATTGGTAGTGGTGGTGTTGGTTCAGTTGGCGATGGTGGTGTTGGTGTTGGTGATGTTGGTGGTGGTGTTGCTGCTGGTGGTGTTGCTGCTGGTGGTGTTGCTGCTGGTGGTGTTGCTGCTGGTGGTGTTGCTGCTGGTGGTGTTGCTGCTGGTGGTAGTGGTGTTGGTGGTAGTGGTGTTGGTGGTAGTGGTGTTGGTGGTAGTGGTGTTGGTGGTAGTGGTGTTGGTGGTAGTGGTGTTGGTGGTAGTGGTGTTGGTGGTAGTGGTGTTGGTGGTAGTGGTGTTGGTGGTAGTGGTGTTGGTGGTAGTGGTGTTGTTGGTGTTGGTGGTCGTGGTGTTGTTGGTGGTGGTGGTTGTGGTGGAGTTTGTGGTGTTGGTGGTGTCGGTGGTGTTGGTGTTGAGGTTGGTGGTGGTGGTTGTGTTGATGATGGTGCTGGTGGTGTTGGTTGTGTTGGCAATGATGGTGTTGGTGGTGATGGTGGCGTTGGTGGTGGTGTTAGTGGTGGTGTTGGTGGTGGTGTTGGTGTTTGTTTTGGTGGTGGTGGTGGTGTTGGTGGTGGTTTCTTTGGTGGTGTTGTTGGTGGTGGTGTTGGTGGTGGTGCTGTTGGTGGTGGTGGTCGTGTTGGTGGTGGTGGTGTTGGTGATGGTGGTGTTGGTGGTTTTGATGGTGGTTTTGCTGGTGATGGTGTTGGTGGTGGTGGTGATGGTGGTGGTGGTGTTGGTGTTGGTGGTGTTGCTGATGGTGGTGGTGTTGGTGGTGGTGGTGGTGTTGGTGGTGTCGGTGGTGTTGGTGTTGGTGGTGGTTGTGTTGATGATGGTGGTGTTGTGGCGGTGCTGTTGGTGGTGGTGGTGTTGGTGGTGGGGTTAGTGGTGGTGGTGTTTTTGTTGATGATGTTGGTGGTGTTGGTTGTGGTGTTGGTGTTGGTGGTGTTGCTGGTGGTGCTGTTGGTGGTGGTGGTGTTGCTGGTGGTGGTGTTGTTGGTCATGGATTTGTTGGTGGTGGTGGTAGTGGTGGTGGTGTTGTTGGTTGTGGTGGTTGTGGCGGAGTTTGTGGTGTTGGTGGTGGTGGTGTTAGTGGTGGTGGTTTTGGTGGTGGTTTTGTTGGTGATGGTGTTGGTGGTGGTGGTGTTGGTGGTGGTGGTGTTGGTGGTGGTGGTGTTGGTTGTGTTGGTGGTGGTGTTGGTGGTGTTGGTGGTGTTGGTGGTGTTGGTGGTGTTGGTGGTGTTGGTGGTGGTGATGTTGGTGGTATTTGTGGTGTTGGTGGTGGTGTTGGTGGTGGTAGTGATGTTGGTGGTGGTGGTGTTGGTGGTGGTGGTGATGGTGGTGGTGGTGATGGTGGTGGTGGTGATGGTGGTGGTGGTTGTGGTGTTGGTGTTGGGGGTGGTGGTGGTGGTGTTGGTGTTGGTGGTGGTGCTGGTGGTGTCTGCTGCCATTGTCCTTCTTGGTGGAGATCATGGGTTTGGGTGGTGACATTTTAATTTTTTCTTTTTCAAATATTCCCTCTTTAAACTGGTTATGGATTCTGCTCCCATCTCTGTTTTTGCTCAGGTTTTGTATATCTCATCACCCTTTCCCTTTCCTTTATTCATTTAGTGACGATTGTAAGTTTATCCTGTCATGTTATCAACTCACTGACCAACAGAAATAACTTTTACCTGATTCACGTCCACCATTTTGACTGCATCTGCCAAAATTCCCAATTACCCATTCACTCCAAGAGATTGTAGATTCTACACGAAGGCAGAGCCAGGCCCTCAGTGAAATGCCAAACAAATATCCCCACAGAGATAAAAACAAAAAAACTGTGGATGCTGGAAATCCAAAACAAAAACAGGATTACCTGGAAAAACTCAGCAAGTCTGGCAGCATCGGCGGAGAAGAAAAGAGTTGACGTTTCGAGTCCTCATGACCCTTCGACAGAACTTGATTTCAAATCCAAGAAAGAGTTGAAATATAAGCTGGTTTAAGGTGGGACGGCGGAGAGAGAGAGAGAAGTGGAGGGGGGATGTGGTTGTAGGAACAAACAAGCAGTGATAGAAGCAGATCATCAAAAGATGTCAACAACAATAGAACAAAAGAACACATAGGTGTTAAAGTTGGTGATATTATCTAAATAAATGTCTAACCTGTCTCTCTCTGAACTTACTGCACTCCATTCTCTCAGGTCCAACCCTGACATTGTCATCAAACCCGCTGACAAGGGTGGTGCTGTTGCTGTCTGGCGCACTGACCTCTACCTCGCGGAGGCTGAGCGTCAACTCGCAGACACTTCCTCCTACCTCTCCCTGGACCATGACCCCAACACTGAACATCAAGCCATTGTTTCCAGGACTGTCACTGACCTCATCTCCTCTGGGGAACTCCCTCCCACAGCTTCCAACCTGATAGTCGCCCAACCTCGGACGGCCTGCTTCTATCTCCTACCCAAAATCCACAAACAGAACTGCCCCGGTAGACCGATTGTCTCAGCTTGCTCCTGCCCCACAGAACTCATTTCTCGTTATCTTGACTCCCTTCTCTCTCCCCTTGTCCAGTCCCTTCCCACCTACATCCGTGATTCCTCTGACACCTTACGTCACATCAACAATTTCCAGTTCCCTGGCTCCAACCGCTTCCTCTTCACCATGGACGTCCAATCCCTCTACACCTCCATCCCCCACCAGGATGGTCTGAGGGCCCTTAGCTTCTTCCTCGAACAGAGGCCCGAACAATCCCCATCCACCACTACTCTCCTCCGTCTGGCTGAACTTGTTCTCACGCTGAACGATTTCTCCTTCAACTCCTCTCACTTCCTCCAAATAAAAGGTGTGGCTATGGGTATCCGCATGGGCCCCAGCTATGCCTGTCTCTTTATGGGGTATGTGAAACATTCCTTGTTGCAGTCCTACCCCAGCCCATCTTCCACAACTCTTTCTCCGGTACTTCGATGATTACTTCGGTGCCGCTTCATGCTCTCGTCGGGACTTGGAAAAATTTATTAATTTTGCTTCCAATCTTCACCCCTCCATCATTTTCACGTGGTCCATCTCTGACACTTCCCTTCCCTTCCTTGACCTCTCTGTCTCAATCTCTGGTGATAGACAGTCCACCAATATCCATTACAAAGCCACCGACTCCCACAGCTACCTCGACTACAGCTCCTCACACCCCGCTTCCTGTAAGGACTCCATCCCATTCTCCCAGTTCCTTCGCCTCCGTCACATCTGTTCCGATGATGCTACCTTCAAAAACAGTTCCTCTGACATGTCCTCCTTCTTCCTTAACCGAGGTTTTCCACCCACGGTCGTTGACAGGGCCCTCAACCGTGTCCGGCCCATCTCCCGCGCATCCACCCTCACGCCTTCTCCTCCCTCCCAGAAACATGATAGGGTCCCCCTTGTCCTCACTTATCACCCCACCAGCCTCCGCATTCAAAGGATCATCCTCCGCCATTTCCGCCAATTACAGCATGATGCCACCACCAAACACATCTTCCCTTCACCCCCCCTATCGGCATTCCGTAGGGATCGTTCCCTCTGGGACACCCTGGTCCACTCCTCCATCACCCCCTACTCCTCAACCCCCTCCTATGGCACCACCCCATGCCCACGCAAAAGATGCAACACCTGCCCCTTCACTTCCTCTCTCCTCACCGTCCAAGGGCCCAAACACTCCTTTCAAGTGAAGCAGCATTTCACTTGCATTTCCCCCAACTTAGTCTACTGCATTCGTTGCTCCCAATGTGGTCTCCTCTACATTGGAGAGACCAAACGTAAACTGGGCGACCGCTTTGCAGAACACCTGCGGTCTGTCCGCAAGAATGACTGAAACTTCCCTGTCGCTTGCCATTTTAACACTCCACCCTGCTCTCTTGCCCACATGTCTGTCCTTGGCTTGCTGCATTGTTCCAGTGAAGCCCAACGCAAACTGGAGGAACAACACCTCATCTTCCGACTAGGCACTTTACAGCCTTCCGGACTGAATATTGAATTCAACAACTTTAGGTCGTGAGCTCCCTCCCCCATCCCCACCCCCTTTCTGTTTCCCCCTTCCTTTTGTTTTTTTCCAATAAATTATGTAGATTTTTCTTTTCCCACCTATTTCCATTATTTTTAAATATTTTAAAATCTTTTATGCTCCCCCCACCCCCACTAGAGCTGTACCTTGAGTGCCCTACCATCCATTCTTAATTAGCACATTCGTTTAGATAATATCACCAACTTTAACTTTAACACCTATGTGTTCTTTTGTTCTGTTGTCTGTGACATCTTTTGATGATCTGCTTCTATCACTGCTTGTTTGTCCCTACAACCACACCCCCCCCTCCACCTCTCTCTCTCTCTCTCCGCCCCCCCCACACACACCTTAAACCAGCTTATATTTCAACTCTTTCTTGGACTCGAACTCAAGTTCTGTCGAAGGGTCATGAGGACTCGAAACGTCAACTCTTTTCTTCTCCGCCGATGCTGCCAGACCTGCTGAGTTTTTCCAGGTAATTCTGTTTTTGTTTTAAATATCCCAGCAGTCCCGCTGTCCCCCTGGCCCCCAGACTCCAGGCCTCCAGGCCCCAGACACTCTGGCCCCCAGTCCCCTAGCCCCCAGTCCCCCAGATCCCCAGGCCCCCAGGCCCCCAGGCCCGCAGACTCCCAGGCCCGCAGACTCCCAGGCCGCCAGGCCCCCAGGCCGCCAGGCCCCCAGGCCGCCAGACCCCCAGGCCGCCAGACCCCCAGGCCCCCAGACCCCCAGGCCCCCAGAGCCCCCAGACCCCAGGCATCACTTAACTTTCTTTGTTTTAAGAAAGTGACGCTGCTCCTCAGATGTCTCCTCAGAGCTGAAGCTCCCCATTTGTGGGAAGATGACGGGACCATTGTGTCCATGTTACTGAACAAGTAATTCAGAGGGAGAGACATGAATTCAAATCCCACCTCAGCTGCTGGGGAAATTAAATTTCAATGAACTAAGTCATTTTACAGCTTAAAAACTCTGGGAATGGTGATGGTGACAATGGAAAAACAGAATTACCTGGAAAAACTCAGCAGGTCTGGCAGCATCGGCGGAGAAGAAAAGAGTTGACGTTTCGAGTCCTCATGACCCTTCGACAGAACTTGAGTTCGAGTCCAAGAAAAAGTTGAAATATAAGCTGGTTTAAGGTGTGTGTGGTGGGCGGAGAGATAGAGAGAGAGAGAGAGAGAGAGAGGTTGGGGGGGGGGGGTTGGGGGCTGGGGGTTGGGGGTGTGGTTGTAGGAACAAACAAGCAGTGATGTCAAACAAGATGTCAATGACAATAGTACAATAGAACACATAGGTGTTAAAGTTAAAGTTGGTGATATTATCTAAACGAATGTGCTAATTAAGAATGGATGGTAGGGCACTCAAGGTACAGCTCTAGTGGGGGTGTTTTTTATATAATGGAAATAGGTGGGAAAAGGAAAATCTTTATAATTTATTGGAAAAAAAAGGAAGGGGGAAACAGAAAGGGGGTGGGGATGGGGGAGGGAGCTCACGACCTAAAGTTATTGAATTCAATATTCAGACCGGAAGGCTGTAAAGTGCCTAGTCGGAAGATGAGGTGTTGTTCCTCCAGTTTGCGTTGGGCTTCACTGGAACAATGCAGCAAGCCAAGGACAGACATGTGGGCAAGAGAGCAGGGTGGGGTGTTAAAATGGCAAGCGACAGGGAGGTTTGGGTCATTCTTGCGGACAGACCGCAGGTGTTCTGCAAAGCGGTCGCCCAGTTTACGTTTGGTCTCTCCAATGTAGAGGAGACCACATTGGGAGCAACGAATGCAGTAGACTAAGTTGGGGGAAATGCAAGTGAAATGCTGCTTCACTTGAAAGGAGTGTTTGGGTCCTTGGACGGTGAGGAGAGAGGAAGTGAAGGGGCAGGTGTTGCATCTTTTGCGTGGGCATGGGGTGGTGCCATAGGAGGGGGTTGAGGAGTAGGGGCTGATGGAGGAGTGGACCAGGGTGTCCCGGAGGGAGCGATCCCTACGGAATGCCGATAAGGGGGGTGAAGGGAAGATGTGTTTGGTGGTGGCATCATGCTGTAATTGGCGGAAATGGCAGAGGATGATCCTTTGAATGCGGAGGCTGGTGGGGTGATAAGTGAGGACAAGGGGGACCCTATCATGTTTCTGGGAGGGAGGAGAAGGCGTGAGGGCGGATGCGCGGGAGATGGGCCGGACACGGTTGAGGGTCCTGTCAACGATCGTGTGTGGAAAACCTCGGTTAAGGAAGAAGGAGGACATGTCAGAGGAACTGTTTTTGAAGGTAGCGTCATCGGAACAGATGCGACGAAGGCGAAGGAACTGGGAGAATGGGCTGGAGTCCTTACAGGAAGCGGGGTGTGAGGAGCTGTAGTCGAGGTAGCTGTGGGAGTCGGTGGGTTTGTAAAGGATATTGGTGGACTGTCTATCACCAGAGATTGAGACAGAGAGGTCAAGGAAGGGAAGTGTCAGAGATGGACCACGTGAAAATGATGGAGGCATGGAGATTGGAAGCAAAATTAATAAATTTTTCCAAGTCCCGACGAGAGCATGAAGCGGCACCGAAGTAATCATTGATGTACCGGAGAAAGAGTTGTGGAAGGGGGCCGGAGTAGGACTGGAACAAGGAATGTTCCACATATCCCATAAAGAGACAGGCATAGCTGGGGCCCATGCGGATACCCATAGCCACACCTTTTATTTGGAGGAAGTGAGAGGAGTTGAAGGAGAAATTGTTCAACGTGAGAACAAGTTCAGCCAGACGGAGGAGAGTAGTGGTGGATGGGGATTGTTCGGGCCTCTGTTCGAGGAAGAAGCTAAGGGCCCTCAGACCATCCTGGTGGGGGATGGAGGTATAGAGGGATTTGACGTCCATGGTGAAGAGGAAGCGGTTGGAGCCAGGGAACTGGAAATTGTTGATGTGACGTAAGGTGTCAGAGGAATCACGGATGTAGGTGGGAAGGGACTGGACAAGGGGAGAGAGAAGGGAGTCAAGATATTGAGAAATGAGTTCTGTGGGGCAGGAGCAAGCTGAGACGATCGGTCTACCGGGGCAGTTCTGTTTGTGTATTTTGGGTAGGAGATAGAAGCGGGCCATCCGAGGTTGGGCGACGATCAGGTTGGAAGCTGTGGGAGGGAGATCCCCAGAGGAGATGAGGTCAGTGACAGTCCTGGAAACAATGGCTTGATGTTCAGTGGTGGGGTCATGGTCCAGGGAGAGGTAGGAGGAAGTGTCTGCGAGTTGACGCTCAGCCTCCGCGAGGTAGAGGTCAGTGCGCCAGACAACAACAGCACCATCTTTGTCAGCGGGTTTGATGACAATGTCAGGGTTGGACCTGAGAGAATGGAGTGCAGTAAGTTCAGAGAGAGACAGGTTAGAGTGGGTGAGAGGAGCAGAGAAATTGAGATGACTAATGTCGCGCCGACAGTTCTCAATGAAAAGATCAAGAGAAGGTAAGAATCCAGAGGGAGGGGTCCAGGTGGAGGGAGAATATTGGAGATGGGTAAAAGGATCCGTTGAACGGGGAGAGGACTCCTGCCCAAAGAAGTGAGCCCGGAGACGAAGACGGCGGAAGAAGAGTTCAGCATCATGCTGAGCCAGTATCATGGTGACAATGGAACTGCTCGATTGTTGTAAAAACCCATCTGGGTCACTAATGTCCTTTAGGGAAGGAAATCCGCTGTCCTTACCTGGTCTGGCCTACATGTGACTCCAGACCCACAGCAACGTGGTTGACTCTTAATTGGTCCCTGAACTGGCCTAGCAAGCCCCTCAGTTATATTCTGGTTTATAATGGAAAGGGCATTCTCCCGCTGTCACTCGGTCAAAATCCTGGAACTCCCTCCCTAACAGCACTATGGGTGTACCTACACCACATGGACAAAATCCTGGAACTCCCTCTCTAACAGCACTGTGGGTGTACCTACACCACATGGACAAAATCCTGGAACTCCCTCCCTAACAGCACTGTGGGTGTACCTACACCACATGGACAAAATCCTGGAACTCCCTCCCTAACAGCACTGTGGGTGTACCTACACCACATGGACAAAATCCTGGAACTCCCTCTCTAACAGCACTGTGGGTGTACCTACACCACATGGACAAAATCCTGGAACTCCCTCCCTAACAGCACTGTGGGTGTACCTACACCACATGGACTGCAGCGGCTCAAGAAGGCAGCTCACCACCACCTTCTCAAGGGCAACTAGGGGTGGGTAATAAATTCTGGCCTTGACAATGACACCCACATCTCATGAATGAATAGAATAAAAGTTTGGGTGTAAAAGATCCCATGGCACTCTTCAAAGAATCGAGGGCCTCTGGTAAATACTCACCTCTCAATCCACCCAGCATCAGGGTAACATGATTTGGCCATTGATACATTGATGTATTGGAGTCTTGCTGTGTGCAGTTTGGTTACCATCATTCCCTCATTACAGGAGTGACTACACTTCAAAAATACTTCACTGGCTGTAAAACCACTTGGCAAGTCTGGATAAAATCCATCGCTGCTTCAGTCTAGATCTGATTCAGATATTAGCCTGATTTATACATATCATTATGGGCTGTACTCAATCCCGTTCAACTTTATCATAACATTCTCTTTAATACATCTGGGTTCTGATCTTTATATCAACTGCTTTGCTTCCAAAATGATTCTGCTCATTATTAATGTTATTGGGCTGTTTTATTGTACGTGACCTTTGGCCGACCCCGGTCTGAAGCCAGGTTTCATTCAGAGCAAAAAGCAGCAGTTGCTTATTACACAACTCTCTATCTTTTAACAGTTACCTCGTTGGGCCAGGATGTCCTTTCCCAATTGACAGTTTGTCAAAGAGAAGTTCTGTTCCTAAGCAGAAGTTTCTAAACTTGTGGCAGTTGTGACTCAATCCAATCCCAACCATCCATTCGTGAGAAGGTCAAAGGTTCATGTCTCACTCCAGAGACTTGACTTTATAACCCAGGCTGACATTTCAGTGTTGGACTGAGGGGTGTGAAGGAAAGGAAGGAAGGAACATTGTTGGAGGGTTAGTACTGAGAGAGCACGCACTGTCAGAGGAGCAGCACTGAGGGAGTGCAGCACTGTCAGAGGGTCAGTACTGAGGGAGTGCTGCACTGTCAGAGGGGCAGCACTGAGAGGTTGCTGCACTGTCAGAGGGTCAGTACTGAGGGAGTGCTGCACTGTCAGAGGGGCAGCACTGAGAGAGCATGAACTGTCAGAGGGGCAATACTGAGAGAGCACGCACTGTCAGAGGGTCAGTACTGAGGGAGTGCTGCACTGTCAGAGGGTCAGTACTGAGGGAGTGCTGCACTGTCAGAGGGGCAGCACTGAGAGAGCATGAACTGTCAGAGGGGCAATACTGAGAGAGCACGCACTGTCAGAGGGGCAGTACTGAGGGAGTGCTGCACTGTCAGAGGGTCAGTACTGAGAGTGCTGCACTGTCAGAGGGTCAGTACTGAGGGAGTGCTGCACTGTCAGAGGGTCAGTACTGAGAGTGCTGCACTGTCAGAGGGTCAGTACTGAGGGAGTGCTGCACTGTCAGAGGGTCAGTACTGAGGGAGTGCTGCACTGTCAGAGGGTCAGTACTGAGGGAGTGCTGCACTGTCAGAGGGTCAGTACTGAGAGAGTGCTGCACTGTCAGAGGGTCAGTACTGAGAGAGCACACTCTGTCAGAGGGTCAGTAGTGAGGGAGTGCTGCACTGTCAGAGGATCAGCACTGAGGAAGGGCTGCACTACCAGAGGGTCAGTACTGAGGGAGTGCCGCACTGTCAGAGGGTCAGTACTGAGAGAGCACACTCTGTCAGAGGGTCAGTACTGAGGGGGTGCTGCACTATCAGAGGGTCAGTACTGAGGGGGTGCTGCACTGTCAGACAGTCAGTACTGAGGAAGGGCTGCACTGTCAGAGAGTCAGTACTGAGGGAGTGCAGCACTGTCAGAGGGTCAGCACTGAGGGGGTGCTGCACTGTCAGAGAGTCAGTACTGAAGGAGTGCTGCAGTGTCAGAGGGTCAGTACTGAGGGAGTGCTGCAGTGTCAGAGGGTCAGTACTGAGGGAGTGCTGCACTGTCAGAGGGTCAGTATTGAGGGAATGCTGCACTGTCAGAGGGTCAGTACTGAGGGAGTGCTTTACTGTTAGAGGGTCAGTACTGAGGGAGTGCTGCACTGTCAGAGGGTCAGTACTGAGGGAATGCTGCACTGTCAGAGAGTCAGTATTGAGGGAGTGCTGCACTGTCAGAGGGTCAGTACTGAGGGAGTGCTGCACTATCAGAGGGTCAGTACTGAGAGAGTGCTGCACTGTCAGAGAGTTAGTACTGAGGGAGCGCTGCACTGTCAGAGGGTCAGTACTGAGAGAGTGCAGCAATGTCGACGGGTCAGTACTGAGGGAGTGCTGCACTGTCAGAGGGTCAGTACTGAGGGAGTGCTGCACTGTCAGAGGGTCAGTACTGAGGAAGCGCTACACTGTCAGAGGGTCAGCACTGAGGGAGTGCAGCACTGTCAGAGGATCAGCACTGAGGGAGTGCTGCACTGTCAGAGGGGCAGCACTGAGGGATTGCAGCACTGTCAGAGGAGCAGCACTGAGGGAGCGCTGCACTGTCAGAAAGGCAGCACTGTGGGAGTATTACACTGTCAGAGGGTCAGTACTGAGGAAGCACTGCCTCTGGACAGAGTTCAGCATAATCACCATCTCACATTCTGCATTTTAAAACATAGCTGTCTGACAAAATCTCATATTTGTAATAAAACCGATGCACAGCAGCAGCAGTGTGTGTACCATCTACAAGATGCACTGCAGGAATTCACCGAGGGTCCTTAGACAGCACCTTCCAAACCCACGACCACTACCATCTAGAAGGACAAGCGCAGCAGACAGATGGGAACACCACCACCTGGAAGTTCCCCTCCAAGTCACTCACCATCCTGACTTGGAAATATATCACCGTTCCTTCACTGTCGCTGGGTCAAAATCCTGGAACTCCCTCCCTAACAGCACTGTGGGTGTACCTACACCACATGGACTGCAGCGGCTCAAGAAGACAGCTCACCACCACCTTCTCAAGGGGCAGTTAGTGATGGGTAGTAAATGCTGGGCCCAGCCAGTGACACCCACATCCTGTGAATTAATATAAAAAAATTGCACCACCCATGTGCCAGGCAATGACCCCTCCAACATTAGAGAATCCAACTATCGTACCTTCACATTCAATAGCATTACCTTTCCTGAATCCCCCACCATCAACATCCCGAGTGTTAACATTGACCAAAACCTGAACTGGACGATTCATATAAATACTGTGGCTACAAGAGCAGGTCAGAGACTAAGTATCCTGTGACGAGTAACTCACCTCCTGACTCCCCAAAGCCGGTCCACCATCTGCAAGGCACAAGTCAGGAGTGTAATGGAATACACCCCACTTGCCTAGATGACTCCAATAACACCCAAGAAGCTGGACACCATCCAGGACAAAGCAGCCCCGCTTGATTGGCACCACATCCAAAAACATTCACTCCCTCCACCACCGACGCACAGTAGCAGCAGTGTGTGTACCATCTACAAGATGCACTGCAGGAACTCAACAAGGCTCCTTCGACAGCACCTTCCAAATCCATGACCTCTACCATCTAGAAGGACAAGGGATAGATGGGAACACCACCACCTGGAAGTTCCCCTCCCAGTCACTCACCATCCTGACTTGGAAATATATCACCGTTCCTTCACTGTCGCTGGGTCAAAATCCTGGAACTCCCTCCCTAACAGCACTGTGGGTGTACCTACACCACATGGACTGCAGCGGCTCAAGAAGGCAGCTCACCGCCACCTTCTCAAGGGTAATTAGGGGTGGGCATTAAATGCTGGCCCAGCCAGTGAAGCTCACATCCCGTGAATGAATTTTTAAAATATGGCACTGGGAGTCCATTGATCTAGAGATTCCCTATTCCTCATGCTCTGGTTCATTCTTAGACAATGAGATGTTTAACAAAACAGAAAATGCTGGAAAAACTCATCAGGTCTGGCAGCATCTGTGGAGAGAGAAACAGAGTTAACATTTCGAATCCGTATGACTCTTCAGAGCTAAAGAGAAGTGGAAATGTGATGAAATTGATACAGGGGAAGGTGGAGCTGGATGGAAGGCGAGCGATAGGTGGGAACGAAGGGAGGATTAACAGAGGGTGTTAGGGACCTGGAGCTCACTGCCTTGTCTTGGTTGTCCAATGAGGAAAGATTGGACAGGTTAAGCTCGTATCTGCTGGAGTTTAGTTTAGTAAGAGGCAACTTCATTGAAACATATATGTTCATAAAGGGGTCTTAACAGGGTGAATGTGTAGAGGATGTTCCCTCTTGTGGGAGAATCTAGAACTAGGGGTCACTGTTTTAAAACAGGGGGTCCCCCATTTAAGACAGAGATGAGGCGAGATTTTTTCTCTCCGTGGGTCGTGAGTCTTTGCAATGTTCTCCTTCAAGAGGCGGTGGAAGCAGAGTCTTCCAATCAAGAAACAAGGGGAGTGGGGGGGTGGGGGGGGGGTGAAAGGTTATCAGGGGAAGGAGGGAGGTTATAATCAGATCAACCATGATCTTATTGAATGGTGGAGCAGGTTCAAGGGGCTGAATGGCCTACTCCTGCACCTAATCCATATGTTCTTCTGCCCATGACAGAAAGGAAGAGGGGGCAGGCAGACACAGAGACTCTCACCACATTTAGAAAGCCCTTGGATTTCTATTTGAAACCAAGCTGTAACCTGCAGGGCAATGGGCCAAGTTCAGGAAGGTGTGATTAATCTGCATCAGTCAGCAAAGAAACCATGGCCCAAATGGCCTCCTTCTGAACATAAGAAATAGGAGCAGGAGGAGACCATTCAGCCTCTCAGGTCTGCTCCGTCATTCAATAAGAACTTGGCTTGATTGTGGCCTGAACTCCACTTTCCTGTCTGTCCCCCCAAACCCTCGACTCGCTTATCAAAACTCTGTCTAACTCAGTCTTGAATATATTCAGTGACCCAGATTCCACTGATCTCTAGGGAAGAGAATTCCAATGCTTAATGACTCTTTGAGAGAAGAAATTCCTCTTCATCTCCGTCTTAAATAAGATCAGTGATTTTGAGACAGGAGTCCCCTAGCTCTAGTCTCCCCCACGAAGAGAAACAGCCTCTCAGCATCTACCCTGTCAATTTCCCTCAGGATCTTATATGTTTCAATAAGATCATCTCTCATTCTTCTATATTCCAATGGATACAGGCCCAAACTGCTCAACTGCTATTCATAAGACAACCTCTTCATCCCAGAAATCAGCCGAGTGAACCTTCTCTGAACTGTCCCTAAAGCAAGTCTATCCCTCCTTAAGTAAGGAGACCAAAACTGTACACGGTTCCCCAGGTGCAATCTCCCCAATTTCCTGCACATTTGTATCAAGGCTCCCCTAATTTTGTATTCCACCCTATCCCCTTACCCACCCGGTCCCCTTAACCACCCCAACCCCTTACCTACCTAACCATCAGATCCCCAGATGCAACCTCCCCAATTTCCTGCACGTTTGTAGCAAGGTTCCCCTACTTTAATATTCCATCTCCTGCTCCAATATAGACCAGCATTCCATTTGCCTTCCTAAGCACTTGCAGCACCCACATTTAAATTTTTTGTGATGCATGTACCAGGACACCCAGATCCCTCTGTATCACTGAGTTCTGCAGTCACTCTCTGTTTAAATACTAAACTACTTCTTCCAGTCTACGGATGGTTGGAGACCAGATGTACCTCGGACGATACTCCACGGGACCATTTGGAAGCCCCAATGCAAGGAGTCCACGGGAATTGCCTGAGAATCTTGAATTTCCAAAGGGCAATTCCCCTGCTCCCTGGGACTCTCCGGGAAGGTCTCCAACTCTGAGTTAGAGTCAGAGACTTTGGACAGTTCCAGCTTACTCACCTGGACAGTTACCAGGAAGTGTTAGGCAGAAAGAAACCTTGGGCGGGGTTTTCCAGCCCTGTCATAGTGGGACTTGCCGAAGGAGATTCGACAACTGAGCCAAAATTCCATTGACCTTGGGCAGGACTGGATGACCTGGGGAGAAGGCAAGCCGGGAAATCCTGTCCATTTCTAAGACCTGCGTAACATTACAACTGACCCCACCACCACCCCCCATTCACACACACTGACAGCCCCCAACTCCCCCCTGACTTTCTCCCTGACCCTAAACCCCTGGTCACACCCTGATCCCTCTCATCTCCTGACCTGAGCTGACTCAACCCCACAACCTGAGTCCCCATTAACCCCCTGACTATCCCCTGACCTGACCCCACTAGTCCCAGACACACCTACCCACTGCCACCTTAACCCCTAACCCGATTACCTTATGGTTCCAGGGATGAGGAACTTCATTTCCATAAAGAAGTTGGAAAATTGGGATAAGAACAGAAACTGCTGGAAAATCTCAACTGGTCTGGCAGCATCTGCTGAGTTTTTCCAGCATTTTCTGTTTTTAATTTAGATTTCCAGCACCCGCAATATTTTGCTTTTATCTTGGAGGAGCTGGGACTGTTTTCCCTGGAGAAGAGAAAGCTGAGAGGACATTTGATGGAGGTTTTCAAAATCATTGGGGGTCTGAACAGAGTAGATAGGGAGAAACGAGTCCCATTGGTGGAAGGATTGAGAACGAGGAGGCACAGATTTAAAGTGATTGGAAAAAGAAGCCAAAATTAAGTGAGGAAAAAGCTTTTTTACGTGTCTAGTGGCTGGAATCTGGAATGGACTGTCTGAGAGTGTGGGGGAGGCAGGGTCAATCGAGTGGTTAGGATCTGGAATGCACTGTCTGAGAGTGTGGGGGAGACAGGGTCAATTGAGTGGTTAGGGTCTGGAATGCACGGTCTGAGAGTGTGGTGGAGACAGGGTCAATCGAGTGGTTAGGGTCTGGAATGCAGTGTCTGAGAGTGTGGGGGAGACAGGGTCAATCGAGTGGTTAGGGTCTGGAATGCACTGTCAGAAAGTGTGGTGGAGACAGGGTCAATCGAGTGGTTAGGATCTGGAATGCACTGTCTGAGAGCGTGGTGGAGACAGGGTCAATTGAGTGGTTGGGATCTGGAATGCTCTGCCTGAGAGCGTGGTGGAGACAGGGTCAATCGAGTGGTTAGGATCTGGAATGCACTGTCTGAGAGTGTGGTGGAGATAGGGTCAATCGAGTGGTTAGGATCTGGAATGCGTTGTCTGAGAGTGTGGTGGAGACAGGGTCAATCGAGTGGTTAGGGTCTGGAATGCACTGTCAGAAAGTGTGGTGGAGACAGGGTCAATCGAGTGGTTAGGATCTGGAATGCACTGTCTGAGAGTGTGGTGGAGATAGGGTCAATCGAGTGGTTAGGATCTGGAATGCGTTGTCTGAGAGTGTGGTGGAGACAGGGTCAATCGAGTGGTTAGGGTCTGGAATGCACTGTCTGAGAGTGTGGTGGAGACAGGGTCAATCGAGTGGTTAGGGTCTGGAATGCACTGTCTGAGAGTGTGGTGGAGACAGGGACAATTGAGCAGTTAGGATCTGGAATGCAATGTCTGAGAGTGTGGGGGAGGCAGGGTCAATCAAATGGCTAGTATCTGGAATGCACTGTCTGAGAGTGTGGTGGAGACAAGTTCAATTGAAGCGTTCAAGAGTGAGTTGGACATCATCTGAAACGCAGACTGGGTGACCGCTTTGCAGAACACCTTCGGTCTGTCCGCAAGCATTACCCAGACCTCCCTGTCGCTTGCCATTTCAACACTCCACCCTGCTCTCATGCCCACATGTCCGTCCTTGGCTTGCTGCATTGTTCCAGTGAAGCCCAACGCAAACTGGAGGAACAACACCTTCCGACTAGGCACTTTACAGCCTTCCGGTCTGAATATTGAATTCAACAACTTTAGGTCCTGACCTCCCTCCTCCATCCCCACCCCCTTTCTGTTTCTTCCCCCTTCCTTTTGTTTTTTTCAATAATTTATATAGATTTTTCTTTTCCCACTTATTTCCATTATTTTTAAATGTATTTCCATCCATTGTTTGATCTCTCCCTTTTAGCCTTTTTTGATCCCTTCACCCCACCCCACCCCCACTAGGACTATCTGTACCTTGCTCGTCCTGCTTTCTACCCTTAATTAGCACATTCCTCAGATAATATCACCACCTTCAACACCTCTTTGTCCTTTTGTCTGCGACATCTTTTGGTTATCTCCTCCTATGACTGGCTCTCTATCCAGCTCTACCTGTCCCCCCACCCCCTTAAACCAGCTTATATTTCACCTCTCTTCTATTTTTCCTTAGTTCTGTTGAAGAGTCACACAGACTCGAAACGTTAACTGTGTTCCTCTCTGCAGATGCTGTCAGACCTGCTGAGTTTTTCCAGGTATTTTTGTTTTTGTTTTGGATTTCCAGCACCCACAGGTTTTTGCTTTTATCTGAAATGGAATGATGCGCAGAGCTACAGGGAATAGCTGGGGGGTGGATCTAGGTGAGCTGGGGAAAACATGATGGGCCAAATAGCCTCATGCACTGTAACCATTCTGTGATCCTGTGATTCTGACATGCCCGACCCCCTCACCCACCCCACCCCGTTACACACCTGACCCCCTTACACACCCGACCCCCCTTACACACCCGACCCCCCTTACACACCCGACTCCCTTACACACCCGACTCCCTTACACACCCGACCCCCCTTACACACCGGACCCCCTTACACACCCGACCCCCTCACCCACCCCACCCCTTACACACCCGACCCCCTTACACACCCGACCCCCCTTACACACCCGACCCCCCTTACACACCCGACCCCCTTACACACCCGACCCCCCTTACACACCCGACACCCTCACCCACCCCACCCCGTTACACACCCGACCCCCTTACACACCCGACCCCCCTTACACACCCGACCCCCCTTACACACCCGACCCCCTTACACACCCGACCCCCCTTACACACCCGACCCCCCTTACACACCCGACCCCCTTACACATCCGACCCCCCTTACACACCCGACCCCCTTACACACCCGACCCCCTTACACATCCGACCCCCCTTACACACCCGACCACCCTTACATACCCGACCCCCTTACACACCCGACCCCCCTTACACACCCGACTCCCTTACACACCCGACCCCCTTACACACCCGACCCCCCTTACACACCCGACCCCCCTTACACACCCGACCCCCTTACACATCCGACCCCCCTTACACACCCGACCCCCTTACACACCCGACCCCCTTACACATCCGACCCCCCTTACACACCCGACCCCCCTTACACACCCGACTCCCTTACACACCAGACCCCATTACCCACCCAACCCCCTCACCCACCGACACCCTCACCCACCCGACACCCCTTACACACCCGACTCCCTTACACACCCGACCCCATTACCCACCCAACCCCCTCACCCACCGACACCCTCACCCACCCGACACCATTACACGCTTCCTCTCTCTCCACAGTTTCTCTCAGAGGCTTTGGGACGCTTTAACTCTTTACTTACTGGAGTATGTCCCCTAGCGGGTGTGGTTTCTGCGCGGGTTCTCTGAGCTGCTCCCTCCCACGTTCACAGCGCTGAGTCTGAACTGACAGACCCCTCCTGCCAGGAGATCGCTCAGGAAAATTGGAGGAAGGTAAGTGTGTACTTTGGTCTGATCCAGAACAGAAATCAGCTGCCGAACCTTCGCCTCCTACTGTCACAGAGTCACTGAATCTTAACGGCACAGAATGAGGCCATTCAGCCCATCATATCTGCACCAGCTCTCCAAATGAGCATTATGACCTAGTGCCATTGCCCCGCCTTTTCCCCGTACCCTGCACATTGTTTCTATTCAAATAATCATCTAATGCCCTCTCGAATGCCTCGATTGAACCTGCCTCCACCAACTTCCAGGCAGTGAATTCCAGACCCGAACCACTCGCTGTGTGAAAAAGTTATTTCTCTGTCACACTTGCTTCTTTTGCAAATCACTTTACATCTGTGCCCTCTCGCTCTTGATCCTTTTACAAGTGGGAACAGCTTCTCCCTGCCAACTCTGTGCTGCCCTCTCGTGGCTTTGAACATCTCTATCTTTCTGGCAGCTCCTGGTGCCATCAATGACTTGCCTGCCTGCGTCCTTTTAAATTTGGTGTCTGGCCATGAGGGTGAGGCAGCCGAATTCCTGTCTGCCCCACCATGTGAACCATGTGCATCCATAAATAAGGAGATTGGGGGGGGGGGCACACAACTGTGAATAACAGCCTGTCCCGTTCCGTGGCTGCACACCAGCTGCACATCCAGCGAGGCTTTGTGACTGATGTAATTCACCGCAGCAGCTTTGCCCATTGGACTGCAGGCTGTGCCCTCAGCTCAGGCACAGACATTCTCCTAACCCGCACTGCAAGGCTGCACTGTTAGCTTGAACCATGGGGGAGACTGGTCCAAACCGGGATGGTGACATTGCAAAGGGGCTGTGAGCATCTCCCCCAGTGACCGCTCCATGGCCAGCTTCAGCAAGGAGATTGTACAACGTCTGCAGAAGTCCACTAAAACACTCATGAGTTTACAGTCTGTGCCCGAGGGGTGAGGAGCTCTGGAGCACTTGGTGCCACTTTCCTGCCTCTGTGTGGTTTTGAGTGAGCTAAAGGCCCAACTCTAAGCACGTTCTGTTGAAGAGTCATACAGACTCGAAACGTTAACTGTGTTCCTCTCCGCAGATGCTGTCAGACCTGCTGAGATTTTCCAGCTATTTTTGTTTTTGTTTCAGGTTTGCAGCATCCGCAGTATTTTGCTTTTATCCCAGCACATCAATGTAGCTGACCTGAACTGTCTCATCTTCAGTGGAACGGTCACTTTATACAAGGTTTCCCTAATGTGTTCCCTCGTCCACCCCTACCCCCCCGACCCTACACCCCCCCCCTCACCACCCCCTCACCCCCAAAGATCCTCAAGCTTGAAGTCTAACAGGCGACGCTGGTGAGGGGCTGCACAGTGTTACTGTGCACTCAGCTCCGAGTTCCCCTCAAAGCCCAGCCCACCCAGGGCATGCATCATATGCGACAAGATTTCCGTATCTCTCTGTTGCCTTGCTCACCTTCATTGCTTTCCATTTCCCTCCTGGTGTTTGACAAGGTGTTTACTAAAACCCGCTTTCACAGCCATATCTCCTTTCTCAGTGACTGCCTCCGTCTCCGACTTACCCCACGTGGATTTCAACTGAAATTCCACCCCTCATCTTTCGAACCCACCCAGGATTACCGGTATCTCCGGGACATAAAACGTTTCTCAGACTGCTGTTCCCGTCACATTCTGAAATCCACACTCAGTGCCATGCGCCGCCATATGAACACACTCGACCTCTCCCTCCAGCAGCACCGCCGTACCCTTTTTCAAAGCTGCGCGTGCCCCCAGTTTCATTTTATTCTTCAGCTCATCCGACGCCTCAACAAGAAACTTCTTCTCTTTCTCTCAAGTGCTAAGGAACGCAAGCCTCCAACAACTCATCGACACCAACACCCATCTAGGACCCTTCACCCCTGCCTGTCCCTCCATCCCCACCCCATCTTCCAATCCCAGTCCCAGCCGTGTATTCACTATACCCCCTGACATTCCCCTCTCCGATGCTGAACGTTCAGTGCTCAGCAAAGGACTTAGTTTCATACCCTTACGCCCTCACCTCAATGAATTTCGGGCTCGGCATGATACTGAACTCTTCTTTCGCCGTCTTCGTCTCCGGGCTCACTTCTTTGGGCAGGAGTCCTCTCCCAGTTCAACGGATCCTTTTACCCATCTCCAATATTCTCCCTCCACCTGGACCCCTCCCTCTGGATTCTTACCTTCCCTCGATCTTTTCATTGAGAACTGTCGGCGCGACATTAGTCGTCTCAATTTCTCTGCTCCTCTCACCCAATCTAACCTGTCTCTCTCTGAACTTACTGCACTCCGTTCTTTCAGGTCCAACCCTGACATTGTCATCAAACCTGCTGACAAGGGTGGTGCTGTTGTCTGGCGCACTGACCTCTACCTCGCGGAGGCTGAGCGTCAACTCGCAGACACTTCCTCCTACCTCTCCCTGGACCATGACCCCACCACTGAACATCAAGCCATTGTTTCCAGGACTGTCATTGACCTCATCTCCTCTGGGGATCTCCCTCCCACAGCTTCCAACCTGATAGTCGCCCAACCTCGGACGGCCCGCTTCTATCTCCTACCCAAAATCCACAAACAGAACTGCCCCGGTAGACCGATCATCTCAGCTTGCTCCTGCCCCACAGAACTCATTTCTCGTTATCTTGACTCCCTTCTCTCTCCCCTTGTCCAGTCCCTTCCCACCTACATCCGTGATTCCTCTGACACCTTACGTCACATCAACAATTTCCAGTTCCCTGGCCCCAACCGCTTCCTCTTCACCATGGACGTCCAATCCCTCTACACCTCCATCCCCCACTAGGATGGTCTGAGGGCCCTTAGCTTCTTCCTCGAACAACTCTTTCTCCGGTACATCGATGATTACTTCGGTGCTGCTTCATGCTCTCATTGGCACTTGGAAAAATGTATTAATTTTGCTTCCAATCTCCACCCCTCCATCATTTTCACGTGGTCCATCTCTGACACTTCCCTCCCCTTCCTTGACCTTTCTGTCTCAATCTCTGGTGATAGACTGTCCACCAATATCCATTACAAACCTACCGACTCCCACAGCTATCTCGACTACAGCTTCCTGTAAGGACTCCATCCCATTCTCTCGGTTCCTTCCCCTCCGTCGCATCTGTTCCGATGATGCTACCTTCAAAAACAGTTCCTCTGACATGTCCTCCTTCTTCCTTAACCGAGGTTTTCCACCCACAGTCGTTGACAGGGCCCTCAACCGTGTCCGGCCCATCTCCCGTGCATCCGCCCTCACGCCTTCTCCTCCCTCCCAGAAACACGATAGGGTCCCCCTTGTCCTCACTTATCACCCCACCAGCCTCCGCATTCAAAGGATCATCCTCCGCCATTTTCGCCAACTCCAGCATGATGCCACCACCAAACACATCTTCCCTTCACACCCCTTATCAGCATTCCGTAGGGATCGCTCCCTCCGGGACACCCTGGTCCACTCCTCCATCACCCCTTACTCCTCAACCCCCTCCTATGGCACCACCCCATGCCCACGCAAAAGATGCAATACCTGCCCCTTCACTTCCTCTCTCCTCACCGTCCAAGGGCCCAAACACTCCTTTCAAGTGAAGCAGCATTTCACTTGCATTTCCCCCAACTTAGTCTACTGCATTCGTTGCTCCCAATGTGGTCTCCTCTACAGTGGAGAGACCAAACGTAAACTGGGCGACCGCTTTGCAGAACACCTGCGGTCTGTCCGCAAGAATGACCCAAACCTCCCTGTCGCTTGCCATTTTAACACTCCACCCTGCTCTCTTGCCCACATGTCTGTCCTTGGCTTGCTGCATTGTTCCAGTGAAGCCCAACGCAAACTGGAGGAACAACACCTCATCTTCCGACTAGGCACTTTACAGCCTTCCGGACTGAATATTGAATTCAACAACTTTAGGTCATGAGCTCCCTCCCCCATCCCCACCCCCTTTCTGTTTCCCCCTTCCTTTTTTTTTCCTTTCCAATAAATTATAAAGATTTTCCTTTTCCCACCTATTTCCATTATATAAAAAAAACACTCCCACTAGAGCTATACCTTGAGTGCCCTACCATCCATTCTTAATTAGCACATTCGTTTAGATAATATCACCAACTTTAACTTTAACACCTATGTGTTCTATTGTACCATTGTTGCTGACATCTTTTGATGATCTGCTTCTATCACTGCTTGTTTGTCCATACAACCACACCACCCCCCCTCCACCTCTCTCTCTCTCTCTCCGCCCCCCACACACACACCTTAAACCAGTTTATATTTCAACTCTTTCTTGGACTCGAACTCAAGTTCTGTCGAAGGGTCATGAGGACTCGAAACGTCAACTCTTTTCTTCTCCGCCGATGCTGCCAGACCTGCTGAGTTTTTCCAGGTAATACTGGTTTTGGCATGCGTCATATGAGCTGTTGTGAAAAGTGTCATCGTGCAATCACACCAACACAGAGTGATCCAGCGGGAGGGGGGCTGGGTGACAATTCTGGCGGGCTGGCCTTATAATGATATGAAGATGTATTACAATGAGGTTCCTGACATCCAATGCTGGCAAACGCAGCCCACCATCGACAGGCTGAGCGCACGATTGCAAACTAGTTTCACAATGTCGTGAAACCGATGTTTGGCCTTGCCATATTGTCCACTCATGAACACGCCCAAGGCCAGCGGGCACAGAAAATCCTGCCCCTTGAGTATAAGGGCGGGCAGGTTATGCTGAATCTTTATAAAGCTCTGGTTAATCCACAACTCGAGTCTTGTGTCCAGTTCTGGTCACCACACTTTAGGAAGGATGTGAGGGTCCCTGAGAGGGTGAGGAGGGGATTTACCAGAATGATCCCAGGGATAAGGGATTTTAGTTACAAGGTGAGGCTGGAGAAGCTGGGGCTGTTCTCCTTGGAGCGAAGGAGATTGAGGGGGGATTTGATAGGGCTGTACAAGATGATGACAGGTTTAGGTAAGGGAGACAAGGAAAAACTGTTCTCATTGGCTAATGGCACAAGTGTAGGGGACAGAGATTGAAGATTTGGGAAAGTGACAGTGTGGTAATGAGCTGGAACTTGCTGTCCATGGACATGGTGGAAGCAGAGAACTGGATGGGCACTGGAAGGAAATAAGCCCGCGGAGCAATGGGAATGGAGTGGGGGAGTGTGACTGACTGGATGGCTCTGCATGGGAATCAATGGGCCAAATGGCCTCCCTCTGTGCTCTGTGTGACTCTATGACTCTAAACAAACCACCACCTGAGTTATCAAACTCAGATCTGACCTTACACGATATAACACGTGACCCCTTGTCCTCCATAACCCACTCGATTGAAAGGATTTGTTTCCTGGAAGTCACCCTATTCCCTTCATTATCCTTGTCAATCTCAGTCAGACCACCCCCCAGTTATTGTTTTCCTAAGCATACAGCTCCAACTCTTATAGTTTATTTTGATAACTAAAATGCTTTATAAGTGAAATTAGTCGAATGGCTCCTCTTTTTCAACCTTTTCCAAAACGTCAATATCACCTGTCAAAAGAGGATATCAAAGCTGTACTTGCGGTATTGCAAGTAAGACCTGAGCTTTTTTACAAGAGTAAAATACTATGCCTCATTTTTTAATGAATTGTCCTGTGAATGCGTTCTATTTGCTTAAACTATTGCGTCACAGCAATTCTCATCTATGTTTAGAAATGCACAGACCAGAACCGGCAAAGCTGGAACTGGAAAAGTCCAGGTGACTAGAAAGAAATCAGACTGACTTTATTACAATGGAAAGGAACTCAGTTAAACAGCTAAACTCTAACCCTGGAGCAGACTGTGACATCAATCACACCCCAGCGGTTCCACAATGAGCATCAAGCTAAAAATCTCTAGTAAGGTAAGAGAAAAGGAGATGGGTTCTTGAATGACTGAGAGGCCTCGTCATTAAAGAAACATTCCAAGTGCATTGAATTAGGAGCAGGAGGAGGCCATTCAGCCCCTCGGGCCTGCTCCGCCATTCAGTAAGACCATGGTTGATTTGACTTGACTCAGTTCCACATTCCCGCCTACCCCCAATAACCCTTATTAGTCAAGAATCTATCCACCTCTGCCTTAAAGATATTCATTGATCCTACCTCCACTGTGCCCCTGGGGAAGAGAGTGCAAAAGATTCATGACCCTCTGAGAGAAAAAGTTTCTCCTCTTCTCCATCTTAAAATGTTATTTTTAAACTGTGCCCCCTGGTTCCAGTCTCCCCCACAGGGGAGAAACATCCTCTCAGTATCCACCCTGTCAAGTCCCCTCAGGATCTTATATGTTTCAGTAAGATCACCTCTCATTCTTCTAAACTCCAGGCCCAACCTCTCCAACCTTTCCACATAAGATAATCCCTTCATCCCAGGTATTAATCAAATGATCCTTCTCTGAACGGCTTCTAATGCATTTAAATCCTTTCTTAAAAAAGGAGACCAAAACTGTGCACTGTGCTCCAGATGTTGTCTCACCAACACTCTGTACAGCTGTAGCAAAACATCCCTACTTTTATATTCCATTCCCCTTGCAAGAAACACCAACATCCCATTTCCCTTCCTAATCACTCGCTGTACCTGCATACTAACACTTCCTGATTCATGTACCAGGACACCCCGATCCCTCTGTATCACCGAGTTCTGTAATCTCTCTCCATTTAAATAATAAGCTGCTTTTCTATTCTTCCTGCCAAAGTGAACAAGCTCACACTTTCCCACATTATACTCTATCTGCCAGATTTTTGCTCACTCACTTAACCTGTATATACCCCTTTGCAGACTCCTTGGGTGGAATGGTCCCAGGTTCGCACTAAGTGTGGTAGTGGGTGGGAGAAACAGTGTTTTACCTGTCACTGCAATGGTGGGTTTTCACACTGTATCATCCCAAACCTGCCACATTAATTACGCATTCCCGGGGTACATGCTGTCTTGATGGTGGATGGGCTCCAATCCGCCTGCCACACCGTCACCTCACCACTTCATCACGCCAGGCACCACACTTAATGTACAGCCTCACTCAGTACTTCCAGCCCAGGACTGCAACAAAGAAAACAGAACCCCGAAAGGCAAGAAGTCTGCAGCCCTTTTGGATGCTATACTCTGATGTCCTCTACCCCCAATCTGGCCGCAGGAGGGACGTCGACATTACTACTATGGCCTGGTAGGCGATGGCAGGGGTGGTCAGTGTCAAAGCTGCACAGGAGAGGTTGGCCATCCATTGCAGGTAGAGGGTGAATGATCTCATTCATGTAGCCAGGGTAAGGCAACCATTTCATCACTCTAAACTCACACATTCACTGGCATCTCACTCACCCCCAGCTCAAGGGACATCATCACTCACTCCCTCACACACACCCTCACATCTCCATCTGGCCTCATCTTCTCTGGAGACTGCCTCCTCAGCCCTCACCATCTTGAGGACACTTGTACAGACCAACATGTTACCTCACACAGCCCGAGATACCCCCTTCCCCAGTACAGCCCTCGCCCTGCAGCCTCTTCCCTTGCCTGAGGCCACTTCTCCCCCTTCCCCAAGCAAACCCTCGCCCTGCAGCCATTGAAAAGCACCCCCCCCCCCCCCCACCTTACGGCTGGTCTGGTAGATAGAGCCCTGCCTGTGAGACCCCCTAGGAGCGATGTGGTGCTGTCTGTAAGGCCTGGCGCTGATGACTGACAAAATCAAGGTGGACAAACAAACCTTGAAGCCTCAAGAAAAGTTCAGCTCACCAAGTGCATGCCTTATATACGCTGTTCTGAAAGACATCAGCATGTTTTCCTGCCAATATGAGTGGACGATCCAGCGGGAGGGAGATGAATCCGGCAGACTGGCCTTATAATGATGTGCAGGTGTATTACAATGAGGTTCCCAACGTCCATTAGTGGGAAACACAGCCATATTGTCTGCTCACATCACCAAACATGCCCGACACCAGTGGGCACAGAAAATCCCGGCTCTTACATCCTCTTCACGACTTATTCCCCTACCTACCACCAATATCTCCTTTTGTTCCTCTTCCCTGTCAAAGTACTTTTTAAGCATATTTACGTGACACACCCTCTGCTTCTTTCTTCTATCTGGAGTATTTATTAAATAATTTGCTTCACTCAATTTCTTTTGAATCCTGTAAGGCCCCCTGAACCTTGCCTTTAACGAGTCAGCCAGTACTGGTAACAGAACTAACACTTTTTCCCAAGCAACAAAGCTACGAGCTGTAGCTTTCCTATCTGCCTTCACTTTCATCACTTGCTGGGATATCTTTAAATGTTTCCTAGCTAACTCACATGATCTGTCCAACTTTTCTCTGAAGGTTGATACATAATCTAGGAGAGTGGTTTCTGAATTTTGACCCATTAATTTCTCATGAATCAATTTCAGTGGTCCCCTTACCTCATGACCATAGACTAATTCAAAAGGACTAAATTCTGTCACTGCATTAGGAGCATCCTTAATAGCAAATAATAAGAATGGAACTGCCCCATCTGGATCCTGTGGATAGTCCTGACTGTACACCCTCATCATGGTTTTAGAGTTTGCTGCCATCTTTCCAAACCCCCTTGTGATTCAGGATGAGAAGCTGTTGGCTTAAACTGTTTTATCCCCAAACTGTTCATTACTTCCTTAAACAGCTGTGACATGAAACTTGAACACTGATATCTTTTGGTAAACCATACCTTGTAAAATATTTAGGCCAGGATGTTCCCCTTGGCGATTTGGGGGCGGGGCCCGGTCACCGAGGGGGAAATGACGCAGGATGACGTTGGGAGGAATCCACAATGTCATCCCAATCCATTTAAATTTTTAGGAAGGCGGGCGGATAGCGAAATCAGCTGTCCACCCACCGACCTGTCAATGGCTAATTGAGGCCATTGACAGGGTAATTAAAGTAATTAAAGACCTGCCCGTCTAAGCTTAAGGCTGGTGGGCAGACCAGGAGCCCCAGCAGGCTCCAGATTATTGATCCACAGGCAGGATGAAGTTTCAGGTCCGTATTGTAAAAAATTAATAAAACGTAAGTGTTCTTTATTAACATGTCCCATCTCATGTGACATTGTCACATGAGAGGGACATGTTAATAATTTTTTAATGTTTCTATTTTTAATGTTTTTTACACTATCAGTATTTTCCCTGAGACAGGACTTTGCCTCAGGGTGAAGTGCGCTCTTTAGCTGGGGATTCCCTCCCCCCTCACAGGAAGCAATTAGCGCTTCCCACCAGGAATGCTCCTGGGCGAGCCTTAATTGGCCCACCCACTTACAATGGTGGTGGGCCCCGTTTCTTTGGTGGGGTCAGCTGACCACCCACTGCCAAGCCAGTGGGGCCCACCCGCCATCCAAGGACAAGATTCTGCCCTTAGTCAACTCTTCCACAATTCTCATTGTATCGCTTCAGGAAACCTTGTTAATATATCCATTATTGTCAGTAAGTACTGATTTCCACTTTTACTCTTAGGGAGGGGTCCTACACAATCAGTCAGGACCCTAGTAAAAGGTTCTTCCAAAGCTTGAATTGGAATTAAAGGTGCCACCTTAATCACTGATTGTGGTTTCCCTACCACCTGACATGTGTGACATGTTCTACAGAATTTGACTACATCTCTATGCAATCCAAGCCAATAAAAACGTTTTTGCTTATTAACCTGTCTTTCTAATTCCTAAATATCCCCCCATTGGAATTTCTAATTCCTAAATATCCCCCCATTGGAATTTCATGAGCTGTTCACAGGATCTCATTTCTATATCCAAATGGCATAACAACCTGACGTACTTCCCTCCAGTTTTCAACTGCTGAAACCTGATTCAGCCGCCATTTTCTCATTAACACATTACCAAAAAAGTGGCAGATGGAATATAATGTGGGAAAATGTGAGGTCCTGCACTTTGGCAGGAAGAATAGAGGAGCTGAATATTATTTCAATGGAGAAAGACTGCAGAAAGCTGCAGCACAGAGGGATTTGGGGTCCTCATGCATGAATCACAAAAAGTTAACACACAAGTAAAACAGGTAGTATGGAATGTTGGTCTTTATTTCAAAGGGAATGGAGTATAAAAATAGGAAAGTCTTGCTAAAACTATACAAGGCACTAGTTAGACCACACCTAGAATACTGTGAACTGTCCCCTTATCTAAGGAAAGACATACTGACATTGGAGGCAGTCCAGAGAAGGTTCACTAGGCTGATCCCGGGTATGGAGGGATTTTCTTATGAGGAGAGGTTGAGTAGGTTGGGCCTGTACTCATTGGAGTTTAGAAGAATGAGAGGCGACCTTATTGAGACATATAAGATTCTTAGGGGGTTTGACAGGGGAGATGCTGAGAGGTTGTTTCCCCTTGTGGGAGAGTCTCGGACCAGAGGGCATCATCTCAGAGTAAGGGGTCACCCATTTAAGACAGAGATGAGGAGGAATTTCTCCTCTCAGAGGGTAGTGAATCTGTGGAATTCTTTACCGCAGAGGGCTGTAGAGGCTGGGTCGTTACGTATATTCAAGGCTGAGATAGACAGATTTTTAATCAGTAAGGGAATCAAGGGTTATGGGGAAAAGGCAGGAAAGTGGATTTGAGGATTATCAGATCAGCCATGATCTCATTGAATGGCAGAGCAGACTCGATGGGCAGAATGGCCTCCTTCTGCTCCTACCTCTTGTGGTCTTATATTATAATAACCTTCAGGAGTACATTGTGCCTCTGTTTCTGAGTAAGCTGCCTGATATAACTGTTTTATTTGTGGATCTTTTTTCTGTAACTCTGACAACTACCTTGAACTAAACACCTCCGCTGCATTCTCTTCCACCCTTTATTCCTGAACAATCTTATCAAAGGTAGTCTCAGCCAATTGAACTTCAACACATTTTCCCTGCCTTTTACCTTCCTCGTGTTCCTGATTCAACCTGTGAACTTGTGATCTTGTTAACACACAATCTGGAAACAACCCAGGATGTTCTTTCTGCAACACTTCTGTTAAAAACACCTCTACAGGCTACTCAACTACCATAGGCATCACCTACACCTGTAATCCAGCTATATCATTATTCAAAACAAATTGAACTCCTGCAATGGGCAATTTTTCCACTATTCTAACAATCACCTCACCTGTTTTCCACTTACCCTTTAAATTTACCTTCCACAATGGATAAGTTTAGCATCTACATGAACCTGACTTATTATCACTTTTTCTTGCACTACTCCCTCTGAACAACAAGTATCACTATCCCACAACATTAAGGATTGACTGTCCCCTGTGTCTCTTCAAATTTTAATATCTTTACCTACTCCACCCTGTACACATGGAAAGACTTTCCCTTCACACACAAAACCTTTAAACATCTCTGCAACCTGCTCCTCAGAACTCCCTTGGGTAAACTGTGAACACATCCCCACCTCTTTACCTATCACTGGGCTTCCTCCTGTTTTACCTGTACACAAACTATTGATTTTTCCAGTGCCTGAACCTCTGAACCCACCGCACTTTTATTTCCAGAACTTTTCTGCATCCCAATAATTCCAACAGATTTTCCCTGTACTTTCCAGCACACTGACCTTGTGTGTCCAACTTTATTACAATGGAAAAACCTCAAGTTTCGAGTGTCACTCCTACCCTAAGCACCTTCCTTTTTAGCCTGAGAAAAAGCTTCCTGGGGATATCCACCTACTCCTCTTCCCTGACTACCCACCTCCCTTTCACTTTCCCACTTTCTATCTTTTCTATCTGATTTAAAAGGTGATGAGAAAAAGGTTTAGATCTGTGAACTAACTCATAATCATCAGCTATCTCTGCTGCTTATCTTACCATTTTAACCCTCTGTTCCTCCACATGAGTTCTCACTACCGGAGGAATTGAATCTTTAAATTCTTCCAAAAGAATTTCTTCTCTGAGAGTGGCATATGTTGTTTCTAGCTTTAATTCCCTTATCCACTGGTCAAAATTATTTTGTTTTACTCTCTCAAACTCAATATAAGTTTGCCCAGGCTGTTTTCTCATATTCCTATATTTCTGCCTGCATGCCTCAGGCACCAAATCATCTGCGCTCAAAATAGCCTTTTTTTACCGCATCATAGTCCCACCAACACTTCTTCTGACAGTGAAGCATAAACCTCATGTGCTCTACCCCCATAACCAAGGTTATCGCAACAATGTCCAGTTTCCCTGTGGCCATTTCACCTGTTTAGCTAGCCTCTCAAATGAAATAAAGCAAACCTCTTATCTCTCTTTCTTCAAACCTTGTAAGAGCTTGGACAAACTTGAACATCTCCCCACTGGGTTTTAGGCTAAAGGTTCCTTCATCAGAACTTTCCTCAGCATCTGATGTCTCCTTTTTTAAACTCCAGCTTTTTAAGTTGGTACTCTTTCCCTTCTGTTCTCTCTTTGCTCATTTTCTAACCTCACCATTCTGAATTCCCATCACTGTCTTTTTTCCCTCTTCTGCCTTTCTGCCAGCTCCCTTTGGAATGGCCTTTCTTACTCTGTTGCTTCTAGTTCCAGTTGGTTTATGTCCTTTGCTTCCTCATTTCTAACTGAAGTCTCACTACCTCCAGCTGTGACTCACTAGTGTCAGGCATCACTTCCAACTTCAAATGCTGTGCTATTACTTCAACTATGTCTGCTTTCTTAGCACCTACAGGTAACCTCGACTACAACTTATCCAACAACTCTGTTAACTTACCCTTAGATACTTTTTGCTAACCCAATCAGAGTTATGCCTTCTACTTCCAAAAATGTTTGACCCATGGACACAGCCATTTTTTCAGTCTCACCAATTTTAAGAAACCCTCACACCAACTCCCGAATTGAATGTGCTTCTCCTACTTGTAACCTTAAGATTCACCAATTCCAAACCAATCAAGGAATTTCAAGTATCCCAGACGAGCCCCCAATTTGTTAAGAGATGGCAGATGATGTGTGCCACGCGGATCAAATGTACAAGGGAAACTTGATCTCGCAATCACAATGTTTTTGCAAATTTGTATTTATTTCAAGATGTGTGCCCGGGATTCAGAAGTAATACCTCCACCAAGGCATCAGAGAATTTTTTTAAAAAACTAAATTAAACAATTATTAACAAAAGAAAAGATCTCAAGCATATGTGTAGGTCTACAAATTACTACTATAATGACTTCTAAAACCCCTAATTAATCCAGCTTCCAATTACACCCCCGTTAAGGCAACGGTTAAAGAAATAGATTTTAAACAGATTCTAGCAAGTTACCACAATACCCTGGAAGGTAGAATTCAAAATGGCTTTTCCCAGCTTTAGTTTCTATAGCCAGCAGCCTTAATGCGCATATATTGGAGGTTTTTGGTAGATCTTACAATGCCTTCCCTGGCACATGGCCTCATTCTTCTTTATACATGGTTCTCCCTTTTAATGTAAATCTCATTGTTCCCATATGCCTTTGGAACCTTACCTTTCTCATAATATAAATCTTTTCATGGTGCTAATATTGTCAGTAACCTTTGGGAAAAATAAACACACTGCTTGGCCTAACTTCTCTGGCTAGGTGTAAACATCCTAACATCTCTTTGAAATTCAAACTGTCCTGAGTTATCTAAAAATGCAAATTCTCCTCACCTCACATTCTAAGACTCCAGCCATGTTTACGTGTTGAGCATTTCAAACCTAATTTATTTTGATGGGTCAAAGCCTCCAGACCAGCTGTCTCCAATTTAATTAAATCCCTCACACACACTGAGAAACTATCCAAACCCCACTATTAACCTAGTTTTACAATAAATCACTTTAATATTATGAGAATTATTATATTTTCATGCTA